>OU744447.1:36522178-36772650 GCA_916610825.1 Haliclystus octoradiatus
CTATCAATATTAACTTACCAAATTCAGAAACGTGTGGTGCGATGCCTCTTATTTTTGCATTTGGTGATATTTTATTCAATTGTAATGGATATGATTCTGATGTCACAGCTGCTGGCATTGCAAAGGGTATCTGTGATTTCTTGTCAAGCGTAGATTCAACTGGACCGAGTGATGTCTGCTGGGTTGAATCAGGTTGCATTAATATATTTCGTTTACCTGCGATAAACCAATCAAATAGGTTTATTGAAGAGAATTACTCAGCCTCTTTTGACGGATTTGATATTATCAATACTGTATAACAATTTGAAACAGTAAAACAGATTATAAAGCATTTAGAGGAATTGAGAATTCCGGACACCATAAAACGTTTATTGATTAGTTACATATTTCCTATCTTGTAATAGCCATCAAAGGCTGCTTCTAGTTGTCTAGTTGTTGTTTATCCTTGTTGTAGTTTAAAAGGTGACCCAATTGAACCTTTCAGGAGTAGTTAAGAAGGAGATGATAGAAAGATGCATAAAAGAAGAGGATGCTACTGACAGAAAGAAATGGAATAAGCAAATATTAAAGATCAAAGAGAAGAAGAACATCAAGACACACAAAACAGCAAAGGCAGCTAGTGAACCTTCATTGTAATGAATAATAACAATTATATGTTATCCTCGTTTGAGATTATTTATGCAAATATCGCCATTTAATTATACATCTTTATTGTTCCACTCATAACCTGACATTTCTACAGTCCCTGTAATAAAATTGTTTATCAAAACATACCATCAGCAACCATGCCACCGATTTCGTTTAGCGACATTGAAGTTGCAGTTGAAAATATTAGTTGAGTTTATGAGCTGTTTATGAACTGTTCATGAGTCTCTCATAAACTTTATAAACTTCTATGAACTGTCCATGAACACCTTATAAACAGTTCATTAACTTTATAAACCTTCATGACCTGTTCATGAATACCCTATAAACAGTGCATTAATGTTATAAACTTTCATGAACTGATCAGGAACACCTTATTAACAATTCATGAAATTTGAAAACTTTCTTGAACTGTTCATGAACACCTTATGAACAGTTCATGTACTTTTAAAAAATTGTTTATCAAAACATACCAACAGCAACCATGCCACCGATTTCATTTAGCGACATTGGAGTTGCAGCTGCTAATGGCATTGCTGGGGCAGCTTGTGGCATGGGTATAGCAGGTGCAGCATTTGGTGGAGGTATTAAATCTGAGATACTATTTGCAGGTAAACCATTGTTTGATACAAGATTCATTAGTTCTTCCGATTCGCTCAATTGTTTACTGTCAGATTCAGCCGATCTTCGTTTTGGTTTGGCCGATTCATCGTCAATAGATATCGATCTATCAGGTCGTGTGTCAATTTGTTGGCTACTTGCATCAGGAGAATTGAATAGAAGACTTAATAAAGGATCTGGTTCATCCTTAAGGTTGTTGCTACCTACTGTAGATATAAATAACAAACATATTACAGTCAAACATATTATAATGACTACCTCTATGCAGAGGTTACCTGTCTATATAAGCCACTCTTGTTATGTCTAAAATAATTTATTATATGGAAAAACCTGTATATAGAAATTACCTCCATATAATGGCCAATTTATCTATCTCCCATGGCTGGCTATTATATACATGTTTCGCGATATCATGTGGATGAAAACAATGAATGAAATGAAAGACAGCGTAAGATTTTACGTCGTTGGATCTGATGGATGTTGGTGTGTGGGTGTGAAATACCCTCCATAAAACGTTTTAGCTAAATCTCAGGCAATTTGAAGATAAGAAATTGCAAAACACCAATACAAATTTTGAGGTATTACAGCTGAATTGAGGCTCCCAAATATGCAAATGCCGTGACTTTTTTCGAGCAAGATAGACCAATACTCCTTCCCCAGGTCATAAGCGGTGTTAATAATAACCATAAGATGTACTGTGTATAATTTACTCACGTAATATATGTATTATGCAATTACAGCTACAATTTACTACATTGTCTGTAATAAAATTGAAAATGTTTATATCATATAACAACATTTAAATTTCTTACCGCACGATGCCACGCAGATGTACAGCAACAGAAAGAGAGTCGATTTAGATCTAAGCATACTACATAAACCATGAATGGCTAGAAAAGCAATCAAATAAAGTATTAGTTTGTAATCCATAATAAAGTATTATTTTTCAGGGATCTTAAGGTGATATCAAGGTGATTTTATAGTGATTAAAGTATTTCAATAATTTGATTGAATGACTTGTAACTCGGTATTAATCTCTGGCCCTCTCCTATATTGCAATAATTTTGGCTGATAATTTGAGGTCTGTTGTTTTCTATACTAATTGAAAATCATTTCCGAGTACAGAGGTAAACACATTTGGAGACAATATCTCGGGGCCGATATCAAATTCTCTGTACGTCTTCTCATCTTTCGACGTCTGTACAGCTCCAAATCCCGGGGGTAACTCCAATACTGCTGCTATACGGGGACGTGCCACTTTTTTGGGGTCCATATTCAAGCTGAGAAATATACATTTTGGGTAGGATATTTAGAATATTAAACGTTTTGGGTCGAATTTAGATTTTCTAGAGAATTTGGGAAAAAATTGAATTTGAAAGCTGAAAACTGAAAACTGGATTTTCAGAATTTTAACCAATAAAAATGGAACATCCCCTCATAGAGCCTATAAGGGAATACCCTTCCTGGACTTTTTGGGTAGCATTTTCAAGTTTTTAAAACAATTTGGGTAGCTTTTTGAAGGAGTTTTGGAACTTTTCGGGTATTTCACATTTTTCCAAAGTGGCACCCCCCCCCCAAATCAATGCGGCACTTGGAGTTACCCACTCCCCCGGGCTCCAATTCTGTTCTAGCTCTTTTGTATGGAAATTCATATGGAGCCCGTATAATATTCGTTTCAATTTCGGAGAAGGGTAGTCTCCTTGCTTCTAAAGTATATTGAATGTTTTGAACTAAGATAATCACAACACCGTTTATCAATGACGGTAAAATAAGCGATTTTATTTTATTTCTATAAAACCTACAATTCTATTCTTTTCTATATAATTAAATTATATTCGTCATGTTCATCAAAATTATGTCTATCAATGAACAATAGGCAGTAATAAGTTTATTATTCGTTCTAACTAATTTTATATTTAACCTTCTAAATAATTCATCGGGTTTTGATGAAATCTTGGTATTAATTCCACTCTACAATTGTCAAGTATTTTTCTCTAGGGACCTATTGATGTTTTAGACTGATCGATTCTGATTAATTTTGATACCAAATTTCCAAGGTGAAATGATTTTTACAAAAGGGCCTATGTATAGTATTAAGAGATTTCATGGCAGCCTTATGGGTTCAGCGTTTCTGGATTCATTTTACGAAATAAAATTAATCAATTTAATATACATTGAATTATTTGCAAAATTGTATTTATAGAATAATTTATGAATATATTAATATTCCTATTAACGAACGACGACGTTGGATTATGTGCCAAGAAGTATATATAGTGAAATAATATGATAAATGTATTTTGCAAATATAAGATTTGTAACAACTATTATATGGATGTGTTTAGAAACATAGTACGATGTGTGATGTGATAAAATAGTGTATTATGCATGCAATAAGTGGGAATTCATAGCATCTGCAGAAAGCTAACCTCCGCAAGATTATTAAAGAAATTATCAAGTATACATTTAAAAATAAAATGTAAGAATTGGAAAGGTATAAAATATAGAAAATAAAAACAAACTTACCTTCGAATTTTGAGGGTATAAGTAAAGACCCAATGATTTTGTAATATATATTACAGAATAAATTTGATTTATAATAACCAATCAGTAAAACTTTGCAGAAATTTCAGGTGTAGAGCTCTTAATGAGCCGTTGGCAAACTCAACTGTAACATTAAAATCAATGATTTCAGAATCCCTACAAAATCTTTTGACGTTATCTTAAACGGCACCATTAAAAGCCAAATTCAGTTCTGACGGTTATGTATATACAAATATTAAAATTCATTGTGATGTAAGGCTCAATATGTAGAACGGTCTTGGTTGCGGTCCGTATAGCGCCATTGCGTTGTATTACGCCATTACATATGCACTTTATGAGATCATGTCGCTTATGAACAAAATCAATATTAACTGCTCAACCGTATGATTTTGACGCAAGCAACCTACCGTTCATCAATTACTGTACCTGTTTGTGTATTAGCTTGATCGATTTAATAAAAGTCCCAGGTGCACAATCCAAAATTTAACATTTATATATCAAGTATTCCTTGTTACAAATACAGTTATTTACCAAGAGTATATTGATCAATTAAAATCAAATATTATATTGCGGATATATTTTGATTAGATTCTGGTTGAAAGTTTAATCCATTTTTTTGATATTGATTATTTTCGATGGGCAACAATTTACTCAACCCTATAGTTATTTTCTGAGCTAGTGAAACTCGCTTAATCCAATGCACATCGATGGATATTGAATCGACGTATAAATAGTTTTTAACTATATATTCTCGTATTTGTATATGCAGTGCAAGAGAAGAGAGATATATATTTCTCTATCATGGGGAAAACTAGTTTGAATTGGAAAAGATTTTAAACAAGACTTCTATAGCGGCATTTATACTCTGTAAAACTTAGATTACATTTTTGAATATTATCGCTTACAAATACACTGAAACATATTCAAGAAAAAACAGATCTTCTTTGCAAATACAACAATTTGCTCTTAAAACAGTATAGCAATTTTCAATTTTTTCCCGTTTGTCTCATCCATGTGTTTCTTGGTTTCGAGAATATTCCTATTGTTTTGATTTGCAATTTTCAATTTTGTCTTGTGTGTCTCATCCATATGTTTCTTGGTTTCGAGAATATTCCTATTGTTTTGATTTGCAATTTTCAATTTTGTCTTGTTTTTCTCATCCATATGTTTCTTGGTTTCGAGAATATTCCTATTGTTTTGATTTTTTGCAATTTTCAATTTTGTCTCGTTTGTCTCATCCATGTGTTTCTTGGTTTCGAAAATATTCCTATTGTTTTGATTTTTTGCAATTTTCAATTTTGTCTCGTTTGTCTCATCCATATGTTTCTTGGTTTCGAGAATATTCCTATTGTTTTGATTTGCAATTTTCAATTTTGTCTTGTTTTTCTCATCCATATGTTTCTTGGTTTCGAGAATATTCCTATTGTTTTGATTTTTTGCAATTTTCAATTTTGTCTCGTTTGTCTCATCAATGTGTTTCGTGGTTTCGAGAATATTCCTATTGTTTTGATTTGCAATTTTCAATTTTGTCTCGTTTGTCTCATCCATGTGTTTCTTGGTTTCGAGAATATTCCTATTGTTTTGATTTTTTGCAATTTTCAATTTTGTCTTGTGTGTCTCATCCATATGTTTCTTGGTTTCGAGAATATTCCTATTGTTTTGATTTGCAATTTTCAATTTTGTCTCGTTTGTCTCATCCATGTGTTTCGTGGTTTCGAGAATATTCCTATTGTTTTGATTTGCAATTTTCAATTTTGTCTCGTTTGTCTCATCCATGTGTTTCTTGGTTTCGAGAATATTCCTATTGTTTTGATTTGCAATTTTCAATTTTGTCTTGTGTGTCTCATCCATGTGTTTCGTGGTTTCGAGAATATTCCTATTGTTTTGATTTGCAATTTTCAATTTTGTCTCGTTTGTCTCATCCATGTGTTTCTTGGTTTCGAGAATATTCCTATTGTTTTTATTTCACGCCTATAAAATATGAATTACTTTTTTCGATCGATATATTGACAATCTGCATACAGCGATGTCGATGAAATGATTTGATTCGATTAGAGCTAAATTTGTGTATATACATATGCTACATTTAAGTTAAACCATTTTTTACGCGAACAAAAAACCCTAAAAACAGATACACTCCAACAATTAAATTGGTACACTTCATGTTGAAGTAGTTTTAATCATGATTGGATTTTATTTGAATAAAAAATTTTTAGAAACTAAACGTTTGAATGCTTCGCGCTTTCACAGTTATCATCCATTTTTATCATCAAATCGTTTTGTCTCTTGATACTGAAATCAATGAACATGAATAATTTGTATTCATGCGCAGTGCGCCTCTCAAAAATAATATCTATACGTGATTTGTAAATATGGATAACCTAACCGCTATTCTCAAAATTTACGCCATTGCATTATTTGCAAAATTACGAATCTTTTGTGATGAAGCCGCGCTTCAGCGAAAGATAGTTTGAACAATTGCCGTTTTTACATCTTAATTCGTAAGTTATGAGGGGCTACTGTTGTATTTTGCATTGTAGCAACTTTGCCCTGGATAATCTAATATTTTATGCATTTTATGCCTTGATATTTTCAATTGCCTCTCAAAAAATGAGAGAATTTTCCTTAGGTGAAAACATCAATTATCGAAGCATATGATTGCGGCGGCAGTCTAGCATTTTAACCCTATACCTTGGCAACGAGATATCTGCATAAACTATAAAATGGCTCAATGTTTTCATTACGTAGAGATATTACATTACGATTAAGATCTCTTTTTTTTCTCAATATTATTTATTAAGAAATACATAACTGACGAAATTTTAATAATTAACAGACAAATAATAAAATAAAATGTAGCCTATGTAAATTTCATAAAATATGCAGAATTATCCGCTAACTACATTATACAACCAGCCGCTTTTGAAACTTTGGGACCATTCAGCGAAGGAACAAAGAATTTTATTGATACCATTGCCAAGAAGCTAACCATCGCAACTAGTGAAAAGCGGTCTAGAGCTTTTCTGATGCAAAAATCTAGCATCGCAATTCAGAGAGGTAACTGCACAAGCATTATGGGAACGTTATGGACTTGTGATGGTATTACAGAAATTTTTAACATGTAGATAATATGCAAAGTTCAAAGTTGTAAATATTTTTTTAGATTTTACATCTTCGTAGTTTATTTTTTTAGAAAATAAAATGTAATAAGAAAAAAAAAATTAGTTAAATAACTAAATAACTAATTTTAAAATGTTCTATGCTACAGCTCCTCAAATTTATACATATGCATTCATATACTAATTTAACTGGCTAATGTTACTTGTTCCTGATATTGAAACACACATTGCATTTGTTCTCTGCAAGGTAATACTTTCTTTTGTCGAATGTATTGATCTGGCTGTTCGTCATTGCTATTTAGCTTTTCCAACAATGTGATAAGATCGTTGGCACTTGGGCCGAATGATACCACAGTTCGAGTCTTATGATCTGATAAAACACGGATGAATAGGAATTTAAGAGCTAGCATTCCGTACTGATATAACCGAAGAAAGTATACTATTAAGAATACAATTTAAATCATTCATAACCAAAATTTTACTTCGAATTATGCCAGTAGTTTGGTACTTTTTTACCGGTGTGTGCCATTTTGAATTTTGAGAATCTTGGTAGCATCAAAAACTGCAAGAAAGATACTCAAGAATTACCAAAAATTGTATTATTTACAATTTTTGCATTTAAAATGTTATTTGGGCACCTCACAGAACGAGGTGTACTTGAGTCACAGCTGGAATACAAAAAGGGGCGTGGGACTTGAAAAAGACTTAGTCCAGTCAAATAAAGCGCATAGATGGAAGTACGTCCCTGGATATAAGAGATCCATTCGAAGGCCCGAATATTCCATATTCAATTAGCCGGATTTTTTGTAAATATTTCATATGTCATTCCAAAAATCAACAAATGTTTTAAAATTTGAAGCAATCCATTCTCACATTTTTTACAACAATTTAAACGTAAGAACGCAAAAAATCTCAAAAATGACAGTATTTCACATTTCATCATGAAAATTTAAATTATTTACATATTCCATTCGAATGTTGGACCAATCATTCATAATTTCAGCCACCCTAGAAGGGCCTTAGATATGTATACGTTCACACAGAACACGAGATCGTTTTGTTCAAAAAGTTGTTCATTATATATTGAAATAAATTCAAAATATTACTATACCTATAATTCATATATTATTTAGCAAATGATTGATGTTTGAATGTTAATAGTTCAATTAGCAATATTTGTGCGGTGGATATCGCTCCTTTTTAAATAAAAGATGAATGCATATTTTACAAGTCAAGATGCGTTGAATTTGAAAATTTGATTAATTATTCTGGAAACCTACTGAATGAGACTATAGACCTATATGAATAATAATTCAAACTACAGTCAGAAGCTATCAAAATACTGATTATTTAATGCCATTCTTTTAATAATTATGCCAACGCATTCTATTGCTTCTGTGCGGCATAGTCTATCGTAACATTTAAACTCAATCTAACATTAATGTAAATAAAACTTTTCCCCAATATGTCATGCGTCTATAAGTTGGAAAACTTCTACTTCAATGCTTCAGATTATTATTTTGCTTCTACACATCTTTCGTGCAGGCGTAATATTGTACCATTAACATAAAATAATTATCTCAAGTTTCTGGTGTTAATCAATAGCATTATCCACATCCATGAACCATGAACAATTAACCTAATGCTGCTTTATCTTCATTTCAACATGATTCGAAACAGTCCTCTAGCATGTATAATTTTTCAAACAAAAATAATAACAAATTAAATTATGTACATATAGAGATGAATTGATGGATAGATTGCAACATAGTTAATTATTCCAGAATTATGTAGATTATTCCATGATTACGTGCACTATAATTCTTCCTCGTCAATAATCTCCGTTATGGAGTCTCCAGTATTGATAGCCGAAGGTTCTGGTATCTCAGGTATAAATGATCTAATGTAATTTATCTTTTGATCTGTAGTAGTACCTTGTGAATCGAGCATACCATAGTTAAACGGATGTGGTACTTCCGGTCTTAATGTTTGTTGTCTTCGAACATTTAAAAGTGGAGGGTGTTCGAACATTTCTATATCACTCTTTTTACTAGCAATAGATTTAATTTGTATTTGCTCTGGTCTATCTTCTTTTGAAATAGCCTCTTTTGGGATGTGTATTTGGAATGATGAATTTCTTGGTTTTCCATACCGTTTATAATGATGAGAAATTAATGAGTTTGTATCTTCACCTATATTTGGTATATTTACTGTTGTTAAATTATATGATTCAGGTTTCAATCGTTCTATTTCTTTCTCAAAACTATTCTCTGGTGTTTTATTTGTACTGTCAATCCTTTTCTTGTTTGATTCTATTTCCTTAGTTGTGAGTTTGTTATTATCTTTTTTTAATTTATTTATCGTCTTTGTAACGACTTTGTTGTTAGATACTGTTTCTTTGTTTGGATGTTTGTTCCCACCATCTTTTTTTACCTCGCTCATCATTTTTCGTAATTCACGATCGACTATTGTAACATCAGTATGGGCAAGTGTTGCTTTTCTGTCTGCAAGATTTGCTGCATTGCCTGCCGTTTTTGATAAATCTAACACATTTTCGGCATATCCAGCAACTTGCTTCCATACTCCTTGTTGTTTAGCAGTTGATAAACTCTTCTTAGCAATTTCAGCAGCTTTTAAGGCAGCTTTCTTGGCAATTTTGGATGCTTCTTTGGCTTCTTTTGATGCTCTTTGAGCTTCAATCATAGCTAGAACAGCTTTTTCTTCAAAGTAATCAACAGTAGCATTGTTAGGCTCCATTGAAAAATACTTGGCATATTTAATGGCATTTGTTGAAAACATACTAAGACGTTTTGCACCTCTGATCACCTGTTTAATACGTTTGACAATATCATCTGTATTGCTTAGCACTTTCCTTGCTTGTCCAACTACACTTCGAACATCATGTGATAATTTTGTTATTTGCGTTCTGATCGTTGGATCTTTCATATTTAATCTCAACAATTCTTTCAAATTTGTTTTCAATTTCTGCTGTTTTGTTTGAGCTTGTTTTTGTTTCTCGTCTTCTTCTGCTAGTATTATATCATGACCAGATGTATCCCTCTTTGTTCTTCGTTCTACATCCGTTTTTTTACGTTTACTGGCAACAATTTCACTGCTTTCAAAATCACTATCGTCTTCTGCTGCGTCTAATAAAGCTTCGTTGTCTTTCAATAACTCATCTGCTGATTCCATAAAATTTCTCCCTTCTTCTTCAGGTTCCCAGTCTCCTTCAACGTTTTCTTGCTTCGTTGCATCATTAAAGAATTGTTTTGTGCTCGACACTTGAGGATTATTATCATCCACAATATCAACAAGAAAATTTTGATCGCCGCCATCTTCTTTATGTTGTTTTTGAGATGCTCTTTTTAGCCATGATGAAAACCATTTTGAATTTGTCTTATCCCCACCATGAAATATTGGTTCATATGTCACCCCGTCAGAAGGAGCGTCCCCTTCATTTTCTTCATCCTCATCTTGAATTGCTGTTGAATGTCCAGACGTAACTTTTGGTGATGGTATAAGCTCGACAGAATACGTTTCTTCTGAATCATCATTTAATTCAGGTCCAATTCCATCAAATACTCCATCTGAACTTTCTTGCTTTAGACTTACACCTTCACTATTTCCTGTTGACTTTTCTGTATTGATGCCTGTATGGGAATATCCCTCTTCAGGAGATTCCATTGGCTTCTTTTTGGAATCTGCAATCAATAATTGTAATACATCACTCGGATAAATCGAGGCTGTTTTCTGTGAAGACTGTTTACCGCTTGGAGATGGTATCTTTTGAGATGCAGAATCTTTTGAGGGATTATAGGCTGTAAATCCAAGGCCATTGGGAGAAGGATCTCCTTTATATGGATTTCCATTGGTAGTTATTGAGTAAGCAGGGCTCTGCACGTTATTAATTTTTATATGATTGCGTAGAGAAGTCAACAGTTTATTCATTTCATTGCTCTTAAAATGAGATGGTCCTTTCTTCATCAACATTGACATCAGTTTACGTTGCCTTTTTGGCATTTTATGTCGCGAACGTTTTAAATTGCTTTTAGCTTTATTAGACAGAGGTTTATGATGGAACAAATTCCAATTTGAGGGTATATTCTTCGGTTTTAACTTGAAGGTTTTCTTTTCTGCTTGCTCCACATCTCTGTCTTCAGAAATAGCATTCATGCTGGGATTGCCTGTTTCCTCACTCGTTGAATCAAGAACAATGTCAGAAGGCAAATCAAGCAACCTTTCGTTTGTGACGTGATTACTAAGAGCAGGTATTGATGACTCGCCACTACCAGATTCAATCGTTGATCCGCTAAACGTCTCATCCAATTCATCGTTATTGCCTGGGATAATTTTTTCTCTGCTAATATGGTTGCCTGAGAATCCACTTTCATTAGATGATAGTTCCTCGTCAGTTTTTGATCCGTATACAAATTCATGTATTCTTCCATGCTTCTTATGTTTGACATGCCTAGCGTTACCTTTTACATGTTGTGCAGATGAATGAAGAGTTTGAACGTGTTGTTTATGGAGTACAATCCCAGCCTTCAATACAGGATTATGTGGCAGAAACACTTCCCCTAGATCTCCTGATTCAAAATCGGATCCTGATTCCGACGAAGCTTCTGTGTCATCATGTGTGGCATCCTTATCCAGACTTATATCATCTTCATGTAACGCTGACCCAGGTTCCTCAATAAGCCAGTCATCTTCTGTTGGTTCTTCGTCATCCTTCGTAGTATGCAATGTTGTGACTTTTACGAATGTTGGATATGATTTATGTAAGTTTTTGTACTTCTCCGTATGATTAAAAGGTTGTGATATTCCAGAAAATGGTTCATTCACACTACCCCCACTAAAAGAATGGATTTTTATTCCTGAAGTTGCACTGCTTTGATCAAACAAGTCAAAATCTTTTTCTTGGGTTCCAGATGCAATTGTTTCTGAATCTGAGTTAGATAGCCTCGAATTTTGTTTATAAACTGGTTCCGTAAACTCATCACTTTCGAGACCATCCTTTGATTGGTATTTCTGAATTGGTCCAACTTCTTTCTTAGGATTGAAATTTGTTGCAACATGTGCTGAGCCTATTTCTTCGATTCCAGATTCATCAGCAGTCATAGCTTCCATTGAATCCAATTCCATTTCATCCACCCCTTGCTGATCCTCTCCGTTGAAAACTTGTTGAGGCTTGTTATGCGGTTGCACTTCTGATGTATTGAATATCTCACCGCCATCATAGCTAGTAGGATGTTTGTAACCATTCAAGCTATCTGTATGTGAAATCATACCTGATTGCTGTTTCCCTTCTAAACCGACGTTACTTGAATTTGAATGTAAAGCATTGTTGTCGTTGTTGTTGTTGTTGTTGTTGTTGTTGTTGTTGTTGTTGTTGTTGTTGTTGTTGTTGTTGTTGTTGTTGTTGTTGTTGTTGTTGTTGTTGTTGTTGTTGTTGTTGTTGTTGTTGTTGTTGTTGTTGTTGTTGTTGTTGTTGTTGTTGTTGTTGTTGCTGTTGTTGTTGTTGTTGTTGTTGTTGTTGTTGTTGTTCTCTTCTGATAAATCGTATTCATTGGTTGATCCTGATGTGTCTTCAGCCTCATCATGTACTTGTTTGTTTTCAATTACTTTACTACCAGCCTGATAATCACTATTATTAAAGTATAATTCATGCGTTCCATTGATTTTTGTCTCATTTTTTTCATCAGGTTTATTCATCATCACTATAATATGATTATTATTTTTGGAACTATCAAAATCATTTGTGTTGTCATTCATTCCAGACATTTCAGTAGTTGATACGTCACTGGAATATACATGGTCTGATGTATTAGACATTGAAATGTTGCTGTATGAATCCTCAGTATCATAACCGTATTCTGATTGATATGTAGAGCGGTTTAGTTTACTTTTTACACGACTATCAGCAGTTAATTGCTGCGGATCAGTCGCTGTATTATTGACGTCATTTTTCGATTTGCTAAAATCTGAACCAAACTCTGCTGATTCTCCATTCTCATTATCACCATCACGTTGTCCAGAATATGAGTTAGTACTTCCAGATGAAAAACTATTTGTAGAGGTCTGATGTTTTCCTCGATTATCTAAAGTAGAAGTGATCCCTTCACCACTAGTTTCCTCCAAGTCTCTATAGCCAGATGAGTAGTCAGCATTTCCAGAGGCATATGCTTCTGTAAAGGATATGAGGTTGCTTGCTTTGCCATGAAAGCTAGACGATATACCCTTACCTTTGGAATTGTTATCAACCGTTGCATAGCCAGATGAATAGCCAGAATTTCCAGAAGCGTATGTTTTGGTAAGGGATGTCAGGTTGCTTGCTTTTCCATCAAAACTAGGCTCTACATCCTTACTTGGGGAATTGTTCTCAACGTTTGCATGTCCAGATGAATAATCATAATTTCCAGACGCATATGATTTTGTAAGCGATGTTGGGTTACTTTCTTTGCTATCAGAGCTAGACTCAAAATCTTCATCTATGTCGTTGTCATCGGCATTTGTGTAGTCAGATGTAGATTCAACATTGTCAGGAACAGATTGATTTGTGTAAGATTGGGGATCATTTCCCTGATTATTTGAACTAAGAAGTTTTGTTCCGTTAGCTTTTTGTTCACCTTCACTTACATTTGAAGTTGAGAAGTTTTTATCTTCAGTGCGTGTATTATATTTTACTACTTGGGTAAATGTTGGGAAGTCTCCATTTTCAGGATTACTTTCATCCAATGGGTGACTTGCATTCTTCTGTATTGTTTTTGCGTTTTCATTGAGTTTGATTTCTGATGCATGAACCTTTTCTATATAATCATCGGAAGAGTCGTTTTCCAATGACGATTCATTTGCTTGAGATTCTCCCTCTATTGTTTCATTTTTGCCATTCAGTTGTAGGCTTGAATCAACTGTATAAGCATTAATAGATGTATTTTGAGTAGGGTTCGTAAATTTGAGATCAAAAGATGGTTTTAGATCATCATCTTGAGCTTTCAGGTTTTCATTAGCCTGTCTATTAACATCCTTCGTAACACTGGTTTTGTTCGGAGAACCAAGATTGTTTGACTTCTGGGATGAATTGTTGTATATATTAGTAGCTGTCTTCTCGTTTGTCAAAGATAATAATTTCTGTTGAGCAAAAGAGTCACTATTTTCCTGAACATTGATCATTTTCAGACCGCTTGGCTTTAGTTTCTGTTGTGAAATGTGTTGAGAAGACTTTGAAATATAGAAATTGGGTCTCTGTAAAGTAGGTGAAGGCTTCAAACCATATTGTTTTGGCCTCTTTTGTGCTATTTGTTGAGAGTACCCTGAAAAGTTGTAATTTGGCTTCTGTACAGAGGTTCCTTTTTTGTGTTTCAAACCTTGTTGATTTTTCTTAGTTTTAATACTTTTAAACTTCTTTTTCTGTGATTGTTTTACAGCAGAATGATGTTCTAATTCCATCATATTTTCAATAGAATATTGATCATTATCATAGTTATTTTGATCAGAATAGCTTCCCACGCCATTTTCTCTAAGCTTATTTGTTGATTCGTGACTAAACAAAGATTCTGCATTATTTCCATTTTGTTCATTAAATCTTTTATTTTCTGTTGCTAATAATTTAAACCATTCATTATCTTCATCAATGTCATTATTTGTCAATGGGATATTTTCTTTTTTTGTACCATCAGCCATTAAATTATTAGTTTTTGTGAATAATTCTTGTTCTTGTTGTAAAGTATTTATGATATTTCGATCTGTTTCGCCAGGCATAAATGTATCTATAAATGTACTCTTTTCATTTCCAAATAAATTCTGATTCATATAGTCTGCATTGAAATTCCTACTTTGTGAGTTTCCATTAAAATAATTAACTTTATCTTGTAACAAATTATCATTACTTTTAGATTTAGTATCAATATTTGCACTCTTATCTGCTTCTTTTATATTTCCTTGTGATAATAAATGCTGTATATCGAATCTTTGTTGTAATGCAGATTTTTTATCACCTTTTTCCAAAGCCGAAATATTTCCAAATCTGTTGATTTTATTCGCATACAGTTTGCTATTACCATGATCTAATTTTAAAACATTGAAAGTGCCAACTATATCATTATGTTTCGAATGTAGCGATAAATGTTTATTGTGGCTTTTAATTGAATGTCTATCAAGTTTTCTATTAGAGTGATATTTCGTGTCTCCGATCACAACGATTATCAGAATAATAAATATAGATAAGATCATTTTACGCATAATTATCTCCAATCATAAAGCCACAATGTATACTTTTTCCTACTTCATCGTGTAGCTTGTTTCAAGGATTTATCAGTGGTATAAAACTATAATCAGCATCTCTGGTGTGTTGAAAATTTTTTTAAATAACCACGTGTGTTTATCATATAAGTTAAGTAATGTTTCGTAACTGAATTGAAAACAATTGTTCGGTTATTTTCTTTATCTTTTATTATTGAAATATATAATCTTTACTATAATTCTGATCTTCAATCACTCGTTTCACAAGACTAACAGGTTGCTACGTTTTATTTTAAATACAGAGCAAAGATCAAGTGTTCAAGGTCTCGACGTTTAAAGGCTTGTTGCAAATTGAGCCAATGCGCGCAATCAAGCCTCGCTTGTTGTTATGGTTACTACGTACTAGCCTATCGTAACCGGTTTATGATTGGTTGAAATGAGTGGTTATGATTTTAAAGGTTAAGGTCAATGATGTTAGTGAAACGAGTATAGCTTGGTTATAAACAGTGGAAAAGAACTTTTATGGTGTTTTGGTGAATGTTAAACACATATATAGACTAGATAAATATCAGTTGAACAAGATTTAAATACTTTAAAATATAATTTATGATATAACATTGCTTATTCCTTGTTGAATACTGTACTACATTGAATGACTTCGATTTTTAACCAATCAATAACAATCCGATCTTCGAAAGCAGCTCTGAATATTAAATATGGTTCGAAAAGACGATTAGAATTTTCATGAAGAATTCGCAATACAACAAATTAAGGAATTGCCTAATGAAATTGATTAGGTTAATACTGTAGCAGTGATAACATAATAGAATCGAATAGATTAGGATTTTAACCACAATGAAAGATATATGTAAAAACTGAAAAATTATCAAATCATGCTAGTGGCGTCATTACATATATGTAGAAGCAGTCATTTCCAGTTCATCGGCAGACACATGCATTTTGATGAAATGAAGTAGAAAGCAGCTTTAACATATTAATTTTGAAATTAGAGTAACAGTTCATTAAATTATAGAGCATTTACATAACGGGATACGATGGAATTGTTAAGTCTTCAACCGTTCATTATAAATAAAAATTAAAAATCATACAAAAGAATCCCTTTGAGGCAAAACAAAACCTTTTCATTAGTTCTGATAAGTTGTATCAATTGAGGATTTTTCTACTTTCTACGAAGTAAGCTTTGGAGATCCAAATCTCCAAGGGGTTTCGCCTTTGTAAAGAAAAATCAACATTTGTGCTAATTGCAGATATATTTTTGTATTCCATTGGATTGATGAACGCTAACATCTACATATTATTTGAACGGAATTATCAGAATAATGCAATCAGAATAGATTAAAGATGATACCGGAGTTATTTGGATATTTCAAATTAAAATGTTATGGTAAATGTTTATGATTTTGCATCCTATCAATGTTTCGTTTCATTCAGCAATACCTGACTATTCTGGAACTATTTTCCCTTACTTATTATAGATAGCCCATTGAAGATAATACCTTTATATTATAAAGCATATCAACCATGTCAGGAGCTGTCAGGACTCTTATAATCAATTTCTATATTTCATGAAAGTCGCATTTGATGCAAAATGATCATATTACTATTCCACTATCTGTTTTTTCTCCCTCCTATTCCAAAGGTTTCCCCCTCTATTAATTAATCAAACGTAAATCAATCTATCTCATAGATATAGTCAATGATTAAGCATTGTTTTTGTTACTCAGAGTTTCGTGCCATCTTTCATCAGAAAGCCTGTGTGCAGACAGACTTTTTCTTCGTATAGTCCGTCTGTGTATTAGCGCCAAATTCAGCGTACTGATTGTTCTTTCCACTGCCACTTTTTGGCTGTAAATTGTGATTGGCTAATCAAAAATATGAACAATTGGCCAGTATATTATAGAATATGGCCAATTGAGTAATAACAGGAATCCGCACTAGGTAAATATTTGATTTGATATGAATTCAATATGCCGATATGCAGACAGATTATACGAAGGAAAAGTCTCTCTGCACGCTGGCTACTCATCAGACGGTTTTTCTATTAATCTATAGTATATGTTTAAAAACTGACATAAATATAAAATAGAGTAAAGTAAGCATAAAATCTTCAAATATAGTCATAAAGACTCATTTTAAGACGCACTCATTTCAAAATGCTGGGGTTCATAACTGAAGTGGAACGATCTACTATCTACAATGAGGGACGCATCAAACATGTCAAGTTTCAAACGTCTCCCTGGGAAGCATTTACGAGGAATAACATAACTAAGTTAATCAAATCGTTCTTCAAATGTCTATCCAATAAAGTATATCGTTGTAAAATTGTAGTGTTATTACAGATATATATGAATTTAAATAAATAAATAAAATGAATCTAAAAAGAGGCATACTGTTTTGAACCGTATGTCTCTTTTTGACTCATTTTATTGATTTATTAAAGCTCTGATATTTATCATTGTGCACTATACATACACAAGTGTGGACAACTTTACATTATTTATCTATATATAAATTTAAAAATCAGTCTTGTGAAAAGAAGCGGTTAGCTTATTCAAGTCCTGAATAAATGATCATGATGAAAGATTGCTAAATCAGTATAACAAGAGGGGGGTAACTTCCATTGCGCTTCAACAGGGTCGTTCAAATGGAACTTTGGCAGAATGACCATAAAAATTTTCACATGATGAAACAGATACCCCAAATATGTTTTTATGAATGGCAGATTCAGCCAAAACAAATGAAAAAAAAATTTCATAGGCAAAATTTGTTTTGCACCATACAAAACTTGCAAAGGCGTCAAAAGGATACCTCAAAAAAAATTATCACTAAGCATACCCCCCAAAATTTTTTAAGGATTTTGAAAAAGGCCTACTCTTTAATATTTGAACATCCCCGTATACCCAAAGTATAGAAGTTACCCCCCCCCGGGATAACAAGTCATCGTTTGCATTGAGGTTATATAGAATATCGATTGTCCGTATTGTGATTCCATTCACCGTGTCATGATACAAACAATCGAGGATCTGCGTGCGCAAGCGTTTCATGATACAAAACAATGAGTCAACAAAATGTGTACTGAGGTGATCTCCTGTCAGGAAAAATGATGGTACGCCGTCTTCCATTTAGTTATTTGAACCTTTTGTTTTATAGTTCACTGTAATAATATTCAATTTCACCGGTTTGCCGGTGATAGATTTGATAATCGGTTGTTGATTCGTGCCTTTTCAGTATTGGCGCAGATGCCAGGAGGCGTTATCTACCGCCCTCTGTCCAAACTGGTATCGATGACGTCGATATCAAGAAGGACAGGGAACAGACAGACGCATTAATTATCCTTGGTCCTTTGGCGTTCATGATGGTGATATAGAGACATAAAAATAATGAATAAATAAATGTTGGAGTATAAATTCATCATCATCATCATCATCATAATCATTATCATTTAATCAGGGCCTGGTAAGCCATACTAGGCTTGTTTTCACAGGGCTGATTACAAGATGCATACAATATAATATTTAAGAATAAAATGTTAGTACAATATTAGGAAATTTTACATTTATAAAAAGTATACAAATTTACATAAGATATATATTATTTAATTAATGTTTTCTTCAAATTATCTATATATGTTGTTCTGTTAGCTATTTCTTTTATCCAGGAGGCTTGTTGATTCCATTTGTGAATACCAGCTAATTTAAATGAGTGGCTGTGGCATTTGTCGTTATATATGTTATTGTGAGCAAAAGAGCGAGTTTTGGTTGAATTTGGACATGAAAATAAAGTGGCAATTTTTTGAGGAGCTAATTGAAACTTTATTTTATGAACCAGTGCAAGTTGATAAAACGTGATTCTGTTTAATTAACTAGCAATAAACTAAAAATGAACTATATTTATTCAGTTGAGTTTAAAGTTAAGTTTTATTCGATGTGATGCCGGACAAGACTCCAGCATTTTTAAATAAAATTGCCTGAATGGAAGACAGGATTTATATCATACTTGAAAGATAGAGGATAACTGAAAATCAGCTTTAGTTACCTTTGAATACTTTACAACAAGATTTTGACATTTACACTCGGGAAAATAGAGTCAATGCCAGTGTCTGAGTTGTCAAATTCTTTTCAAATAAATCCTAAATTACTAATCATCATTATAATCAAAATATCTCATGAAGCATTATTTTCTTGTTTTGTTTTTAATCTTTTTGATTCAAAATTAGTCAAAAAGCTATTCAAATAGAGCTTTTTTCATAGGTTCCTAATTATTCTCTCGAGAGTTATTTACAGAAAAGATTGATAGCCCTAGAGTGGCGTATTTTCAAAAGACGATGACCCTGTAATTAATTGTTATGCCACACCTACATAGCTGATGGGAAATAACATTATTTGCAAAGATTAAATTATTTAAAATGTCACAAAGCATTCTGATCCAAAATTTCTCAAATTAAGAAAAATATTTCTTAACAGGAATATGCACTTTCAAGTAATATATGCATCGATCGCTTTAATTAATTGATCGCTACTAAACGGTAATATTATCCACATTTCATATCGCATTCACATATGTATAGTTTTAATTGCTGTGTAAAGCACTTGTTTTCTTAAATCCGATACACTCACTTTAAGATCATTTATTGGACTCACAACACTGTTGATAACTGCAAGGGTTTACTTGAATAGATAAAATAGCACTTGAAAAATAGCCATACGATTTAATAAATTTGTATTCAAAATAGCATAACAGGTTGCTTTATTCAATTAATTATTCATTATTAAATTTCATATCATTGACAAGCACCACAAAACATCATTCCTGCAGTTTTTTGGCCCTCAGAGCTTTCAAACTTTTACTTAGACGAAATCCAGCATGAGCAGAGTTTATCCAATTGTGATTCTATTAAGTTGCACTATCTTTTTTCATTGCTTTATCAAATCCAAGGCTGTTGAAACATGTCAGCTTCCCTACCATAAGACAGATGGTGAATATCTTAAAGCAAAGAAAGGAAGTTTCTTCACTGCAGATGCATGTAAAAGTTATTCAAACATTTCCATTGGAAAATGTTTTATGTTATTTACTGCAGAAACGAAAGCCAAATCAATGAATGTCGTTGGTGCTTATCACAAAAACGTAACATGTCAATTATTTAAAAAGAGAGTTTATAAAGATTGTGAAGAAGATGGTATTTTGATTAAGAAAGAAGATTCTATTTATTACGAAAAAGTTGAAGGTAAATATAACTTAATTAACTAGATATCACTATTAAATAGATATGATCAGGTCATAATTGTTACTAATAGTTTCATGCTTACGCAATCATCAGACAAATAAACTTTTTAATAAGTTTATTTGTCTGATGATTGCGTAAGAATGAAACTATTAGTAACACTTATGAATGTGTAGTCTTTGACTCCTTTTATTATATTTAGCTCTGTCAAATGATATCGAGCACTATTTTTTGTTATTAGATAATATCTAATATGATAAAGTCATATAGTATCAAAGTAGCATCTTAACATTTTATTATCTAACCATTAGTGTTCTAGTGAGTTTATCTCCATTCATAAAAGCCGTATTTGATAAAGTTGATATTTCACACGGAAAAAGAAGATATTTTCACAGCAAAAATAGCACTTTTCAACCAATCACAGAGCGTCTTGCATTTGCATTACCAAGGAATTTCCCGCTTTCGATTTTAAAAGGAACGCCATGTTTACAAAGTTTTGAATCGATTCGATAATTAGGCCTACATTCGAATTCGATGAATAGAACGAATAGAATCATTGAACTTGCTTAAATAATAGCTCTTGAGTTAATCTTCATTACGTTTTGAATTCTTAATAAAGTTGTTTGTCGAAGTTCTACATATAATATATAGAATAATTCATTTGGTGCTTGAAGATATAAATATATTTTTCTCGTGTTCAAATCTCTATCTCACTCGCTCGCAAAGCCTCACTCATGAGATAGAGATTGGAATACTCGAATAATATTGATAAGCTAATTAGAACAATTAATAACAATACTAGTCTTTTGTTGAAAAACAATTAAAATTAAAGATAGCGACAAAAACAAACTGCTTTTTTTCGTCATTGTGATATAGACTTTGTTGACTTGCCCAAGTCTCACTTTTTACTACGACGATTTTGATATGTTTGTAAGTGATATGCCGCTTACCACTCATCAAATTGTAGCATGTCAAAGCGGGACATTTAGATCTATCAGCAAATTGTGCTAACTATGTAAACAATGGTAAATAAAGGGAAAACTAAATCTATTCAAAATCTAACGATAGAAGGGTTCTTCGATGGGCTAGATTTTCAACGTAGAAATTCTTTCACGAATCACATCATTTCGAGACGATCATGTAGTAGTAATAAGCAGTAAGACGTTTATTAAAGATATTTCAGCGCACTGTAACATTCCAATTAAGAGTTAATACAAAGGTGTCCAAAGAGAATTATTTACATGATTGTGCTGGTGCTTCTTGAAGTCTATATCATGGCAAAATCGTTGTTATAGCTGGGGTTATTGTTGTTAACTTTATTTTAAATCGATATATATTATATATATAACTTGCTCTAATATTGTTCGGAGCAATGAGGTTGTTTGAAGCAATTGTACTGCTTATTTTAAGCAATAATATTGCTTGTTTCGAGTAAACATATTACTTGTTTTGAACAAATGTTGAAATTCTTGAAATGAGCAATTTTAAGATTCTTGAAATAAGAAGATTTGAAGATTTTTTTTACTTGATATAAAATTTTTAGTAAAATATGGCTTATTTTGAGCAAAATAATTCTACTCAAGTAAAACATTACTTGTTTTGGCCAAGTTATTCTACCCTAGAATCTGATTTTTTGCAGTGTAATTGCAGTGCTTGGCACCTGTTTCACACTGCATTCGATCAACATAATTATATACAGGTCTACAAACTATCTGAGATACTGAGATAAACTAGCTATATTAACAATAATGTAACACTGATTTTAATAAACTAAATTTCAAACGGCTTAATACAAAAAGACTTTGTTATAAAATGAAGAATTACTGATTTTAATTGTTCTAAGATCTTCATTGTATTATCTTGGTCTAACACGTCATTTTTAATTGCACATTTTTAATTTTCTAATGTAAGATCCGTAAATTTGGAATATTTTTGATCCCTATAAGTGAATCATCTTTTTTAATTTTTTAATAGTCAGTTCTAACATTAAGTAAAATTGGCTCCCTTGTTGTCTCATGAAGAACATACTTCAAAAATTGGTTCAGCTAAATTGGATTCAAAAATATCTCGTGCTAGTATACAGTAATTGTTCGTAACTCAGTTAATTGATCGATATCGAGCTATGATCACGATAGAAAAATAGATTTTAGAGGATAGTTTTTCATTGACGGTATTTCAGAGGTTGGCTTACTGGAGCCATAGTTTATAGAGACAAACCCTGGTTATGTAACATCGAAATCTTCACAACTGAGGTTTTTGTTTGTCACTTTTAGTGACTTATGTGATTTTCACAATGGGGAACATAAAGCACGCAAAATAGATGTTGAGAGCGCATGTTGTTGATTAATTTATATTCGTTATGATTTACAATTTTATATTTTAAAGCAAAAGTCAATGGCAACAGTTTCTCAATTTTATTAGTAATCTCAACGTCGTTTCGGCAAATGTCTCTGTTTATATTTGTCATAATATGCATGGGAAAATCTGTTTATGGCTGTGGGACAAGTTGCCGCCCAGAATATGACGGAGTTGGATTATTCAAATTACCTAATCGACGAGGCAAAGAGAACCAAGCATGACGTGAATAGCTATTGAATGAACTCAGAAATTTCCTTGATGACGAGTCTTTGAAGAGTTTGATTAAAACAGATAAAGTGCATATATGTGAAAAGCATTTCTATCCAAACGATATCGAGATATGTAAGTAGATATATTCTTTTCTCTCAAATATACGATAGTTGATCCTCGAGTCTTCAAATTTGTTAAGAATTCGATATTGAACATACATTCTTAAATCGTCTACTTCGAATTAATCATGTATCAATGAATCCGACTTCTATATCGTGTGTCTAATGGCCAATCTCGCAGCTTTGTTATTGTGTGATTAATGCTGTTAATAATAATAGTATTTCGAAGGTTTGACTGGAGTCTTTTGATAACAAATAATCATATGTAATGACCATGGTTTGATCTGGTTCCCTGCTTTATACTTATTTCAGGTGCAATTTTACGATCACACAATGCAAAGGGAATACATAATACAAATGAAATTCAACAAATATTCATTCAAATCAGCATATTGAATTATTCCAAACCTGTGTGGTTTAAAATTGCATATCATACAATTTGACTGTTAATACAGGTATTATAGCATGACTGCTAAGACAGCTTTAATGAAGCACTAGAAAATTATTAAAACAAAATACATATAGATATAAATATAAATAAATACAAATATATAATAAAATAATTCCATATTGGAATAAATATTTACAAATTACATACAATTTTATATTTTTATTTTTATATATTACAGTTCCTGGTATAAAAATGAAACAAAAAACGTTTCCCAGACTTGCTGCACTATCCACACTAAACATGCCCTTAAAAAGCCATCTCACATCTGCACTAAAGCCAAAGAGAGCCTAGAAAAGTGATTGAGCCCGCTGAAGAGCCAACTGCTAAATACAGCAACTGGAGCTGATAATTTTTCTTCAAACTTCCATAAAACAATTCTATACCTAGCCTCACTTCCCCTATCACCGATCTCTTTAATCATTTAATAACTATACGAAGTACCGAAAGATTGGAAACATGGAAGAGTCTCACCAATATTCAAAAACAATTGACAGAGATCTTGTTTTATTTACAACAGTCAGTGTATGCTTGAAGCTAGATGACAATTATGCAGTATGTTAGAGAAAATAATTAGGATCTGATGTGACCTGTGTTACACTATTATACGTATAATGCGTATGCATTAACTATGCTTGTGACAGGCGTGTTTAATTTATTCAATTTTTTGCTAAATTATATATGCCGATACTGCAAAATACAAATAGCGTATGTTTTTAGTTGCTTTTGAACAAGGAGGACCTGTGACATTTCATTATGTAAATAGAAACGGTTATATGCGCAAATTCATACGTCAATCGTTTCCAGATGAAGTAGGCTTGTTTACCATATAGGTACATTGCACTATTATTTCACATTTATGTATATAACTATCAAAACTATTTGACATAGATTCCCGATATTCAATGCCTTTTTGCTCTTGAAGGAAGAATTATATTACATTATATTCTTCTACTATTAATGGTAAAGATGTTTCACGCACACCAGTAACTCTGTAATGATACTTATCAGAATAAAAATATACTAATCAATACCTCACATAGGGTAGTAACTCAATAAGTTAAATGTATCTCTCCTAGATGTACCATTAATGTCTTGTAAAGTTGTGATACTGGAAATAGTTGAAGTGTTACATCACCAAAATGATACTTTTTAAAATTTTTGTTATCTTTTAAACAAGAATTACCAAAAACGATGGGCCTATCGAACCAGTCCTCCCTCTTTTTCTCCTCTCTCCTCTCCCTTCTCTTTCCCATTTTCCTCCGAGCAGCGACAACTTCATTCCTTTTTTTAATTACATCTGTAAGGAAACTTACGGTTAATCAAGTCGATTTACTGATGCTTGCAGAAAGTTACAAACTTATTTCAACATCATCATTTAGAAAATACCGATGGTGAATTATGTGTAAAATGTTTTATCCTGATTATTATTGGTTGTGTCATTGTGAATGCTTTGGTAATACCATCGAAAAATTGAGCAGTTCCAGTTGCATGTGTACAGGAACACAGAAAATATTTATTCATACTATAGCAGCCTTTAGGTATAATGTTTATCATTTCCACAATGAATCATATTTTAATCTGTATTTCGATCTTCAAAGCACGTTCAGAAAGTTTGCAGTAAACATGAAGAATTAGTAAGTTGGGATTTGTGGTCGAGGAATCATGTTATTATCACGGTGATTTGAAAACTCTAGAATGCTCTGTCGTTGGAAATTTAGGACAACATACCAAAGCTTCTTAATATCTACTGTTCTGGAAACTGAGTGGTAGATATCATTAATGTTTACTCAATTATAGTAAATATAAAATCTGTAGTTTCAAGGTGTATCTCAGATATTGGGATATTTATTAGTCAGATACAGTAAAAAACGAATCTATTTCTACTTAGGAATATGCACTTTAAAAAAAGATCCCTCGTGGCTTTTTCATTACACTGCGCATTATTATTAGCTATCTTTAGCATCAAAAATTTGCAACATCGAAAATTTCATCTAGTGGAATCCCTCCTTTGCTGCATGAAAAAGAGGATTTGAGAAAAATCTATGAAAGGAAACTGAAGGGAATGTTTTAATATATATTATGCAGTAATTCTCACTTCCTTGTTTGCAGGCTTCGTGAAGGCAACTCCATCTCCTATCCATGTTGGAGCAAATTATGATAGACCTGGAACTTTTGTGTTTAATTTACCAACTGGCATTTACAAAATCAAGTTATATCACTTGAATGGTGGATTAATTTGCCAAGAGCCAGTTTCGATGCCATTTGGTTGTTACTGGGCTAGCGGCCCAGTAGCAAGTCATATGATCCTTGTGAACGATTTTCGTGGTGATATTGTAGTGAAAAAAGACAAATTTACTGAATTTGAAGGTGATGGGGTGAAAGCAACTTATTTATCAACTTCAGAATGCTTTATGTTGATAAATGGCTCGAGCTACTCATTTTGGTACGGCCCAGATTATAGTGATCATACAGAAAATAATAACTCTGGAAAAACATCATTTGAATTGTTTGTGAAACTGTGTGAACAAAATACTAATGGCTGCAATTAACACAAGTATCGATGTTGCGATAACATATTTAAAACACTTATTCATTAATTTTATATATAATTCATCTCAAATGCATTCTCTACTTCCTCTATGTGTGGATGTGCGGATATTGAAATTTTGGTGTCATAGAAATTCTATGGTCATCATGAAATAAGACAATTCATATCCGATGAACATATATCTATAATTTTATTAATATTTATTATGAGCAGCAGACAAGTACGTGTTTCTGGCCATTAGCCTTCATCAGTACTGCTCAGTGAGCGAACAAGGAACTGACTTCGGAATATACCTATAGGTCAAGATGAGTTAGTCAATGTGGTGAAAAATTTCATCACATGAAAAAACATCTGTGCCATACCAGAGTGCTCAAGCTACCGAAGTAGTATGCAATGCATATCGCAAATAGTATAGACACATCCCGAGTCGAAAGTGCTCAAAATTGCGCATGCGCAATTGAGACATACATAGACATTAATTATTTTACATAGACATTAAGCCCTTTTTTCAAAGTGGCACCTCCCCGTCCCTAAAGAACTGGAGCTACCCCCGGGGTTATATGAACTGTAAATTAATTCTAAATGTGATATGAGCAATAATGGATATATACGTATAAAAGTTACTACTACTAGTAAGTTACAAAGACAAGTCCACATTAAATATATATAGTACATATATGTGCTATGTATGTCTCAATTGCGCATGCGCAATTTTGCGCACTATCGACTCGGGATGTGTCTATACTATTTGCATTATGCATTGCCCACTACTTCGGTAATTTGAGCACTCTGGTATGGCACAGCTGTTTTTTTCATGTGATGAATTTTTTCACCACATTTATAACTCATCTTGACTTAGGTGTATACTGAGGTCAGTTCCTTGTTTGCTCACTGAGCAGTAGTGGGGGAGCAAACAAAATAGTAACTGCAAATCGTGATACTATGTACAAACTTATATCATTCGAAAGCTTTTAATGCCCTGAGTAAAATAAAAACGAGACCCCACCGTGAAAATTCCAGGAAGCCCTTCAAATGTAGCAATAAAGTTTCACCTAATTTGCATAATCGACTATACAATGGTGAAAACTATGAGATTGGTAAAATATAGATTATGATGATATAAACAATGTTTTACAGTATAATATAAACTGTTAAATGATTCTATGCATCAATAAAGATAAATTTAATCTGTAAAGCGTAGTTTTGTAGAGAGAGGAAATATTGCGCATGCGCATTGGAAATTTTTTTTGACTTGAAAATGTTCTGCTTTTGTAAATATGATGACACCACCGGACACATGATCCTGCCACATTCTTAGATCATTCCATTTGCTATTCAATCACCTCATTGTTGTTGTAATCCCCAAAGTAATATAAGTATGTGGATTTGCGTACAGTACTGATGAAGGCTAATGGCCAGAAACATGTACTTGTCTGCTGCTATAGTCCATATATATATTTATAAGTGTAGATGGTTTTTTTCAACTGAACAACCCGTTCCTCTTACGTTTAATTACATTTGAACACATTTTAAAAAATTTTACGATAATGTATAACACTATTAAGATCACAATTAAAAAAATCATTACATAAACCGTGAAAAAATGTTCTCGTTGAGCCGTGGCTTCTGCTGCTGCCTGTTGGAGGGTAGCGCAGAACATCATGTAACGGCTGAGGGCATCTCTCTTCGGCTCGTGTAAGATGTCCAATAAATGTCATTATTTTGTATTTCATTGTGGTGGTGGCTGATGGAATAATAGGTCTTAATGAATCTGTGGACAATTTATTGGGCCAGTGACAACTAAGGTCGTGACGAATCATAGCATCGTGTGATTGGTTTAGATGTTTTGGGACGATTCAGACAATTAAAGCCCATGATTCAGATCCATTATAGAAATATTGGCTCGATAGTATGTTGGAACAGGCGTAATTTTAAGATCTCAGAGGAGTTGGATGACCAGAACCCATTCAAAGGCTTGAATGCTTCCCAGGTGATGCCACGACGAGTAGATATACCAAGACCGGTAGTGGGGTAGCATTGAAGCAAGGTATTTGAATGAGTCAACTCGCTGCAGGGGACCATGAGTGGTATATAATTGCGCCTGCTTAGATCCTATGGAGATGAACTTTGTCTTGGTGGTATTGATGTTCAGCCCGACCGTCAATCCGATCCTTTCGATGTCATTGATCATACTCTGTGCTTCCGAAGTAACTGTAACTGGTTATACTTTCGAATTAAAAGTAGCTTGTAACTTGTAATCGTTACTTTTTCTGAAAAGTAACGTCTGATAGTAACTAGTTACTTTCTCGCCCAAGTAACGGTAACTGTAACTAGCTACTTTTAAAAAGTAACTTTAACATCCCTGGTGCTTCGGTAGAGTTATTAAAGAGTTACCGCACGGCAGCCGTGTTTGGGTTCTCTGATACCAACACGCGGGATGTTGGAAGACACGAAAAAGCATCAGAAAAACAAGAGCCCGTAGGGCGAGTGTTTTTCAGCTTTCGAGTTTCTCCCAGCATCCCAAGTGTTGGTATCAGAGAACCCAAACACAAGGCTGCCGTGCAGTAACCCTTTTATGAAATAAAACATATTTTTACCATTTTTAAACAAATTTGACACAAAAGATTTGACTGATTGGATCAACTTTCTCCTATAAATCTTCATGTCTTCCTCATATTTTGCCTTTCTTCGAATCACAGATTTATAGTTCTACTTTCCAAACACTTTCGATTCTTTCGAACTTTATGATTTTGATTTGTCTTGATTCTCACTTATGCTGTGTCGCAAGCTTTTGACGGTTTTGTAGGGCATTTTTGTCTCGGAATAGCCACCATAACCAAGCTATTGATGAAAAGAAGAAGAATGCCTTGAATTATAATACTGTACTCTGAAATATATATATCACCATATTTTATTTGCAATTATTTAGAAATTTTGGATGTTTTTTCTCTCAAGTTGTTTTGGCTTGCGTGATCCAAACACGGTAGTAAGCCAATCAAATCACTAGAACAGCATTCGAAATTCTATCGAGTTTCACAATAGCTATTATTGCAATGTCATCTACAAACTCAAAATTGGCTAGACGCTTCTCAGGATGGGCGTGACAGTAAAGTATAACCTGAGCACGAATGACAACTCAGCCTTAACTTTATCTGAAACATCAAATGAGTACCATCTAAGGATGGCGGATGGAATGGTTCAGAAGGAAATGCATTGTGAGTAGCTGCGGCGCATCGTTGCGCATTGACAATCAAGGCCTATCTGCCATGAAATCTGTTGAAATTGATCTGCAGTGTCGCGGCTGAGATCTAAGGAGCGTTTAACATCATTGCTCTTAGCGAAAAGAGCCACTTCTCTAGAAATAGAGGAGTGGTACGGGTGCCTTCGGTAGGGCGACACCGTCCACATTACTTACTTTTTTTTACGAATGACAAGCAAAACGTAGAACAAAATTGATAAATAATGTAAATAAAATAAGTGTCAGTGTATCTCCCAGTAAAACACCATACGATGTAATAAAATCTGCAGTTTCCCTATAACACGCGGATCTAACATATGACGACGTTGATGTATGTAATGAGTGAAATTCGATAACTGATAGAGGTGGAATGTTATAAAAGGATAATAAAGTCTTGATTTTGCAACGATAGATGGGAATCAAACGCTTTCTTGAAGTCGATAAAAACTACAATAATGCCCTTTGTATACCTCAACCTTACATGACTCTAAAAGAGTTCTTCATGCAACAATATGTGCAGTAGTTGAACGTTCGCATCTATACCACCATTTTGATTGTAGCGTAGGTGGGGATCGATAATAGGAACAATTCGCCGATGTAAAAGTCTATTAAAACATTTTGCAGCTGTTGCCATAAGAGATATTTCACGTTGTTGATCAACATTTGAAGTTGTATTCTTGGGAATTTGTATCGTTATGGAGCGAAGCCATTCACTTGGTGGAGTACTATCACCGAGTAGTAGAGAATTGATGATAATTAGAATAGCTTTTGAGCAGAAGGTGATCTTAGTGCAATAGTGGGTATTCCATCAGACCCAGGTGACGCTAAAGGTTTCATTTGAAATAAACAGGACGCAAGTTCCTCTTCTGTTACAGGTGATTATACATGAAGTGGCATAGTCAGGCAAATGAAGACGACACCTATGTAAATGGGATCAACACACACTATTGTTCCCCGTTGTTCTACTGAGGTGCGTTTATATTGTTACCATAAATTTGATGCATAAAGACGTAAATAAGACGTTGGAAACCGAGATCAGCCCTACTATTTATGCGGGGCTGAGAGTGTAGGATGAAATTCCCATATAATCAGGTGGCAAAAACAGCCCGTCTACCGTCACCACACCTAGTCTGCTTCATATAAACACCTTTAGTGTCTTTTTTATCATCAAAACTGATCAATACAACCAAAAAACTGGATAGAGCAGTAGCTTATTCCACAAAGTATATAACTTCCTGGCTGGTGACTCTACATGTGCCAAATCACTCGATTTGTTTCAGATTTAATTTTTAAAATAAAACAGTTGAATATTTAACACTGGCTACAAAAATGCAACTCAACAAAATAGTAAACTAGGTAACTATTGAGCATCTGAAAATATACTAATATTTGTGCAGTTTATTACATGAAAGACATAAAAGTTTGTTGTTTATAAACTTTAGCTGATTAGCGAACTAATCTGCAATAATGTAGCGATGACGGCATTGCGAGAAGATTGTGAAATAAGATTAAAATTGTGTATACCTACCATTAAACAATTTCATCTCATATTTTGTTGCTTGTTTTGTTTTCCTGGCCCGGAATTTAAATGACTCATATAAAATTGATCCAAAACATTTGCGAATCTTCTGTTTGCTATTTGAAACTTGCGAGGGAACTTGCCAGTGTTGCAATGTTGTAAATACTCGTTAGTCGTTACTATTGGAGTAATTTTAGGAGTAATTAGTTATTTTTTTGAGAAAAGTAATAAATAATCTAATTGACTACTTTTTGAAGTAACGAGTATTATTTGAGAGAAAGTAATTGACGTTACTTTTCAAATTACTTTTATGACTACAAAATAGTTGCTTTGTTGTCTTGTGATAATAATCAAAGGCGTTGCTGTCACTAAGTTTCGCTTTTTATTGTTCTGTCTGCGATGCAATATCACATTATTTGCAGCTTTCATGAGAGCTATTCAAACCAGGTGAATTGTATGATATATGACCAATAAACCCTATCCCATAACCTATTCTTCTCTGTTCTGACATTGTTCTGTTGATCAATAGATTCAATAGCTTTTCATTTTTTATTTGAGTGAGTTTCAAATATTGAAAAGATGATGTAAAATTTATGGCTAGTTATGAATAGATCCGACACAAATAAACCATTTTGATAAAATAAATTAAATGAAACCATTTATTTGGCAATTTTATTAAAAAGTTTTCAACGTCAATTTATCTTCTGCTGCAGTCACCAGTATTAAATTAATCTTATTAAATTGATCGTTCCCCATCGTAAAAACAAGATGGCCGCCATGATTGTCAAAACGAGAAAAGTCATTATCGAAAGGGAGGCAATATCTTTTGTTTCATAAGTTAAAGTAATCATGAAGTAATTTAGTAGTTAAAATTACTTTTTTTTGGGAAAGTAATTAGTATTTGTAATCAATTACTTTTTAGGCTGAAGTAATTAGTAATGTAATTAGTTACTTTTGAGGAAAAGTAATTTGTAATGTAATTTATTACTTTTCAAAAGTAATTCTCGAATCACTGAGTGTTGACTACATGAGAAAATAGTTAACAATTGAGCAACCAATCAGAATGCAGATCATTCGGCTAAATATATATAGAAGCTAGGCTTGATTCTCAGCTTCTGTTCTGTTGTTAAACAGTGAGTATGATAGATCAGTTTATTCTATTAAAAGAACGATCTTATTTTTTTTAATCAAAACATGGATAATTTATTTTAGAATTTAATGTTGTATAGATAGTAATAAAATAAGGTTTTCATATTAATTTTTAAACAGTTATGCATGTAACTTCCAGCGATTCTTTCAAATTTATTTAGCTTCACAAAAAGGTCAGGTAGTACTATATAGTTAAAACTAATATATAAAATGTACTTATCAATATTTATAGCATGAAATCAATTGTTGTAGACTATATAGAAAAATTAATATACTGAGATAAATAGAGTTGAACAAGATTTTTGATTCTGAAAACCATATACAATAGTAATAACTGCTGTAAACAAAATTCTCATTCGACACACCGACGTTGGGCCAACGTTGTTCCACCGTCGGTATGTCCAGTGGGTAATTGTTACTATGATATCACATTACCACTAATCAAAATACACATTCATCAAAATGATGTATCTCGTATATAAGCTATTAAGTACACGTATTCGGCTATAACAAAACTTCTATATCATCATTTAAGCGAAATTTTGCAGTTCGGTTTTCATCCTGTGACCAGTTGGTTTCAAAAGTCGTTTATACTTTTTTCTAGATTCTTTCTTTCTTCGAATATAATTAATAATCTTTTTAAAAGCTAGGCTATTATATCGAATACGTATGATAATTGCTGAAATAAAACCAGCTGCAAGACATAGTAAAACAATATAAAATCGTATCATAAAAAATGGAATTTCAACCAATTGAAATATTTTACGATAACTTTTCCACGGTATTAATACTACAACGACATTGAATACAAATGAGATAGTAACAAAAACAATATGTAAATAATTCTGTAAAAGAGATTTCCGATATGGAGCACCTCGATATAAGATAATAAAAATAAGTACATATTCAATATTTAATATACCAAAAATAACAACTTGTTCGTAACATAAGAAATTATATGCTAGATTTTTATTATCAAAAGTTAAAGGAGAGCGATAAAAACCTTGATGTTGAATAGATAGAAATCCGGCTAACATTGCAACAAACATAACTAAAACGAGACATAATAACATGATAATGAGATCAAGACGAAATAATTCCAATTTTGGTTTCTTTCGATGAAGTATAGGATATGGATCCGCTATTAACATAGTTAATGTCAATGGAATAACTTGAAAAAAATAAGAGTAAAGTTGTCCAAAGTCGCTTAAACTTGAACCAACAATTGATAACATTACTAAAGATAATGAAAATAAAATAGCAAATGACATTTGTATTGAAAATATCATGGATGTATTGACAAGAGCTGTTCGTCCTCCTTTAATCAACAGTGGACAACATGAAATATTTAATATTTGACTGGTAAATGGTGATGCCACAGATGCTTCTGCTTGTGATAATGATATCCCCACATCTGCAGCTTTTAATGCCCCGCAATCATTTGCACCATCCCCACACATTGCCACACAATAATCCAATGATTTGAGATCTTTAACTAATAAAGCTTTTTGATCTGGACTCATACGTGCAAATATTGTACCATGTAGTAATACTTCTTCATATAAACCAGCATGTTTGTCATGTATAATTTGAAAAACTTCACCAGTTAAAGCTAAATGTTTGATTCCATAATCATCGTAGGGGTTTGTGTTTGAGAATGAAATGACGTCATTACTGTCAACAATAACTTGACTTATAAGCTCTCCATCGTTTATCATACCACTTTCTTTTGCAATATGAACAGCTGTTAATAAATGATCACCAGTTATCATAAGCGTTCGTATATTTGCTGATTTTAATTCAATAATCGCAGGCTTCGTTTCTGGTTTACAAATATTTCTGAAAATGAGAATGCCATAAAATTCCAATTGGCTTTCAACTTCTTCTCTTTCTACATAACTGCTGTTGCTTTTGGAGATAAGTTGTTTTCCTGCCAACGCTAAAACACGACATCCATTTTCTGTATGATGGTTGATTTGTGTCTCAAAATTATCAGGTACGGTTTCTTTTTGACATAAATTAGCGATAATTTCCGGTGCACCTTTACAAAATACATAATTTATACCTTTGAGAGCATCTCTTGCTATGCAGCTCATTCTCCCCAAAGAAGAATCAAAAGGATATAAATTAGAAACAATCAATTCCTTTCCTTCATTCAGGGTTATCCCCCTCTCATTTTTACTTTGTCCAATTGTAGCTTTGGCATATTCCATCATTTCTTTTTCAAGGTCATCCCCTTCTAATTTTCCGTTAATGAATACAAGTGAATGACAGCAAGACATACAATCAAGTAGAGGTCCCCAAATAAGTGGTGATTCCCTTGTTTTGAGCTCTCGTTTATCGTTCAAGTCTTCCACGTTTGATAAAATCAGACCAGAGTTAGTTAAAGTTCCAGTTTTATCAAAACAAAAACAACTTATTCGTCCCGCAAGACTTATCCGTGGTAATTCAATGCATTGAATATGTCGTTTAGATAAACCTCGAGCTGCTAATAACAAACTTACTGATAAAACAATAGGTAAGTCCGGTGGGATAACAAGCGTAAAAATAGCTATTGAACGGATAATAACTAGTCCAATGCTTGTATCTAGCGAAAAGAAATTATAAAACGTATAAATAGATCCCGCAAGTGCTGGAACTGCGAGACAAATTATGAATTTGAAGAAATCACTATAAAATAAGAAATCGATTCTTTTTGGTAGCACCAACGAACGTATTAATTCTCCTTTTGTTGTACCGAAACCAGTTCGCATAACAATTGCCTTTGGTGGTTTATCTGGGTTAGGAGAATTTGCATCTAAAACATATGTACCATTAAAAATAATATGCTGTTTGTATGAGATAGAAGTATCAATGTTTACATTCTTCATACGACTTCGAACTTTCAAAATAGGAACACTCTCTCCAGTCAGCATACTTTCGTTAATGACGCAACTGCCGTTGACTAAAACGGCGTCACATGGAAACGTCATGTTACTTTCAATCATTATTAAATCTCCTGGTACTAAATCTAGGGAATCAATAATCATTTCAGTAGGAATATCCTGTAAATTATTTCGACGCCAGACATGGACTTGCGTATTACCAGCTACCATACGACGTAATTTATCATGTTGACGTTTTACAACAAAAGCTGTTGCAAATAATGACATCAATGAAGCCGTAAATACAAATCCACTAAAAATATAATATTCTTCTAAACTCCATATTATTATAGTAGCAACTTGGAATATATAGAAAGGGTTCATTACTAAACCAATTAGAATAAGTAGGAATGATTTTTTTGGTACACGTATAATATTTTGACCATAAAGTCCCGTAAGCCACGATTGATATTTATGTGTAAGACCTTTATTTATATCAATGAATATTTCAGGAGCCAAAGTTTGTAGATTGTAAATATGTAATTTAATAACCTTTCCACCTATAATGAAATAACGATGTAATTTGTAATAAAAATAACGATTTTTATCTTTTGACATGAATTTAATGGCAGAGATAACATTCTTTTCAGTTGTATTAGGATTTGGTATACATTCAATCATTTCGCCATCACACATTTGCTCTTTAATATTTACCACATGAATTTCGTTATATACATCATCTTTTACTATGATTGTTGTTGCGATTGAAAACACACATTCTTGATGTGTCAATTTGATATAATGGTCAAAATTCCAATAAAAATATAAAGCTAGTAAACCACCTGTTAATGTGCAGCAAATATACAAAATAATCACTCGCCAGATAATCACTTTGTAACCAATGAAAGCTAGCTTTTCGTTTTCTTCATTATCAGATGCCATTTGTCAATATTACAGTCAATAAAATAAACGATCTACATTAGAACGGTAAGAGTTATCTTCTATTAAAACGATCAATCCAATATTTCAATATAGAAACATTTAAATTCAATGTTTATAATCATATTTCATAATTCTACTGTACATTTATTTCATGATCACTTATAATAACTCTTCCAAGTTCCATTCTATTTTTATTACTGCAAAATATGATTACAGACTTTTCTCACGTACACGACAGCCGCGGTAGCTAACCTGATCTCAATACATTTTTTAACGCATCACATTTCATCATTCAACATTTTTTTGTGCATGTCACATTTCACATGATAGTATCAACTTACTTTCGATTTTACCATAGTTACTATACTCATCACTATACTAACTATGATTATACTCATAGAAACAATGTCAACAAATCAACAATTCAATCGTTACTAGCATGCGTGCAGACAGACTTTTCCTTCGTATAGTTACTAGCCTGCGTGCAGACAGACTTTTCTTTCGTATAGCCTGGTTCCCATATAGCAAATTTGCCAGCGACACTGTCTGCGATCATGACGGCGGTAGGGCCGGCGATGAACCGCAGGCTACCGGGGGCATGCCGGCGCTGAACGCAGGCTACTGCAGCCGCGCCGGCGACAACCTGAATAGATGAAGTTGCCCTGATCAATTGTGTCTCCCTTCTTTACAAATTATATAGTAGCATGCAACGTATTTTATCACGTTCTACTATATTTTAGTTCTATACACTTTATTAGTCATATAATACAGTACATTCAGTAGTTTAAGCATAATTTAGTGTATTTTATCGTAATTTAATAAACAGATTAATAATATCATCATAATATTATATCATTTTAATTTAATATTGGCGGGAAACAAACCCACGTTTTTTGTCAACTGATTTCATTGGATAATGTTGACCATGTGATGTATCGTTTAACGATAGTATCCATTAAATGCTTACGGCGGATGTCGGGGTCTCTGATATGCTGGCTTATAAGTTACCAGTCTGCGTGCAGACAGACTTTTCCTTCGTACAGTTACTAGCCTGCGTGTAGAAAGACTTTTTCCTTCGTATAGTTACTAGCCTGCGTCTAGCCTTCGCGAAGAAAAAGTTACGCAAGCGAATCGTTTCCCAGCAACATATTTTTTATAAGAAAGTCTGGTAATTCTGATCTCCAGATTTGCGGAATCAGCTGTGGTATCAGAATGGAAATCGAGCGGGGTGGGGCATGCAGGGAAAAAGGACACTTTTCACGATATCAGACAAATAACACCAACAATCAACAGACGGACCTTTTCAATTAACGAGCACGCATGCGTGACAGTTATTCTATTGCCCAGACGAAGTCACAATCGAACATCATCAACATTACCATTTATTCAGAAAACCTTTACATTATAATACACATTAGCTACAGCTACAGTATGCCTTATTTGTAATAATTTCTATCAACAGATTCCGATTCTGGGTCGGATTCGCACACGTTGGCAGGAAAGACATGAAAAACGATATTTTGACATTTTATGACATTAAAAATGAATGCCAGGTCAGAAGTTAAGCAGATATTGATGAACAGAAAATATAGTGGCAGTTTTGACAAGCACATTGCAGGAATCCCTCGCTTTCGCCTTAAAATAGTATTTGCAACATAAATAACGCCACAAAATTACATATAGACATAGATGAATTTTAAATCAGATAATTCGCAACAATCAAAAACCGCAAACCTTACCTTTAGGTCGTGTATATATACCATATTTTATATTCAGGTAAATTATAAATTCAGGCGGCATTTGTTCAGCATTCGTTTTGATTTTAAATGTTAGAATTGTATAGCGGCGATAAATTTTTATTCAAAAAACCAAAACCAAAACCACTCCGTGGTTCATGTTTCGCGCCGAAAAATTGTACATGTTTCAGAAGTAATTTAGAGGGCCTTACCTATGCGCAGAAGTGATACACTTGAATCAGTACCGGTTCTGATCTAATTAACATCCCTAATATTAAACCTCGCAGTGAGTTCTGGATCGAGGACCAAACAGTTTCAATTCAATATATTCGATACAATGTATAAACTGTAATACGAACGAATATTCGGTTAAAAGTCTTTGATGATCATATTTAGAATGTACTGAAAAAACATTTAAATCCATTTATTGAATGAAATATTTTTGTAACTCAAGCTAAAGAACAAATATTGAAACATTAAAAGCAAACTTTGTATCAACTTTGTTATGAAAACTAATGCCATGACACTGAGATAAGCATTCATAACATTTTCATTCACAGTACAATGCAGGATAGCGGACTTAGAAAAATATCTGAAGAGAACTCAACAGGGTTAAATTCTGAGGAAATTGAATCTGGAATAGAAGTTAAACAACAAACCTTGAAGTCGAGGCGAATATCAATTTTTCAAAAGGAGAGAAATGAAGAACCTGGATTGGAAATTATTAAAGAAGTAGCCTCTTGCACCGTTGTCCATAGCGACGAACCTAGTGGTGACGAACTACCGTCTAGAGATCCTTATATCAATCCAAGAAGAAGTTCAGTTGCTATACAAAGGCTATTAACATTAAATCTAACATCAACGAATATAAATCGCGTTTTGGAAACACCTTTACCACGCACAACTTATCAGTTGACCCCGCAAATAATCCCGTCATGGTCACGCAGTAAAAAGTTATTACAATCAGCTTTTAAAGAAACATTTAATGGGAATAACATTAAATTTAAGCCGAATGATATTCAAACATTAACAATGATTATTCAAAAGAAATTTAAATCACTTCGCATGGACCGTTACAGAATAATTACTATGGTTACAGCGGTGACGTATACGCAAGAACCTACCACGCAGGTTGGAAGTCGTTGTTTATGGGATACAAGATTTGATTTATTTGCCGATTATAATGAACAGATAAACAGTGATACTTCAGTTACTGCTGTTGCATATTTAATTTATAAAGAGTGAAATTATATAAGATAATTGGACAAATCAATATGTAATCATATCGGTTCTATTTGAAAATTGGATAAAATAATTAGACAATTTTTATTTTACTGCCATCAGTTTTCATGGATATACAGTATGTCGGATCCAGGAAGGCAATCTTTTTTCGCCATTATGATTTTCTTAAGAATGCAATTTTTTGTGACAGTTTCAAAAAAAACATAAAAATATCATTTGTATATGTTTTCGCAGCGTCTATAGCAACATTCTTCTGAAATGTTGATAAATAAATTTTAAAAATTGTCTAGAGACAATTTATACTGAAAATAATATTTAGAATGTTTACTCAATCGTGCAATTTTGTTCATCACTTTATGTAAAATCCCCCCGGGATTACTTCCACACATCGGCTGTACGGGGGACGTGTCATGTTTTTTGCTTATTCCAGTTTCTTGTGAAATTTTACGATTTTTGGCGCTATTCGAAATTTTTAAAACTTTTCTTTGGTTTTGCTCGTAAAAATAGGAAATTTTATCGTCTTCATTCTCATTTGCTGTGAAATGTTATGGTTTTCCTCCATATTTAAGAATGGCACACCCAAGCAAGACACAAAAAATTAGCGAAGTATACACCCCCACCCCCCTCACAAGATTAGAGTTATGAACATCTGAAAAAAAAAAATTGCCAATATAGCAACGACACATTTTTGCTTGATAGTTTGCACTTGCGTACTAGGTAGAATCTACAGAAAAACGAGTCATGTAACAATTAAGACAAATAATTACTACTTCAAGACAAGTTATGACAAGTATTATTTTGATATTTAATTCATTATTAATTATTTCTTACTTATTATTGAATGTTAGCAATGTTTTAGTGGTGTTGTACTTTTATGAAAAGTTACTACTTTTATATAATATAAAATCGTAATGCATGGATTAATGTTATTAAGTTTTCGATAAGTATCAGGGAATATTGAGAGACTTCTCAAACATCAATATCATAATTATAAAAGAATAATATTATCGAAGACTAAAATAGGACTACAACCGATAAATCCCATTTCGAAATGGGAATTAATTAACAAATAAAATAAATTACATAAACCCGTTCACAAATCTGATGATCAAGTGAGCATCTTGAATAAATTTAAGGAATAATATAAGTTACTGTAGCACTTCGAGTGTAAATTTAACTTTCATTAACAAGGAATCTCCATAAAATGTCGATTCGTTATAACATTAATTTGTTATTATTTGATAAATTATTATAACTTTATATAATTAATTATAATTCATAAAATCATTATAATTTTAAATAATCATTATAATTTATATAATTATTATAATTCTATATAATTATTATAGTTTTATAAATTATTATAATTTTATATAATTATTATAATTTTATATAATTATTATAATTATTATAATTTTATATAATTATTATAATTTTATATAATTATTATAATTTTATATAATTATTATAATTTACCCGCAAGGACATAAATGTGCTGGTATGTCAGCTTTTTCACAATCTCTATCACGTAAATGTCCTAATACATTAAAATCACTTTCAATATCTCCACGTACATCAATTAACGTCGTTAATGTTTCATATACGTCATACGGCGTTGTTACGTAATTAATATTCTTTTTAACGTCAGGTAAAGATAGTTTCTTAACGCGATCTTCTGAAGCCCATATTGTTAATAAAGGCAATTTTGCCTCTAATTTTCCCAAGTCTGTTTTAGAATATGAGCCTGATTTTGAACCTTTTGAACTTGTAAATACTATAACTGTATTTTTCAAAGTTAATAATTCATTTTCTATAAAACCAGCAAGATATTTATCTAAATGTGATATCCCATTACTATTTCCACGAGTAATCTCTGATAATCCCATAACCCCAAATTTTTTTGATGACTTATAAATTTGTAAAAATGATTTTAAATAATTGAAAGAAGGATAGAATATAGGTTGTAATCCAAGACAATATGGTGATATTCCAAAATTGTATTTCCTAAAAAATAATAATAATAAAAATAGCTTTGAATCTCTGTTTCTCAAGATTTCCAACCGTCACTTTTCCAGATGCATATTTTTTATATATACTTGTCCGTTTATCGATAAAAAAAACTTGCAAAGTAATCAAGCCACTTTTACCGGCACATTTAGTACAGCAAGCTGAGGTAAAGAGTTTGCGATTTTAAATTTCTATGAGTTAACCCTATTGAACAAACCCTTTGCGTAAAGACCACCTGAGTATAGTGGTCAAAAAATGGGATCTTATAGGAAGGTGGTTGCTTTAGACAGGTTTCACAGCATTATCAAATACTCTTGTATAACTCTCATTAATATCATTACTGTTAAATGTTAATATCACAACCCGTTCGAATATCACGAATAATTCAAAAAACAGTTTCTACCGGTGAACTCAAGTATTTTAACTCAGTTAATGTCATAGCCATAGACTTGTAACATAGACTGTCACTTGTCGTTATTCAACGTTGATGACCTGGCAATTAGCTAACATTGGACTCTGGACTATTTGATTTCAAATTACATCTTGCAATTCTGGAAAGACTTTATTAAAATCAAAAATACTGACATTGGTACAGTGCTGAACAAAATGCAACATTCGTCTACTTTACAATAATACAAAATAATTAATTAATTAATTAATTGATTGATTGCAAAAATAAACAAATGATTTTACATGTGTAAACAGCTTAATCTTTTTTCAAGAACAATATAATTTCTGCGTAGCCTACTTGCAAGATGTAATTGCGACTCTAGCTAGATCCGCTATCCGCACTAATGAATCACATCAAAGGGGCCTATAACATGTATTTTTCATGCCTGCAGCCAAATGTACTATGCTATCGTAGCTACCAATTTAACACTTTCATAATAACATGTTTGCAATTAATCGTCTATCAGGGTGTAGGGCGGTGTTGTTCAATGTTCATTTTACAATAAAAATACAGTACAGTGAAACCTGTATATAACAGCCAGCTACTAGAGGTAGATAAATTGACCACTATAGACAGGTGGCCTTTATATACAGGTTTGATTCAATAGAAAATACTTTTTTTGACATTACAAGAGTGACCACTATAGACAGGTGGCCTCTGTGTAGAGGTGTCTGTTGTAACATGTTTTATAGTACTCCGTTTTCGTGTAGGCTACTTCTGTACATTATTGGACACTGTACATCATAGGCTCTCTTCATTTACATTTGTATATACAAACTAACCAGATTGGATCGTTTTACTGCCCTTGATTGAGTAAAATGCAGTTAACTGAGCATTCAAATTTCAAAATCATTACTGTACCACAATAGGATTACATTTTTCAAGTCTATGATCAACCCTAGCCCATTTATTATCACAATTTCTTGCCGCAAGAGGATCAAGGTTTGATAAAATGGGGGATTCGAGAATCCCGGCAGGCTAGCACAAATTCAGAAGATTTGGGAGGAAGTATAGTTGTATTCAAGTATAATTTGTTTTCTTTTCTTTGGAATATAAAAAAGGTACCGTTTTTATCAGATTTTCATGACAATAGCCCTTAAAATTTTCAGTTGTGAAAATGCTCTAATCACATAAAAAAATCTTGAAAGCAAAAATTAGAATCTTAAAATCAATAATATTTTATCGCATCCTGACAAGGAGACGGAAATCAAAAATTAATGAGGTTATTTATATACATTTTAATTTACTCACTTGTACGCAACATCCCAAAACAATGACGAATCGTGATGCACTTTTAACTTTTTTCTCATTTCTTCATCAATTGCAGACGGACGGTCAATATTTAATAACGTCATATATCCTCGTTTAGCAAACTGATCAAAAAGAGACTTTTTTGTTTGTTTTTTACCTAAAATGTAAGAAAGAATAAGAAATGAAAAACATCTATATAACAACAAGGGCTGTAGTCCTCATCTAAATTTATTTTGGTTATTATTTGGTAGAATTGAGAATGAGACTTTATATCACTACTGACAAAAAACACTGAAAAAAAAAAGAGTGAAATTTCATGACGTTTTTATGGCCTTTTCATCATATTTTCACATTTTAATAGACCTACTGTTGTGAATATGAATGTTCTCAATTTTTGTGGATTTCAAATGTTTCAAATGGCCAAAAAATGTGTGATTTTCACATTTTTACATTTTCATGGTGTTTTCACAATACTTTCATTGCATTATCATGGTTTGGTGTTGATTGTGCACGTTGTAGCCTACTTTATAGAAATAATAATCAATGGTAGGTTACATTCACACGTGTATGTAAAATTGTTTAATGTTAATTAAAACAGAGCTTGAAAACAAGAAAGCGGCAGATTTTGTCAGATTTGCCTCATTTCTTTTTTCCAATCGATGTAGTACTTCATTCTTCAGTCTCTTCATATTCTATGAAAAACAATCTCTATAGGCCTATGAAGGAAGATTTATGTAGGCCTAATTTGTTAATTTGTTGTCTTGAGGATAAATATAATATTTCCGTTTCAACGATATTGGGTCAATAATATTTTCTTTTTAAAAGCTTTTATATGGTTTAAAAATCTGTTAAAAATTTTTTTTATATCATTTTATGTTCAACTTGAAATATACTACCCATCCTTCCTTTCGTTGAAACAGTTCATGAACTCACAAGACTCACAAATGTTCCAGAGATGATAATGTTGAAAGTACAGTCAAACTCCTTGAAAGCCACCACTCAAGGGACCTTTCCATTATGATCGCTAACAAGGAGCGACTGCTGAATGAGAACAATAAGTGGAAACAATAGAAAATTAATCTCCGAAGAAGACCGACTTATTAATTTGAAAATTGTTCATTTTAATAACAAAACTATACACATATGATGTTATTTCAATGTTCTAAAATTCTCATTTGTTCACCAATACGGTAGTGAAAATAGATGCCGTCCAAAGAGCCATCTATTTACAAGAGTTGGGACACTCACACCATTTTTGATCTTTCTGGCCTGGACCCGAGCACGTTTTTAACAGTGCGCATGTGATGGAAAAATGATGTTTTTTCGCACATTTCATTTGGAATGAGAAACCTGCTCCCTGAAAGATCAAAAACGGCGTCCAAAAATCATGTCACTGGCATCTGTCCAATACGAGACGATAACCGCACATGAAAGTGTGTCCTAACTCTTGAAAATAGATGTCACTGGTCGTCCCTTTTTCAACTAGCATATTTTGAATACAAAGATCCCCACAAATGACGGTCAGACGTAGCTGACGAAGAAACTTGTAAATAATGAAAATTTATGATACAAAACATTATGAAAAAATAGGCCTACTGTTAGAGCCCAGGCAATCCTTTAAATTTGATCTGGCCCCATTTAAACCCCTGATGGTAGATTTAATCAGGGTTTGATAAAAACAGGGAATTCCGGGAATGAAAATCCCGGAGGGAATAGTTGCATTCAAAATTTTATAATCAGAAAAAAATAATTTGCTTTCTTTTCTTTGGAAGATAAGAAAAGGTAGGCTACAGTTTTATCAGGTTTTTATGACAATAGCCCTTTTAAAAACCTTTCAGCTGTGAAAAGGTTTCCATGATGTATTCACATAAAAAATCTTGAAAGCAAAATTTAGAATCCCAGAAGAACAAATATTTTATTGCACACTGGATTCAATTCAATTTAATATATGAGACAAAACATTGTTTAGAGCCTGTGACCACATAATTTTGTATGTAGGCTAAGCCTATTTATGTATTTTGTAGCCTGCGTTACAGACCGCGATTCATTCACGAAAGAATAGGGTCTGTGTGAATTGCTCGGTTTCTCTGTCTGGGCCTCGTATCAGAATAAGATTGATGTCACATAATTATGCAAGATTAATGTGATACTCACCAGGATTCTCACATTACTTTGTTTACTTCAGTTGACATGATTGCAATAAGTTCTATTTTAGGCTTCGTAGCTATGACAATTAATTGATCGAACAGAGGTGATGAATTTATTATCTAAGAACAATAGATTTACCATGCATCGATCAGAAACTTCCGGTCTACGTTTTCGTAGAGTGGCTGGACAGAGAACTGTGCAAAACACACAGACCCTATTCTTTTGTGAATGAATCGCGGCCTGTAACGCAGACTATGTATTTTGTAGCACAATATCTAACAGGCAAATGAACACAGGAGGATATTTTTAAATGTATCCTCACTTACATGTAGGCTATAAGATAAAGAAAGCTAAGTTATCAGAAATAATTTTGCCACAAAATGTGCCTGAAAATATTTTACACAAAGTTTCCCCTGGTCAAGCAATTTAAGCTGACCTTATATATACATCTAATTAGTTTTATCTTTTCACATCTCTTATTCGCTTTCATTAATAAACTTTACGATTAATCATAAATTCAGAAAACATACCGGTAATAATAAATAATTAAAAAATGTGCCTGCAGGAATTTCAATGTTCGATAACTGTGCCTGCGACCGCCAGTCACAGTGGTCCCAGCATTTTCTACCCCTGTACGAAACTTACCGAAAAGTAAAGCTTTGAAATTCTTTTGAAAGATCGGTGATACCAAAGTGTGTTTATTAAAATTAAATGCTTCCATTTTTTTCAATAATAAATTTTTTGTTTGTTTCATTTTGCGATAAAATTGTGCACTTGTAATCTCATCAAACATAAATACAATGACGTTATCAGGATAATCGTTTTCGTCATCACTAATAATTTCTGATGGTTCCTTTTTATGATTAATCATTAGATTATAATCATATTTGGTATGATCGTCACCGCTGATTGTTTCAATTTCTGAAAAATCTTGATCCATCTGATGAGTAATATCAACATACGGAGCTACAAGAAAAATAAATAAATAAACAAATAAACAATTAAATGTGTGTACATGAGAAAATATTTTGAAAGTGAACTGAAACTAGTTCCTGGCTCTTATCGTTAACAGTCAGAGAGGAATTAAAAGAGCCTGGAATTAGTTCTGATGCACATTTTAAAATATTCTTGACTCTAATTAGTTCAGAATATCATGGTGAACAATTCTAGGGTATTTCCAATGTGCGACCTTGGTGTAGTGGCTAGGGCGTTGGACCACGGGCCGCAGGGTCTCGGGTTCAATCCCTGTCCGGAGCACTATAGGTTGAGGTCAGGAAGGGCATCCGGCTATTAAACGCACACAAGCTTCAAAATACTAACAAATTAACCAACCACCCCCGTGAAAAAAGCTGCAAGCTTACCCGGTTTGTGGATAAATGATAAATCCACAAAAAAAATCCAATAATTATATGATAGTCAAAGTATCCATATGATTGGTTGATTGGATGACTTAAATTATTAAATTTTATATAACAGCCAGCTATGAGACGAAGATAAATTGACTGACATATGCAGGTGGCCTTACAAACATGGTTGATTCAATAGAATAATTATTTTAGATATTGTTTGAGTGCCCATTATCTTAAGGTGGTCTTTATATACAGGTTAAATTCAATAGAAAATACCATTTTATGCATTACAACTTGAGTGACCACTATAAACAGGTAAGTAAAGTAATGTAGACATTCGCCCTACCGAAGGCACTCGTACCACTCCTCTATTTCTAGATTAGTGGCTTTTTCACTGAGAGCAATGATTTTGAACGCTCTTTGTTGATCTCAGCCGCGACACTGCAGATCAATTTCAACAGATTTCTTGGCAGATAGGTCTCGATTGTCAATGCGCAACGATGTGCCGCAGCTACTCAAAATGCAATTCCCTCTGAACCATTCCATACGCCATCCTCAGATGGTACTCATTTGATGTTTCAGATAAAGTCAAGGCTGAGCTGACTATAAACAGGATGTCGCTGTATAGAGGTGCCTGCTAAAACAGGTTTGACTGTAACAATATTTACATACCTGATTCAGGTGGACTAAACCATCTATATTTTAATCGATCTGCTTGTTCACAATCTGGATACAGGCATAATTCTTGACCAATACTTGGATGTGATCCACCTCCCAAAGGATGAATACACTTTTTACTTTCGACATGACGTATTAATCCATCTAACATCACTTCGAAATGAGCTATACATGAATTTGTTATCACAAGTGGCGTAGTATTTGGTGGATCGTCCGTTTCATCTTTAGGACTAATACATTTGCCACTAACATTATGTTTTAATAGTCCATCGTTTTGAAATATAAATGTACCAAGAGCTTGATCGCAGTTTTCAAGATAAACCAATGGTGACTTGTTCGGTGGATCAGATATGCTTTCTGATTGGATGTTAACACACATTCTTGAGAAATAATGCTCAATGTGACCTGTTTTCCCTAATAAACAAACACCAAATAAATTGAAATCATTGAAAGGACCAAAGGCATTCAAATTCTATTCAAGAGAGAAGATTAACCTTGCTGACAAATGCGGCATTGGTGTAGTGGCTAAGGGCGTTGGACAACGGCCCGCAGGGTCTTGGGTTCAATCCCTGGCCAGAGCACTATAGGTTGGCGTCAGGAAAGGCATCCGGCTATTAAACCCACATAAGCTTCAAAATACTAACAAATTAACCAACCATCCTGGTGAAAAAAATCTGTAAGTTTACCCGGTTTGTGGATAAATAAATAAAAGTAATGTGGACGGTGTCGCCCTACCGAAGGCACCCGTACCACTCCTCTATTTCTAGAAGAGTGGCTCTTTTCGCTAAGAGCAATGATGTTAAACGCTCCTTAGATCTCAGCCGCGACACTGCAGATCAATTTCAACAGATTTCATGGCAGATAGACCTTGATTGTCAATGCGCAACGATGCGCCGCAGCTACTCACAATGCAATTCCTCCTGAACCATTCCATCCGCCATCCTTAGATGGTACTCATTTGATGTTTCAGATAAAGTCAAGGCTGAGTTGACCTGAGGGGGATTTGAACCACAGTCGATGAGATATGATACGATCTGAAGTTTAGTTGCTCTGCCAACTGAGCTAATCACCCCTTTAAAATGTGGATAATCTGATAACTGAGCTAATCACCCCTTTGTGGATAAATGAAAAATGCCAACAACAAAAAAATCTGATTTCTGATATAGGCTATACAGTTTCAAATTATGCTCAAAGTCGAAATTGCCAACAGTCTGTTATGTACTAACAATCTTGATAATTGCTTCTTGTTATAAATATTAATTTTTTCAATTCTATTCTGAGAATCTCCTGAAAATCATCCAATATGAGCGAGGCGTTTTCTCTTGATTTATTAAATATAGGCTATAACAAGAAAAATTATAACAAGATGCCAAATGTAGGCCATTTATGGGTTGAATGTGTTCCTTCCAGATCTAATTATTGCAGTGCTACAATGATTTTCAAAATACATTCTCAAATCATTGTAATACAAACTGTGAACGAGAGAGTAGACATGATTTAGCTTATATTGAAAATTAGAAACAATTCTATAGGTCTACCAACATTGGATAAATAAAAATAAAATAAAAATAGGCCTAGTTATTGAACAATCAAACAAGATATATAGAATGCACTATGAGATTTTAAAGTACTGAAAATATACTGAAAATATGCTGAAAAAGTACTGAAAAGGATAAGGCTACTGAAAATGTACTGAAATAATATTGATTTATTTTCAGTATAATTTCAGTATATTTTCAGTACTTTAAAATCTCGTAGTGATATTTGACGTCATACGGTAGATAAATAAATAGTCAGTGAAACGTGCAAATATATCAAGTCCATATTCTCTTCTCTTTAAAGTAACCTACACATGCAGTGACATACCGTACTTCTACTTTCTTGGAAAAATATCATAATTTAAATATGTTAAATTTGAGTTCTTTGGATAGCATTTTAAATCTGAAATGGACAATCCAATATTAAACTGGAGTAACTGAAGCCGCAGCCAAATGACTTAAAATTTATTTTGCCAACGTTGGTAGGATTTTGTTGAATCCTAGATGACTGTTGGCGAAATAAAAAGTCATTTGGTCACCCTCACCTTTTGAGATTTTATTGGCTGATGTTGAATTTCACTTATTTGGATTTTGAATACAGTAGAATTTTGTGGAATTCTATTCGATGTAATGGAATTCCACATATATTTGAGATGTAAGGAAATCCTACCGATGTCAACTGGCGAAGTGGCCAAATGACTTCTTTATGTTTGCTAACATCAGTAGGATTTGTTAAATATGCGCATTTTTTTGATTGGTCGACAATGACGTAGCTCGATTCAGGATTGGCTGAAATTCCAATCTGAATTCGAAAGTGATCCGGTTGGAAATGATTCGTAGAATCGTAGACCTCATTGATAATAATTTATAGATCTGTCTAGATAATAATCATAGGTAACAATTTTCGAAATGTCTCAGAAGAATAATTAAATATTATTTCGGGGGTAGTCCTGTAATACTCTGCAAACTTGGTGTTTTGATTAATGAAGATAACTGTATTACGTTATTCATAGTGTTCTTTGATTGATAGAGATGTACTTTTAAATTAAGAGTTACATCATTCTATTAATATAAAGATTAGGTTAGAGATTTAAAGGGGCAAGATTGACCGGCGACCGCTGCGAGCACAAGTTGAATTTATGCTTAGCGTAATTCAACAGTCTCGCTTTGAAACTATTGTTCTACGCAGGCCTAATCTGTTATAAATTCATGTCAACAATATGCATTGTGTTATGAACACTAAACATGCATGTGATCCGAAGTGCGTAGCGCCTGCCGGTCATTTTTGCTCCTTTAAGATTTAGAACATTACGTTAACACTATAATTATATATGCATGAGTAAGCCTAATGTAAACAAACTTGTAAACAATAACATGTGATTACCTAGACATTTCAATGTATAGTTTTAGAATTATGATGTAACCTTTAATTATGTTTTGCTTAGCTGACCTAATATTAAATTGCTGAATCATGTATTAAACATAAATAAATAGACTTAGAACAGAATGTATAATCAGTAGAAGAGTTAACATTTGAAACAACAGTCATTAGATAACGATCCGTGAGATCTGTACATTAGGGTACATTTTTATATATAGGCCTACAATTAAAGAAAGATTTCTTATATATGTGGAGATTGTTTGTCTAAGCGCAGTCTTTGACGTTCTTAGCTTCTATTCAACAAGAAAAGACCAAGCAGGATAAATATCAAGGGATTATTTAGACTTGGCAAAACACTTGGGATTAGAGTGAATAAGTTTGGCTACTTTAGGCTTAAACTATTGTATTGTTTACAATGCGTATGGGTATTTTTAACTGAGAATAAATTTTGCGGCTGAAATCTATCACTAGTTATTTTAACTAACTGATTATTCAAGGTGTGTCTATTTGTCCGGCAGTCGATCACGCATTCCCCTTGTCCCCGGGGTTATGGGTTAGGTTTAGGGTCCGATCACGTGATAACCACACTGTCAAGGCTAAATTCATTTCTGTTTCATGAGCTCTTGTCGGTTGCCGTAGCTCATTTGGAGTGCGTCTGACTAGCGTGCAGGTCATGCTGGTTAGAGTCAGGGGTGGCACCAGAGGAGGGCAGGGGGGGCTACAGCCCTCCCGTCGGGGATGCTCAGCCCCCCGTCGGGGAAGACTAAATTTTCTGTCGGGGAATATTTTTAATATTTTTCGTAAAAAACAATAGGTATTAGCTCCATTCCAGTATTAGAGACTATTGCCAAATTGTTTCTATGTAACATGGAAATTTGGCATAGTCCCCCTGTCGGGGATGTCAGCCCCCTTGTCGGGGATGTCAGCCCCCTCGTCGGGGAAATCCTGGTGCCACCCCTGGTTAGAGTCCAGGTCGTTCCTAAATTTTTATTTTATTTTCATTATTTATACTCCAAAATGTTTGCAAGTTACTGTTCGATCATGATACGCATGCGTTGGTATCCATAATGGCTGCGACTGCTGGTCAAATAGTCACCCTCACAGCGTTGATTATTATACTTTACCTTTGGCAAGGTCCACACTTTTTAAAGTTGGCCTCATTATATATGCGTATTCACCATATTCAAATGGAGGCAGTGATTTTATCGGCATTATAACCCTGAAACGTATGAAATTAATATTTTTTCCTTGAAAATGAACATGTGTACTATTGGTATTTAAAGTAATTCCATCTTGTTTGCCACAGAAAAGATCACGATCAATGTCGTCTTCTGCTTGGTTTCGAAGCTTGATATTTGGATCAATAAAACAGACTTCGTCACCGTGTTCATGTTTCAATTTTTGTCTACGCTTTGCTCGTTCTTTTAATTTTTGAATTCTATCCTCAGCTGTTTGTTTAGGCGCTTCAGTTATTATTACATTAGATAATATTCCATCATTGAATTTCTCGATAGCGTCATTTGTTTTTAATCCATCGACATCTAATGCTTTGGTATAACCTGCTTGTAATAATTTAACAAGTCCAAAAGCAGATAAACTTAAGAGAAGACATCCTGTAATAATTGGATGCTTGTAAAACCACATAAGACCATTTATAATAAATCTAGTTCGCATTGTTAATGTTTTATCTTACTTGAAACATAAAACAGTTCAAAATGTTTTATAAAACGACCAAAGCATGGTAGACAAGATTAGATCAACAATCCGTGATCGCCAAGCGGCTATTCACGATAGGTCAGCCTCAGTATCAAAGCGAGGTATGTCATACAAACCCTTTTCCGATAATCATCCGACCAGCCGATATATCGGTATAAAATCCTCGTGATTTATCCAGTATATATCGGTGCAAATATGAAGAGATAATTTTTCGAGTGCCAGAATTTATATCATACCTTCCGGAATTATTTTTCATATCTTGAATTAGAATGAAATGTGGCTAAAAATTTAATCCTAAACTTTTATTTTTCTCCTCTGTGTCATACTGTAGCAACTTTTCTCAACATACAAACTCTCGTTTTGAATAAGAACATTTCATAAAAAGTTTCTAGAAATATCAGGCTGAAATCATCAACAAATCTCAATATAAGATATGATTTACTCAGAATGCATATGACAATGAAATCATTGATCATTTCCAGGCTGTCACAAAGTGCGGGATCCTGGGAACCTGGTTCTCGGAAGGCCAGCACAAAATCAAAAGGTTTCCAATCTTATCATGAATGATTCTTATTCAAAATTTATTATTTTTGGATTTCATATATTTTGTGTTTTGAAATCCATGCATCTTGCTTCACATTAAGTCAAACTTCTAAAACTTTAAGATCAACTCTTCAAAACTATGAAGCCTTATAAATTCAATCCCAGAAGGTTTACAATCGAACAACACAGTTCCCAGAAGATCAAAACTTTTGTGACACCCTGATCAATTCATTTGAATATAAATGTTATTCCAGCATCACATGATTCTACCATATATAAGTCCAAGGTTGAATTTACAAAATCATACAATTTAGCCTAATTAGCAACGATAATGTAAAAATATTAAACAAATCTTTCATATCACACACTCATGCATGTACAACATTCTTAGTTAATCAAATCCAGTAAATGATATTGTAGCCCAGATACTGGTGATTGAGTTTTAATTACGTAGAACATTTATCAAATTAATTAGTTTCATTATAATTTTGTAACAAATGACAGCGATAAAAACACGGGGTTTCATAACGTTTCCCATATCACGTTTTGTTTTGCTGTTGGCGCACACCTTCATCACTCTCACGGTTGAACTGTCCGGAACAGTCACCACACTTTCCGCGTTTTAAATAACTACAAAAACAAAACCGATTGTCTGATTTATGAAATGCTTACAATCAGGCGGATCAAGCCAATTTCCGTGCGATTGTATTTGATAATTTCCTTTGTAAACTCAAACTCTATATATTTGTAATTTTTTAAGTTGTATCTATTTATCTGATGATGTCATGAAGATATGATATGGCGAAACGTTATGAAATCCCGTGTTTTTTATCGCTGTCATTTGTTACAAATTTAAGAAGCAAGAATTTATTAATTAGTTTCATGAGTATTTAATTCTAAAGGGTGTCTTATCAACTACTTCGCTTTCAAATAATTGATTGATTGTGATGTAAAATTAAAAAAAATGATTGTAAAAGCCAATCTGATATAAAATGACAGAGACATCGATGTTTTAAGAACTCTCTTCTGTCTAACATTTGTTTTTGTGATGTCATGAAAGACTCAATAATTTTTTAAGTAGTCCGAGAAAAAATCCAATAGTAGCGTTACAAAAGTAAACGTGCAGCAGAATAAACACACAGTATTAAAACATTGATATTTTCATCATTTCTTATGAGATCAGAGTCTTCAAAGTTTTACTGATCAATTTTTGTAATTATTTCACATCACGATCAATCAATCATTTATTTGAAAGCAATTTTTTTCATAAGAAACACCCATTCAAAGCGATGCAATTTAATAAATTACAATTTTTACAAATTATTAGTACTTTTGTACGGCATGCCTGTATATAGTAAATTGAATTTCTTAAAGATAGCCGTTACTTTGTCTCGGATCAGTTGGTATTATTGTCTGTGTATCTTGCGCTCTTCCACATAAAACACATTGCATTGTGTGTTCTTGGCAATCATCGATAACTTCAAATGTATATAAATGCTTTCCAATAACATGATTACAATTTGGACATTTATGAATATAGGTTATTGTTTCAATTCCATCTTCTTCAATTTCTTGTTTTTCTTCAATAATCAAAGGTTCTCTTTTTGAACATTCTTGGCATCCTGGGTAATTGGAAAATATACAGTATTGGGTTGAGTTTGAAATAAATGAAGGATTTCGTTCAAAGGTCTGCAAAGTCAAACATTGTGAATCGTTACTGAGAATCTACTGAAATAATAGGCTACTGAAATGGTAGGCTAGATTGAATACTGAAATGGTACGCCTACTGAAATTCACCAGATACATTACTTGGATTTTTCTTATTCCATTGAAAAGTAGACCCTACCGAAAAGAATTTCAAAATGCGAAATCTAGTAAATTATGCCTAACTCAAACCCTATTCAGCAAGATGTTACAAATTTTGAGTAAAAAATTTGGATAAAATTCAATTGCCTTTTCGTATAACAAATTTTTGCTCTCACCAACTGGTAGTTTTTCAAAATTTGTAGCATAGGCCTAATGTGAATGTCTATAATTAATTGTTTAACTTGTTTGCTTTAGAATCACTTTTAAAATGAAAACGTAGGCCTATCTCCCAGGTTATAGCTGCATGCAGATCTAATGTTTTCCTTCGTCAACATATGGTCTGCTAAACGCTGGCAGTTTCTCAGTTCATGCTCTTGTGGCTTAACAAAAAACTGATAAGCCAATCAGCTTCAATTCAATTGAATTGAATTCCTTCTATTAACTCAATCAATTTTCCTTGGTCACAGGGGACGGCGACTTGGTTACGTTGGGGAACTGCAATGTCATCCGGAACTGAGATTCTGCAAGCGTTTCCCAGACATAACGTTGACGAAGGAAAACAGTAGGGCAATTCCATCGTGTCTTACTTTACTGACACATCGGAAGATATTTTCGAATAGGGCATCAACATCCACGCAAAGTTTGATCAATCATTATTTCTTATAAATAAAGAGTGTCAAAAAGAATTCCACAAAGTAAAAATATTCACAATAATTCAAATATAAATAAATTACAGCAAGTTTAAGGTCCTTGTCTGACTGACACCGACGCTCGCCATTTTGCCAATTGGAGATGAACATTTGTAGATTTCTGTGAAGTGTTGGCATAAAGAAGAATAAAATCACGCTCATCGTGTTCTCAAGATATTATACTTCACAAATATTATTCATTTTATTAAATACTTTCAAAATATATAAGGCAATAAACTAATGTTTCTCGTGTCTGACTGACAAGATTTCGTGTCTGACTAACCTCCCTGTTCAAAGCAGTATGTGTCTGACTGACAAACTTGGCATAAAGCACAAGTAGGCTAATACACTTTTATTGAAACTTTTATATATTCCTTCCAAATCTATAATCATCATGTAAAGTAAATTGGTTGCTCTTTTTGATCAAAATGTAACACACATACAGATAATATTCCACACAACAAGGCCAAGCGAACTGCCATTCCCATTTTGCATGCGATAAAACAGTCAACACCCATGACTAAATATTGACAACAGGCATAACTAAATATTGACAACAGCGACCTCAATTACCGCGGCCCGAAGTGATCGAAACAGGTAAAATACACTCATTATTCTTTATTTTTACCATTTAATAAAAAGCAAGTGAATTCATATCGATTGATGTAATCTTTGTTAGAAAAATCATGAGAAGAAAAACGCGAAATTTTAAGTTTTAGTTTGTGTATTGTTTTCATAAATTCACAAGCGGCTAACTTGACGCTCTCTCTAAAACATTAATTTTATCCACACCGAAGTCTATAATCTCAATCAAACATATATATAATGATGGTAAAAGTATCTATATTAAAGAAAACTATTGATTTTTGTCTAAATTCCTTGCTTTATTTTTGACGCTTGAAAATATTTTGGTTTCACTTCTGATGGAATCGCCCAGTAGATCTGCATGCAGGTTATCCAGGGTATGATTTGGAACAAGAATATCACCCTCTGGCAGGACTGAGAATTTGATCGAGGGCTCTTACAATCACTTCCAATTCCATGCTGCTCATAATCCAGTGTGCAAATAATGGCAATCTCGACGAGATCTTGGGGGCGGCAGCGCCGAAAAAAATTAGGGGCGGGGGCAGCAACTGATCAAATTTGATCAAATTTGACTTCAGGGGCGGCAAAATCCATCATTTCAGCAAAAAAATACAAAGAAAATGACGAAAAACACTTTTAACTACCAATTTTCGATGAAAACTGCAGCTCCAGGGGCGGCAATCACGACAGAAATTTCCATCTCGGGGGCGCAGCTGTCATGCTTTGCAGACTGGCGCATACTCAGCACTGAAATATTATTTCTCCGATCTTATGTGATTCCTAATGCATAAAGCATAAATAGTTTTAAGTGCTCTGCTTCGATCAGGGTCCGACAGAAGTGGGGACCTTAGATCCTGGAAGGTTAATGAAAATTCAGATGAAAATTGATAATTTTATGATTTATAGGCCAAACCTCAACAAAAATTTCAGAAGAAAATGTTTAAAATATCAAGATTCCGGGAGGCTAAACCTTTTGTCGGATATTGGCTTTGATACCCACATGCCAACGTGCCCTTTTGCGCTTTCCGTCTTTTCAAACTAATATCACATCCGCATCTTAAATTGTCTTGACTCTCAATGAAGACAATGATGAGGGTAGGTAATGGTAATGTATTTAGGTTTCGTATTTAGGTATTTGGGTTTGTTTACCGTTTCGAGGAACTTTCTCCAAAACTCTAGATATTCTACATCGTAGGAGAAACATAAGCATTTATGACGGTTTTGTTTTTGTCTTTCCGTCTGGACGATCAATTAACTATGAAGCAAGAAGGAAGAAGTGAAGAAGCATAACTAACATTGAGTATAATTATTGAACAATTCTTACCTTTATAATTCAATATATAAGAGCCACTATCTAGGCAGATGTTATTACGATCTGGATATCTTTCATTCACACATTCATTGCACATGTTGAAAAATAAATAAGTAAGAAATAAACTACCAATTTACGGTCAAGAAAGGTCTAACTATAAGCGTCTTCACGAGTCGTGAATCACGACCACACATTCAAATTTTTGAGTGACTGGTTTTCTTTCGGAAAGGCCTCATATTCCGGACTTGCCTCCGATTCAAGGTTAAATCGAACAAAATATCACCTTCAGAAGTGATATTGAAACGCGGCGTTGACTTTTTAACTGCAACATTCTATGAAGACCGTCAAGAAATCGAAACAAAGCAAGAACCTAACCGTCATATTGTTCTGGTGGGTGATTTCCTAATACCAAAACACAAATTCACACATTTTTTCATGACCAATGTTTGAAGTGGAAATCAAAGTTTGACTACTTGGAATTCACAAAATGATTAAATTTTGGAAAAATAGCTTAAACCATGGATGACAGATAAAAAATGAAGGTTTTCAATGCTATTTGAATATACTGAAGAAATATTACATTCATTTATTTAGCTATATGTTTTTGGTTCTAATGTTTGAACAAATGCTTTGTTATTTAATGTGACAAATTGCTGTGTTACAGAATTTTGGATTTCGTTTTGGACAGAGAGTTTATTCTTTTCAAATGGGGTGTGTTTCATCTGTAGACGAAAGTGATGTCGAAGGAGTTGAATGGAGAGTTGTACGACATGATCAACTACCAACAGAAAATAAAATATTATTTAACAATCTTCCACCAAGGCAAAATTCAAATAAATCTGTAGCTCAAGAAAAAGGTGTTGAAATAAATCGTACAAGAAGATCACGACGCAAAAAATCATCAATGATAATTTCAATCGAAATTGATGAATTGTGTCAACAATTAGATACACATTTAATTAATGAAATTGATTCTGAATGTTTATTAACATCACAAGATTTTTATAATTTATTAAACGATGGTGGACTAAAATCACATCTTTTCGATGCAAATCACACATTATTAATAGACACACGTGGCAAAGAACTTTATGAAATCGAACATGTTGTCACAGCAACACATGAAAGTGTTGCTAATAGCAACAAATTTGAATCAATGTTGCCTGGTTTTAACTCAGTTGTAATTTATGGATTTGGTATTTACGATGATACGACCTTGTTAGATGCCATTGCATATAAAAACAAGCTCACTGCAAAAGGTGTATGCGATGTTAACTTTCTAGTAGATAGTTATAAATCATTCAGGACAATGTATCGTTTCATGTGTACGGAATACCCAATACATACCGTATGGGAAAGACGTGCTCTTCAGATATACCCTTCTGTTGTAATATTTAATCGCATTTATCAAGGTAAAGGCGAACAAGCTGGCAGTAAACTCGTAATTGAAAATTTAAACATTTCACACATAATTAATATTGGTACGGAACATCCTTGTGTATTTCAAGATCAGATATCTTATCTACATATTAATCACGTAGATGATGATCCGACCAATGACATTGGATCTTATTTTGATCAAACAACAAAGTTTATTGAAAATGCAATGGATGCCAATGGTTGTATACTTATACATTGTAATATGGGTATTAGCCGCAGCTCAGCTGTAACGCTAGCTTATTTAATGAAATCAAAACAATGGACTTTGGGTATAGCATTAGAATATTTAAGATCAAGACGTTCCTGTGCTGCACCGAATCATGGGTTTTTAGATCAATTAGGTAATTGGGAGCAACAGTTATTTGGTTCAAGAGTTACAAATAGCGATCGTTTATCAAGCAGCCTGCAAAAATCTGTAAGTTGTTAATATTGTTTGCTGACTTGCATCACAATGTCTAGACCTATTTTTACATTTACTTAATATTCAATTTTTATAATTTTCTTGAATTACCAAGTAATTGAGACCATGTATCTACCTACCGAAGGCGACGGTAACACTTTTCTATTTAGACTAGAGGAGTGACTCTTTTCGTTACAGAAAAATGATTGTAAATGCTCTTGATTGATCTCATTTCTGCAACAACAGGTCAATTGTATTAGATGTCATGGCAGATAAAAGTCAATTGTCAAGACAGACCATTCCATCGGCTATTATAGTTAGGACACTTAGGAGGATGATAAACATTTGATATTTGAGATAAAATCAAGGTTGAGATTTTAACCTTCAGGGGATTCTAACCAGCAATCGATTAGATATGTGATCAAGTCATTTTGCTCTGCTGTCTGAGCTATTCCTGCCTTGTGAAGTAATCGTCCCTTGGATTATAAAACCGTTTTGAGTACAAAGTTAGGACTGCTATTTTTTAACTTGACTTATTGATAGAGACATTTTTAAGGCAACAAAAACTTCTTTCGAGATATCAAATTCTAAAAGAAAAATAGTGAAATGATGAAAACTTTCAACATTTAGGGAAGAGAAAACATCTATGCAACATTTTTCAACCAAATGGGGCTGGACATTCTATGATAATGTATAACGCAGAATGTCCATGATTTTGACCTGTGCACGAACAGATTGCAAGAAGCCGTGTCACAGCAAAATAAAAGTGAACTTTTTCAACAAGAAACCCGGCTTTTTAAAAATCTCTGTTTATAATCCAGTATTATAGTAGCCTGCGTCCAGACTAAAACGTTTCTGAAGGAAAGTGTAAAGTCTGCGTAGCCGACCAAACAAAGCCGTTTTGCTGACACTGCACTAGACTTGCAAAAGCAGTGACTCAATCCTATTGGTTAGCTTTGCTCACGTGATTTTAATTCAATGCAAGCCAATCAGATTGTTGGTATCAGTCATGTGATAAACAAAAGTTGGGCCACATTTAGGAAGACTTTCTGATTTGGAGACAATCTCATTTAATGAAAATATACAACGTATTTGTGAGTGAGTTAAATCCAGTAACAGTTATAGTTCGGTTAGACAATATACTATAGCCTACAAATAACACACATTTCTACTCAATTTTTCTCTCGAATGAACTTTGTCTTTTTTCAACGATTTATTCCCAAGCTTGAGTGTTTTTTAATGTTTAACATGTAAACGTGATTTTCACTCACACAACTGAGACCGGAAATTAAGGTTTTTATAAGGCGGCATCAGTCTAGTACAGTGTCAGCAAAACAGCTTTGTTCGGTTGGTTATGCAGACTTTACACTTTCCTTCAGAAACGTTTTAGTCTGGACGCAGGCTAGTATTATAGTCTATATTTATATCAAATTGCATGTTGTCCTATCTGCACATTTAATTGTACCCCTGCGAAAAAAGTTCAGGAGTTCATGAACAGTTCATGAGCGTTAAATGGCCCCAAATTTTAATGAACAGCTCATGAACATGAAAATGCCATAAAAATGCAATGAAATTTCAAGATTTGTTTCATTGTTTTGATGTCAGACTTAGTGGCATTTTCCTGCAAGAGATTATTATCAGATTGCATGTTGTCCTATCTGCACATTTGATTGTAGGCCTTACAGTTTAATTCAAAATTTATTCAATTAGGATCATCCATTATGAAAACTCGCTTTGAAGAGATAATGATGAACGATTCAAATAAAAGTAAGATATTTCAAATGATTTAATTAATTTTATACAATACTTAGGCCTGAACTTTACTTTATATTCATAATTCATATAGCTTTTTTAAATCAATTTAAATCAGATAATAATTTATATACTAGGTTTACATGATTTAGCATTTCACATTGAAATTAATTAGAGCTGACAATAGGCTAATTGAAAAATTTGGGGAAAATAAAAATTCTAGGTTTTAAAATAAAAATTTTAGTGATTTATTAATATAATTATGTTTTATAAGATGTAGAAAGTTTAGATCAAAATAAAATCAGTGAAACTATATTGAAAAAATTTATGTGATACCATAATAATTTGATAAATTCAACAGTAAACATCTGCTTGATAGACTTTTCTTCTAGTCGCTCATTCTAGATGAAAAAGTTTATGAATTTTGATCATCTGATACCCCTAGATTTCTTTTCGGGATCAAATATAATTTGTTGATCACAAGCTAAGAGCTTACCAGTTACTCCGTGTGAAGCGTCCATGTTTCAAGATCGTGGTTGAGTTAAATTAAAATAATAATTTAACTACAGTATTTAAAATTAAGAAATGTTTTTTCAAAACTTGTTTCCTTCCTTTTCTTATATACAAATCCAGACATTATTTAGAATACTTTAAATTCTATAATTCCACCAAAATATAAGAAACCCTGGGTACCCAATGCCTCAAAGACTTAAAAGCCCTGGATATAAATAAAGTAATGTAGACAGTGTCACCCTCCCAAAGGCACCCATACCACTCCTCTATTTCTAGATGAGTGGCTTTTTTTACTGAGAGCAATGATTTTGAACGCCCTTTGTTGATCTCAGCCGCAACACTGTAGATCAATTTCAACAGATTTCATGGCAGATAGGTCTCGATTGTCAATGCGCAACGATGCACCGCAGCTACTCACAATGCAATTCCCTCTGGACCATTCCATCCACCATCCTCAGATGGTACTCATTTGATGTTTCAGATGAAGTCAAAGGTCAGTTGACCTTAAGGGATTTGAACCACAGTCGATCAGATATGGTCCGATCTAAAGTTCTATTGCTCTTCCATCTGAGCTAATCCACCTCCTTGGATATGTTGAAAAAAATAAATACGTTTTTATAAATAAAGTTTATATTTAATATATTTCTTCTTTGTTATGTTTAAACACACAACATTTCTTCAAAAAAATACTTTTCGGGTTTCCCAATTTCTTCCATCAAAAATGGGAAGATATTTTATATTTAAAGTATTCTATTTTATATTTTCTCATCATAGTAATTTATATTATGTCTCGTAAACCAGCAAGAAATATATACAGATCAGATTTCAGTTTATAAATATAGTTTTACCTACGATGACGTTCCCGTGGGGCATTTAAAAGTTCATAATTTGTCACTGTTTTTTTAGCAAATACTTGTCTTGCTATAAATACCACTGCGGCAGTACCAACCATTGCAGCTGCGATACCACATCCGATTGCTACCGCCAATGCTGATATTGATTCACTTTCTTTTACATTTGGACCGTCGTGAATCTGAAATGGTATTAAATGATATTATAAAATCGCTTTCAGTCCAACACTGAATATCGCTGATACTATTCTGAAAGAAAACAAATTTTTACTAGACTAAAAAACATAAAACATACTCTTTCTTTTCATAATTAACGTCAGCTATGACAGGGTGCGAAGAGAAATTTCAGACACTTAGGAATAAATTCAATTATCAACCAGAAAATTTAAGTTTTACTTATATTCCATTGTAATGCCTCCACCTTGCTTATTATCCATATATAAAACTGGTTTCTCTTCTCCTCTATCCATAAAAACTATCCTATCCTTATCCTTACCTTTATTCAACCTTTCATCCACACAAGATGCCATGGAATATTAAACAAAACAAGCGGCAGACATTAAGTTCACAATCAAAATGTAACTGGGAAACTTTGTAGGCCTTATAAATTGCCCTGCTTAGTCCCACTATCTCCCCTCGCCTTTTGAAACCTCGAGCTAAGCCAAGGTTTAAAAGGTTTTATTTCTTCGTTATTCATAAAACTTGATTATTGAAATTGACTTTTCACATTTGTTTTGCTATTTAATAGCTTAATATTTATCAATTTACCATAACCGCAAATACTGAATCCAGACGAATATATACTTTTCGAGCTTTCATACAGTGAAACCTGCATATAACAGCCAGCTACTAGAGGCGGATAAATTGACCACTATAGACAGGTGACCTTTATATACAGGTTTGATTCAATGGAAACTACTATTTTAGACATTGCAAGGGTGACCACTATAGACAGGTGGCCGCTGTATAGAGGTGACCGTTAAGGCAGGTTTGACTGTACAAGAGATGAATTTATAAATAATGTTTCATATATTCTTCTGTTGCCTCTTTTGTTTGCTTGGCGATGTCATTATTTTTACATATTTTTACATTAACGCATATCGTTCCCCTACTTCTGTAATTTGGATACCATCAACCATGGTCCAAAACAATTAGGAATCCTGTAATCCTACATTGCAGAAGGTTAGAGCAAATTCAGAAGAAAATTGATATTTTTAAGGATTTATTGGTCAACCATCAACATAAAAAATTTGAAAAAAAAGTTTAAATTCCTCTAGGATTCCAGAAGAGCGAACCTTTGGTTGGATCCTATCATCACCAGAGCTTTACATATACAGATGTGTACAGGTGTAGAATATATTGAAGGATCTGATCGTCACTTGAAACATCACCATGTCGGTGTCTTATTGTTATGCCAAATAGAATGATACTATGAAATCTGTGTGTAGTGACCATTTATAAGATTACAGAATATTGGCCACTAAGTGGAGGTGACCTTTCTATAGAGGTTAAATTCAATTGAAATCAACATTTGTAACATTTAATATGACCATTATAGACAGTTGTCTGATTTATAAGATGACCTTTATACACAGATTAAACTGTATGATAAGACAACAAACCTTAATATCCATTTCTGCTTCTTGATCCATATCAGTAAATAATACTTCTTCGCCAGATGACGCAAGCATTACTTTGTCTAGAATCAAATGTAATAATCATCAAATTAATGCCACACTTCCCAATTAAATTAAAGTAAGGGTAAACAGACCTTCAAAATGGCCAATAAGAGAACATTATTTGAATAAGATTTATTTGATTATTTAATAACGAAGAAAGATGCATTCTTGCTTCTGCTTATATGATCTTGGAACGGTTTTCCCGTACTTTGCGTTTTCCAGTATTGACGTCATTGTATTTTTTAAAAATGGCATCACTTGGGAAGTGTTTCATTAGTTAAGATCAGGGCTTGATAAAACCCTTCCAGGATTATCTTTTTTTTTTCTTAACCAAATTTCCCAATTTGTAACCATTTCTTTAACTCACCCATTAAACACTGGGAAACACTTCCCGTACCCTTTTTCTCTTGCAAATCAAAGGTTGTCTGTTAGCTTCCTGAGAGGTAATTTTAAATAACATTTAAAATCCCACATTCTGAAATCTGAGGCTAAAAAGATCATAATGGTGAAGATCTAGTTATGTAAATGGGACACAATTTCCCATAGTGCGTAACTTTTAACTTTTTAACTGGTAACTTTTCAATTCAAAATAAAATAAACAAATGAACAGAATCTATATTTAGATAGCTTAAAAACCAATCAGTCATTAGCTTGTTTACCCTGGTATACAAATAATACCCGTCTTCATTAAAACATCCTTTACCTGATGTTGTAGTTTCATTACAATGATCGCCATCCCAACCAAAGCTACAACGACATGTACTGGTTTGATTGACATCTTTCAATTCAATGCAAAGGCCATGATGACAAGGTTCTTTGCAAACGACTAGAATTTATAAATATTGTTTTTTCGTAGAAAGTAGAAATATAATGATAATGATAATAACTGTGACACCTGCATATAACATCCCCCCTACGAGGGGTAGATAGATTGACCACTATAGACAGGTTGCCTTTATATACAGGTTGGATTCAATAGAAAATGCAATATTGGGTATTGCAAGAGTGACCACTATAGGCAGGTGGCCTTTATATACAGGGCTGATTCAAAAGAAAATACAGTTTTAGAAATTGCTAGAGTGACCACTATATGCAGGTGACCTTTATATACAGGGTTGATTCGAAAGAAAATAACAATTTTAGAAATTGCTAGAGTGACCACTATAGACAGGTTGCCTTCATATACAGGTTGGATTCAATAGAAAATGCAATATTGGGTATTGCAAGAGTGACCACTGTAAATAGGTGGCCGCTATATGATTTTCAATTGTCAATTTTCAGACGTGAGAGAATTTCTCCAATCCTTATAGTTTTTAATTAAAAAATATTTTTAAGGACTGAATTTATTAATTCTACAACACTACATACATATAAATGAGAGGAAGAAATGAGGATATTGTTAAATATTTAAAGTATTTACAAAATAAAATTAAATATTAAAAGCATTCAAAATTAAATTACAGTGTGATGATCATGCACAGGAAAAATTCCATTCTTCCAATAATATTTAGCTTGTTTGAAGTCAATAATTCTTGTTGCAAGTCAACAAATTCTTGTTGTAAGCCACAATTTCTTGTTTTTCAATTTCACATTCTAAGCCACATTCATGTCCAGAATCGCCTAAACACGCCAGAGCAATACCATCTAAATTACTTTTTATTGTGTATGTCCTACTTTTAGTTAATCATAATTGTAAAGGTTATTAATTTGTAACAGCTTTTAAATGATAAGAGCATGACTGTTGAGGGCAATGAATCAATGATCTTTGTCTTACCTTTCTGATCACATCTATAACCTTTATAACCTTCCATACATTCACATGTATCGTTGTATATACATCTACCATGAAGTCCACAATCTGGATCACATCTCCCTGTGAATATAATCAAATAAGAACAGTAATAACAGTGTATTTCACTTTAATAATATACAGCGGTTTGATCTGTGTGTCACGGCGCAACAGCAACACATTGGGCTCTGCAGCAGACAGATGTACAGGAGCTAGAGTCAAACTCCGGCAGGAGTAATCACATTTTAACAGGAGGTGGACTGGAGTGAATTTTTTGCCAGACAGGAGCACGGTAGGGGCCAAAATATAGAATGCAGTCCTGGAAGTTTCTTACTAAGCATTTCAAAGTGTTTTTAGCATTTTAATAAGCATTTTAAGCTGGATGTTTTCATCTATAGGAAAATGGCATTAATAATTGAAGTTCGGATTATACAGTGTAAACCGCTCAAGTGCTACTGTTTCCGCGATTATAAAAGGACTGTAATTTATATTCTCATGTAAATATTTTAGCATGCGCTTCACTCGGTGACATACTTTCTACAACTCTCCAAAATCTCACATTTCGAGCTTTTTAAAGAATAGGATTAAAAATGTAATAGCACAAACTGTCAACGCCAGCAAACTGCGTTGATAGCTACGTTGTGTAAATCCAAACTAAAATAATAACACGCACGATTATGGCAATAAGTACAAAGAAAACATATATCAATTAAGATGTAGGGGAGAGCGGGGTGAATTGGAACAAATTTTCTTAAAAAAATTATTGCTCCTAAACGGCTCACGCAAAACTCACAATTTTGGTATCGATTTGTAGGAAATTGTCTGAAGTTTATAATGCAAAATACCTGAATATTGTCAAATCAAAGTTGAAACAATGTTTAAAGGAAGAATGACATTTTTTCAAAACCGCGATTTTGCGAAAATGTGGGGTGAAACGGAATGACCACAAATTTACCATTATTTTATCGAATTTGTTCAAATAAATTGAGTATCATAGCTATTGATCCTTTAAAAATTGATATCAACAATAATAAATTAGATAGATAAAGAAACTTACTTCCAAATATAAATTTATAAGATTATTATTTTCCATTCGAAAAAATGCGTCTCCGTAAAACACGATAACATTTTCCCGTACTAGTATAATTTTTCAAATTTCAGTTATAATTGAGAGAATATGAGTAAGGTTAATCATTCAAATGGGTTTTAATTAGATTTAACCAATATAATATGAATAAAACAACATTCAATTTCATGCAGTCCTTCGACAAAGTCGCTTTCCTTCCGAAGGTGTCAAATTCAAAGAAACCGCTCATGCAAATGTTTTGTTTACATTATAATTCACACTGATTCACGAAGGAAATAATAAGTCAAAACAAGACAATACAAACTCATTAATTTTACGTTGAAAATCAAACAACAAAAAGATCAATGGTTCATAGAAATAATACAAAGCTATTTACTAATGAAAAGAGGCAATTGAACCAATTTAATGGATTAATTTGAATGATTTTTTCTTGGTGTGAAATCAAAGGCGGAGCAACAACAAAGCAAAGCAGTGTGAAGCCAGACTGTGATTGAAATGTTTCCCGCCATGTTCCATTCAACCCCATCGTGAATCTTGCAACATGAACACTATTTACTAGAAAGTTTGTTGGAAAAGACAAAAATGACAACTGCCTACGTCATAACGTGGAAATTCTCTACACAATGGTATGCAATAACACCTGATGCGTGAAGAAATGAAAATAAAATCAAACGCGATGTGAAAAGCGAATGACTTGCATCGCGCGTACAAATTTTCAAAGGCTTATAATATTTTATTTACTTTATGTATCGAAATGAAACTTTACACAATGTTTAGACTATATAAGAACAATGTTCTGCTGCAATTTTGTAATTTTTGAGTCTTTAGAAGTTGTGTATTCCGATTCACCCCCGTTCCATTTCACCCCGCTCTCCCCTATACAGTCAAACTCTGTTAATATCCCCTCTTTTAATATCCCACCTTGCTTAATATCCCCACAAAGAACTGATTTATATTTTCCATTCTCCATACAAACTCTCATAATCCTATCTCGCTTAATATCCCACCTCGCTTAATGTCCCACTTTTCATGTGTATAAGAGGGGAGATATTAGCAAGTTCGACTGTAATAGCAAATAATATGTATTATTTTCGCTCAATCATCTACCATAGTCAAAGTTGCCAATGATTTACATTACATTAATCCAAATTTACGAAACAAGGATTTGACTATATAATAGTTTATAGGGCTTAAAATCCAGGTTGCATAGAAAAGGGAACCTCATTGAAATTGGGCGTTCAAATTCAAAACGATATCTTTACTTGTTTTTCTACGTGCCTTGATCTATAACAACAACACCATTTCCAGATTTATCGTTTTTATAAATTCAGACAGCTTCAAAGTCAATTAACTTTTGATTCTTAATTTTTTACGACTCAAAACAGTCACCTTTCAAACATGTCAGTCTCGAAAAATACTCATCAATCCATTGAAAAAACTCTTTAAAAAGTTACCAAGGCACCGAGAACAATAAATATCATCATCATCATCATCATTTATTCAGGACCGGATAAGTTCAGGTAGAACTTTTTTTCACTTGACTGATTATCAAACTAAAATATATGATCTATAGCAAATTAGCAATATACATTAAATTATACACAGTAATACCAATTAATATAATCTTAAAACAATATCGAGAACCGATGCTCATCTTGGCGTTTAAATGTTTCCCAAGGAGACTTTTGAAACTTAGGGCAAGTGAATATTTTGATTTCCAATGTAATGCTTTTTGTATGGTTTACACTTACCTATTATTTCAGTTTCGTTGCACCTGCTGCCTCTAAACCCAATATCACACATACAAGTATCATTCTTTGTACAAAGTCCATTCACACAAGGTTCATCACATGTATCTGAAATATTTCAATCGAACAGCTATTATGTGGATTACCTGTCGCTAACGACCAGATGAAATGACCTATAACGACAGGTTGATGAGTTCATGAACTGGTTCATGGACTGTTCGTGAAGTAGAGCATATTCATGAAATGTTCATGAAAAAGTGGGCAATTTCACTTTCATAAACTGGTTCGTTGACTGTTCATGAACTAAGTCATATTCGTGAAATGTTCATGAAAACGTGAGCAATTTCACATTCTTGAACTGTTTCATGGACTGTTCATGAACTAGGAAATATTCGTGAAATGTTCATGAAAAAGTGAGCAATTTTATATTCTCGAACTGGTTTATTGACTGTTCATGAACTAGGGCATATTCATGGAATTTTCATGAAAACGTGAGCAATTTCACGTTCTTGAACTGTTTCATGGACTGTTCACTGTTCATGAACCAGGGCACATTCATGATATGTTCATGAAAAAGGGGGAAATTTCACGTTCTTGAACTGGTTCCTGGACTATTCATCAACTAGGGCATATCCATGAAATGTTCATGAAAATTTGAGCAATTTCACGTTCAGTATTAAAAGGTTAGAGTTTTTCTTGAAATTTTTGCAGGCTTATTATTCAATTTTAACCATACCTAATATTTCTTTTGATCACTAAATGATAGTCACAATTTGCATTGTTCTACAGAACTAAATCTCTCATTGGATATAATATTTATCTCATTAAACTACAAATTAAAGTCAAAACACTTGTACCGAGTTTCCTAGAGAAACCAGCTGTTTTAAATCTGTGGTGCTAAGTCTATCTGGTTCAAATGAAACAAGAGATGTTAATCAAAGTCTTTTATGAGCGTTTATAAACTCAACCGTAGCATACTTTATATAGTACAGACAAACCTGTTCAAACGTTCACCTCTATATAGCGGCCAATTGTTTATAGTGGTCGCTCTAGCAATGTCGAAAGGAGTATTTTCTATTGGATCAACACTGTATATTAAAGGTCACCTGTTTATCATAGTGGTCAATGTATCTACTTCTCTTAGCTAGCTGTTATATACATGATTCACTGTACAATGAACACGACGTGTATATGTAGTGGATTGTTTTATGTTTATTGTCTTATCCATAATGTACTGTCTGTAATGTATTTAACCTCTTCACGTCAGCCCTTCGTGGCGACAACATCTACATTAGCAAGGCTGGTCCACCTTCATAGAGGCTCTGTTTATCAACGGTCATATTAACCCTTATTCATCCTCTCCCTGTTAGTGGCCAGCTACAACTATTACATCAAATACATATCTAATCAACGTCTATGTACGCGTGTGGTAATTTATCAATACATCGACTCATTCCACCCGCTACATATTCTCCTTACCTTTATCTTTTTGTCGAACACCATTTCTTTTGTTAACATAAACCAATGCTGATACAGTATCATTGTTGGCGCGAACTTGAATACTCTGACACAGTCCTTTCGTATAACAATCCACAGCATAACATTTTTCATTCAGCATATAGGCGACTTCGCACGTATCATGTTCGCAACATTTAGCAAAACATTCGTGGGGATCTTTGAATGATCCTGTGTCTATCATTTCACCTGCAAATTTACTACCACGTAGTGTATAATTATAGGCAATTCTTCCTGGTATACAAACTTTTTTCTTGCCTGAAAATATCAAAAGATTAGATAAAACGTCAGATTCTAGTTCATATCATAGCTGCTGAAATTTAAATCAAGATCTACCAATTTATTTCTAGATTTTACAATTGACTGTCAAATTCTATTAAAAAGCCAATTAATGCACGATACAATGCCCTAATCTTAAGCAGTTTGTCGTTATAGAGATACTGGTTCGACGGACCATCAAATGACTAACCGGCATTCGTAGTTCATTTCATTAAAAACAATAAAATCGACGGAAATCCCTCGATTCATATCAAAGCAACAAGATAAACTCACGCACGAGAGCGAGCAAGTCGTCTGTGAAGCTCTTTCAATTTCCTTAACTGAGTGTCTGTGATGAGTCTCTCTGTAATTAATTTTTCTGTCATCAAATCTTACATATTTAAGGCTATTTAAGACATTATTTAGTAAATGCAACCAGCCGCTACTTACCGCCAATTTTATTTATCCCATATGATTTTCTAAATTCATCTAAATCATCTCCTTTGCCACCACCTCTTACCACGTGAGATATTTGCACACTTCCATTGGCTGCTTGTGATGGCGTTGCTGGAATACTTTGACATAATTCATCAGTAAAACAATTGACTGTATAACAAATTCGACCTGGCATAAATGCGACGTCGCAAGCTTGATCCTGTAAACCATAAAATATGATTAGCATAAAGTCTGCAAGTCTTTCTTCAGATAACAGTTTATTCTGCTTGGTGATAGGCTAGCCCTGGGCTAGCCCGCATGAGAATTTGGAATCGCCATACACATTATTTAATACCAGCGAGATTGCCATTGCTTATTTGCCACGATATTTTTCGTTTGTTTTTTATAAAATCAGAGTCAAAAATGAAACATTCTAGATTTCCGCTACTTCAATTTTCACACCAGAAGGTGATCATTAGACGATTTATTTCAAATATCCTACACAAATTCATCCCTATCCTATATGACCTACTAAGTTTTACAGTTGATTGGTTATTTGTAGCTATTGTTGTTTATTATCTTTAGCAAATTAGTGACGTGTATAATTTTCTCGCACGTGAAGAAAATGATACGTCTAATCACAATAGAGCTTTTTCACAGGTTCCCAATGAGTCCCTCGAGAACTATTTGAAGAAAAGAAATATACCTTGTGGTAGTGTATTTTGATAAGATCGTGACCGCGGGATGTATTGCTACGCCACACCATAACATGCCCAAGGTGAAATATCCACCAGCAAAAAAGTCTAAAAACACCAGGTAATCCTCTTAAAGGAGCAAAATTGACTAGTGAGCTCTACGCGCTTAGAGTCACGTGCGTGTTTGACGTTCGTATTGTTACCTGAAGCCATGCTAAAACTGAAATTTGAAGCCCTGACTGACGTTGATCGTTGAATTTACGCTAAGCTTAATGAAGGTTGAGCTCGTATAGCGACTGCCGGTCTATTTTGCTCCTTTAATGTCTGACTATGGATTTTATCTTTATATTCCTATTCAACCACATAATTCCTGTTTTTATTTTAATTCAAAATAAAATTAAATGATACAATTTACCTGACAACAAGCATCGATACATGTTTGCATATTTTTAACCAATCCATGTTTAGTGAATTTGCCAGAATGTATTCCACCTCTCAGAGTCACATTCTCTCTTGAATCGAGATGCGCACATGTTGGTAGTTTGACAGTGTCGATAACTTTTGCTGTTGCATCGTTGTTATTTACGATAAAATATTGAAAAACTGAAAAGAAATAGAAAATCTAAGCTACTAGTAGATCTTGCTGAATACCCCCACCTTTGGTGCAGATGAAAAGATGGATGTTAAGAATATGAGAGTTTGTAAACAGAGAAAAAACATAGATGCCATAAATTGTGCATAATTTTATGCATAAATATCCGATTTCTCGTGGATGTTAGGCTCGATGTTAGGACCCTTCCCGATTCAAAACAGAAAACAAGCAATATGAATAGAAATTTCTCGTAGGTTTTATCAATTTGCAGAGTTGAACGCCGATAAAAACTCCGTAGAAACGGATTAATCCAAGTTCGCTATTAGTGCGCTCCATATAACGCAGTTGAGCTCGTCAACAGTCCAAGCACGCTAAAGGCAAAGCTTATGCATTGAGCCTGCCTCCGCGTTATACGAGCGAGCTATATGCGAATCAAATTATAAATACATCTTTATCACGGAGCCGTGACTGTCTCCGTCATTCCCTTTACATAGCAATAAAGCAGAGGTTACAAATTCAATAGAACTTGGAAGCTATCGTTCCATTGATGTTTCCATGGTGATTTCTTCGTTCGAAATAGAACATGAAATGGCCGTGTAGACTATTGTATCTACGAACTATAATACATCTGGCCATCTGCAAATGAAGTTGAAGTGAAAAGGCTTGATTAAATGTAAAATAAATGAATAAATGATTTGATTTCAAAAAGATCATATAAGCTGGTGAATACAAAATGCTAAACTTTCTCTAAGGGATTTCGGGTTCAATACAGAAGCAAGAATCAAGAAGTGATTGGAATCAATTTGTCCAGTTGTTTGTATAAAATACTTACTTTGTGCAGTAGATGAATTGTAATTGAATATTAATATGATATATAATACCCTGAAGTACTCCAATCTCATGTTGATGATATCCGGCTATATAACAAGAATTAGAAATAAATAATGAATAAATAAATGAAATTGAAGCTATAGTAGACCACTACAATATTTGCATTATGTAATCTGACTTTCCATTTGCGGCCTTGGTGTAGAAGAGAATAGAATAGTGTATTTTAAGGCCTTTAAACAACTTAATACAAGTATGTATCTACGTTTTTATTTTATACTTTAACTAACAGATATTTCGTTATTTTGCTGTTGTTCCTAGAAGCTGTGTAGTGGGTGCGGCCTTGGTGTAGTGGCTAGGGTATTGGACCATGGCCCGCAGGGTCTCAGGTTCAATCCCTGTCCGAAGCACTATAGGTTGGCGTCAGGAAGGGCATCCGGCTATTAAACGCACACAAGCTTCAAAATACTAACCAATTTAACCAACCACCCCGGTGAAAAAAAGCTGTAAGCTTACCCGGTTTGTGGAAAAATGATAAATCCCAAAAAAAAAAAAAAAAAAAAAAAATTTCCATTTGATCGGGAGACATGAAATTCAAATATTTAATGTCCGACAGATGAAATGATCATTGCGTATATGCTGATTTTAGTATATAAGATCTCCGTTTATCGTGGAATCATTTTTCGTATCAAGACTCATTTTTCAAAGGGGCAAGATTGACCGGCGACCGCTGCGAGCACAAGTTGAATTTATGCTTAGCGTAATTCAACCGTCTCGCTTTGAAACAATTGTTATACGCAGGCCTAACTTGTAATAAAATTCATGTCAACAATGAACATTGTGGTATAACAATAAGCGTGCACGTGATCCTAAGTGCGTAGCGCCTGCCGGTCATTTTTGCTCCTTTAATGTCCGACAGATGAAATGATCATTGCGTATATGCTGATTATATTATATAACATCTCCGTTTATCGTGGAATCATTTTTCATATCAAGACTCATTTTTCCATTTAATGTGTGCCCTGAAAGTAGTTTTTCAATAAATACGTTATATATTGATGTTAATTAATAGACAAAGTTCTCGATTCAATTAGGTCGAATGGCAAATTTATCGTGCAAAAATAACTTTACTTTTTAATTTAACTTTACTAAATAAATTTAACTTTGAGTATTTTGCATAACATATACTATAAAATGACAAATAATTTGCTAACTTTTAAATTCCATAAAGTAAATAGCGATACGCTAAACGTTCGATCGATGTAAAATGTTTTTATATAATCGTTTGTATGACAAATACATCAATTAAAAGACGCAATTGTTGAGCGTAATCTATCATATCAAATCTATCTCAATCAGATATCTTGAACATGACCTATATCTCTTTCAAGATTGCATATATTACTCGCAGCGTATGAAGTAAAAGTATAGCGTTCCTTCCAGTCGACAGTTATTCGTTAAAGTGGATTTAACCTGATCCGTTGCGACCATTTACGTACTTGATCATATAGTAACTGTTTTGATTTGATCCTTCAGACCATAGTTTGTATAGTTCATGTAAACTATGTTCAGACATTATTTACGTGTACAATTAAAATGATCACAACAAGTTCAATAAATCAAAAGTTGACGGATGAGATTTTCTTGAATAAAAATTACTGTAACAATTCGTAACCATTCAAGGATACTTAATATTGACAGCTAAATCAAAACAACACGAAAATGAAAACTAAAAAAAACATATGCTATATGAAGTAATATATGGGATACGTTTTAAAAAGTGCAAAAGATTGAAGTAAATACTTATATTTAATAATATAGTGCCTGCAGTGTTTATATCTTGCAAGCTCACGAGATGACCTAAACAGTATATCTCAACTGCTCAAACCTCGTCACAACATAAAATATAATAATATAGAGCACTTTATAAGGGGAACCTCGAACAATTGCAATTATTCCACATTTATAGACCTACTTGGACAGTCAATTAAAGGTTGTACCTTGTATTTTATCTAAAAACAAATCCAGCCAGATTATTTAGGTTTAAGCAATACACTTACCAAAATAATGTTCTTCACAAAGATTTTACACTATGGCAGAAAAAGAGAGTAATTCCTTCAAAATCTAAATTCGAAACACAAGTATACGACATCTAATTTGATAATAACATAACATTTTAATCATAAACTTCATAATTCATCACAATATAATTATATCAACATAAATTCGTCTTCAACGTTCACGCTGAGGCCTCTAATATGAACCGATACGGACCGTTGAGCAATTTACAGGTGGAAACGAATAAAGTCAAACATCTCTGATAGGGAAAAGGTCAAAACTAGCCCCGTGCAAATCTGTACCGTCAATATACAGCCAAGTGTACAATAATAATAGTTGAAACAAGAGAATGATTTTCATCTACAATCGGTACTACGGAAAATGTATCCAGTTGATAGCACGAAGGATATTACTGGTTCGATGGACTATGAATGTCGCTGATGCCGGCCGCTTGTGCCCTAGCCCGAAAATTTGGAAGCGGGTTTTAACATTTAGCAAACCACAAATAATGAATTTAGTTATGTAAATGTCAACACAATTTAAAACATACTTTTTATCGTTTACATTTACATTGCCGATAAGTTGTATTTGGCTCCAATGTAAAGAAATATTCGGGAACATGCAAGGATATTGTATAATATATACTCATTTGGAAACTTGAAAATCCCAGAAGTAGGTTATCATTTACAGATTATAGGGTTATTATCTGCAACGAAAAGCATGCGTGATCTGGGGATTATATTTACTTCAGATGGAAAGAAGCGGTCAGCTCACTGTTCGAAGTTGCAGCCTTAGCACTGCAGCATCTAGAACTTTTTCTTTTTTTGAAAATATTTTCTGTTAGAAATCCAAATATGCTTGTCCAGGCACATAAAGCTTATGTTAAAGTAAAGTAATGTAGACGGTGTCTCCCTACCAAAGGCACGCATACCTCTCCTCTATTTCTAGATGAGTGGCTTTTGAGACCAATGATTTTAAACGCTCTTTGTTGATCTCAGCCGCGACACTGCAGATCAATTTCAACAGATTTCATGGCAGATAGGTCTCGATTGTCAATGCGCAACGATGCGCCGCAGCTACTCACAATGCAATTCCCTCTGGACCATTCCATCCGCCATCCTCAGATGGTACTTATTTGATATTTCAGATAAAGTCAAGGCTGAGTTGACCTTAGGCGGGATTAGATCCACAATCGATCAGATATGATCCGATCTGAAGTTCAGTTGCTCTGCCATCTGAGCTAACATTCTCTTTTAAGCTTATGTTCGTCCAATTATCATCATCATCATCATCATCATCATCATCATCATCATCATTTATTCAGAACTGGAATCATTATGGAATCCGATACTCCTGTCTGAAGCCCGTATGTAATAAAAGACATATAAATTATCGAAAACGTTAAGCGTAAATTTTGTATCGTCTGTAAATGTTCCGGTACACCAGTTACAACAGTGATGAAGATCGTTTGCAAAAACTCAATCTTACAACACTAGAATCTCGCCATGTTTTCTATGACATAGTTATTGTCAAAGATAGCAGCATCAAATTATAAGCAAATGATTGTAAACTTTAAATCAATACTGATTCTATGACTGATCATCCCTTCGCTAGATTTTAAATCTCATATTTCATCTGTTGTGAGAAGAGCTGGAATCCAGGCAATGATGATCCATCGTTTTTTCCATACCCGAGATTGTTCCTTTCAGAAACAGATGTCTGTTACTTAAGTACGCCCTGTTTTTGTGTATAGTTCGCAAGTTTGGTAAGCATAAAAAAAAGACATTAATGATTCAATAGAAGTAATTCAAAGAAAATTCATTAAAGAGAATGATTTACTATATTGATCTTTATTCAGTGTTGACGTACAATCAACTTCTTGTAAATATATATGATATGATATGATGTGATATATTTTGTCATTTGACCGGCAAATAAAGGACACTTTACGCTATGGGAAGTGTCACTTACATACAGCCTTAATATTAATTAAGAACTGGATTAAAAAAAGGTTATTAATATTATGTATTTGATATGTATCTATATATTAGGTATATGTAAAACTATAAGAGTGATTTTATCTTTATCTATACTCACTTTACAAAATGCTGACAAATTAAATGATCGTAGTTTCTAGATACAGTCGAACTCCGTTAATATCCCCTCTTTAATGTCCCACCTTGCTTAATGTCTGATTTCTATATTCCATTCTCCATACTAACTCTCATATTCCAACCTCGTTTAATATCCCACTTTTCATCCGAATGATGAACTTATATTAGAATTACCCCCCTCCCCATCCCCCCATCCCCCATCCCCCATGGACGCCTGATTATGCCAAATTCCAGTACCAATATGTATCGATACTCTTTTGCCTTGCGTTGTATAACTATTTACAATTCTTTATCTCTAACTATACTCGTTCGGCAAAAACTGTAATTACTTTTAAAATTAAACTAAAATTCTGAAGACTTATCACAATATCTTAAATATAGTTAATTAATTTTCAATTCTATATCTATAACCTACGATTCATTTTATATATAATTTGTAATTACCCAACATGTTGTTATAGAGATAAGTAATACATACATTCATTCAGTCAACTTTACATTGTACTTTATTATGAACCGTGTAACAATACTTTTTCCATTTTTTGCAACAAATGACTTACTAATTCCAAAATTATCTGCGACATCAATGTCATGACCTAATGACGGAGTCGTTGTTGAATCTCGCTTCGTTGTTGAACTTCATTTCGTCGTCTGCGCTGCCATCTGCGTCGCCATCTGCGCAACTATCGAATTGTCTCTAACTTTTGACTACGGTGTTTTATTACCAAGAGGAAGGTTTTCGATTTACGTTTGATATTATCTACACTGGATTTTAATTACTTAGCACTCAATTCTTATAAAACTAATCACTGCATTTTCCAGAAATTCTCCCATTAAACTAAAGCCATTTAAATTTGACCTGAAGGGCCATGAATTCATTCTTTGTGATCTTTTCAATTTGATGCGCAGATGGCAGCGCAGATGACGACGGAATAGAAACATGGAATGAAATTCAACGACGACGCGGTAACCCAACGACGGCACGAACGTTCGGAATTATGACCCCGATTCCGCTTCATATAAGACTCTTATCAGGAACAGGATGTTGAACAGGATGTATTCTAACAAACAAACAAAAACAACAATCCTTTGCTGTTTTTACACTCTTACGCATGTTTATAAATGAACATAAGTAGCATAGAATACCTGTTTCGTTGGGAAAGGTTTCTTAAATAACTTCAAAGAATCACAAAAGTTTCTTAAAATTTTTGTATTTTTAGTGGTAAGTCATTTAGATCTTATAGATGGGTTTTTTGTAAAAAATATTTGCCTAGCAAAAGATGAGCTCTATTAATTAAGTTCATGAATTTTTTCTGATTTGCTGATAAAATACGAATATAGTTTCCCAGACGTAATGTGGGTACTCTCCCAGTACGAGATAAGCCACTTCTGTAGCTCCCTTGTTTGACGCTGTAGGCTATCTTGAAAAGTCTATCGTCGTGAATCGTAACAGAGGCAGTAATGGAGACCATATTTAGGGGAGACCGGGGAGACCTGGACCTAGGGAGACATGGGACAAAAGCGTTCCTGATTACCCATGTAAATTATCTTCTAATATGCTGTATATCACTTCATTTCATGTTGTTTCCCTAAATTTCAATAACCAACCATAACTAATTATCAAGAAATCTTAGTGTACAGCTTACGATGATCGACATGCGTTTTGCGATTCCTCTTTTGATTCAAATAATTTTGGAATGAGTTTTTAATTGCCATATTGAATGGTGCCATTGCAACGGTTTTACTTTGATGAATCTTTTGATATAAAATGTTTGAATACATTCCTGTTGATGAGGAGTGCCACCTCATTTTTTGCTGGAAAGTCAAACGGCGAGACATGGAACAGCGCGTTTTAGCATCAACCACGAATGGGAAACTTATCGCATTTGGTTGAGATATGAGTTTGTTTTTATTTATATGCGTTGTATTTGATTTTTTTACTTTGTTGAGATAAAGTTGCTAAATCAATTACAATTAGATTGATGACAGGTGTGTCAAAAATTAATGTTATCTATTAATGCTAAAATTACTTGTTGCTGGCTTAATTTTGATCAAATAAACTCTCTAAGTCAAAGCAACAGGTGTAGTGTCTGGTACTGGAAAGTAAATTTGTCAGTTATTTAAAGAAATTTTGAGAAAATATGCCTGATCCATGTCACCCCACGGTGTCCCAAGTCTCCCCTCTAAAATGGTCGGTCTTTCGCATTAAATATTTGAAAAACTGCAACATTTATGTAATTGATATTCTTACCCTTTTGAATTGAGCATGTTGGCTAATTAATGACATAAAATTTGTTACATTTGCACAACCACAATGATTTTAATAATTACCTACAATAGACAGATGTATTATGATTTGAAAAGTAAAGGTCTATGCTAATCTTATAAAAGTTTAAAAAACAATGATTTTATGGTTACAAAATTATCTCCATTGTAATTCATTTGGTGTAATTGTATTCATTCCGTTTGGTATAATGAAATTTAAAACTTCTTTTTGTTTTGGTTTCATATTCATAAACAGAATACATTTATATAATTCCATTACAGTTGCTTTATTGCCAACATGTTCAATCCATGTAGTAAGCATAGCGTAGTTCAGTTCTGTAACTGCTTCATGTCTATTATCATAACAGATGTTTAGTGTTGTATGATGAGGCAGACCCAGGCAGTGACCAAGAGCATGTGGTACTGGACCAACTAGTTGAGAGATTTCATCAAGCATACGTAAATCAACTTTGCCTGTAACGAAAATACAAGTTTGAAATTAAACCTGTTTGAAAAATAATAAAAAGGCACCTGAAAGTAGTAAATAATGCGATCTCTATACACATGGTCTATTTTATAATTACATATCCCACTTGAGACATCACATCATAAGTTTTTAATGCACATTTTAGTACCACCGTAGCTTTACCCCCATCGCCGCCCTCAATTCCCCCAGCGCTTCAGCGAGGGCCTCATAAAACTGAAGGTTAAAAGCTGTGCCATAAACCAAAAATATGGTGTGCCTAATTATAGCGCACCTTGGTATCACGTGAGTTACAGCCATGAGTTGGTTGGTCAGCCTATCGAAGAACAACACAACGAGATGTGAACAAAAATAGAAATTTGCTGAAATTCAGTTATTTTGAATTTCAACAGTTTTTAAAGGCATGGAATTAACTCCGCAGCTAAATAGATCATTATCGTCGCAGTTCATTGACTGATAGCCGCATACCTCTTAAATTGCAGCTAAAAGTCATTTCACCGTATCTAAATAGATCATTTCCACAAAAAATTTGTCTAATAGACGCATCTATGGAAAATCACAGCTTAGAAGTCTATTTGCCTAAGCTAAATAGATCATTTCAGCAGCTAATTGTCTAATTACGAAGGCAACTTTGATAAATCGCAGCTAAAAAGTAATTTATTCGCATCTTTTCCCTAAAAAAGGCAAATGAATAGACTACTAGTGCATATATTCTCTGTTCGCAACCTTTATTTGGCTTTGATTTTGATCGCAAAAGATTTTTACTATGCTTCTTCTTCGTCAATGGACATATCTACTTTGAATTTCCCTTATCTACTTTAGTCAACTTTAAATTTTCCTTAAATTTGTTTGTGTGTTCAACGATGCATCAGCACGCAATCGCTACTGCACCGAAAATGAAAAGTACTTTTGGCATTCAAATTAGGAAATAACAGTGAAATGCCACCCTGTCTCCGAAGAAACGTACCAAATCGGGGATGGTTACATTCTAAACCAAAAAGTTCACATTTTGAGTGAACGAAGGTTCCCATAGCATCATTCAAGTCACTACAGGAGATAACGAGAATGCTTCAGAAAGTCACGAGTCACCGAGGCGAGGGATTCTCACAAATCTATAGTAATTTGAGACCACGCTGAGACCGCCGTTGCAAACAGGTGGTCTTTTTTATGAGGGTATATTAATATAATGAGAAAGAGATATGCAATTCGATGCTTCATAACAACACATAAATTACCTGTTGCTGAATATTCCAAATTTGTTTGTTCCACTGTTTCATTTCTGCAAGGAATGTAGATATCAATGATTGTACTGTTTCACGTTCTACAACCTCTATCATTTAAAAACAATATTCCCACTTATTACTGACTTTCCACACAATCCATATCCAGAAGTTTTACAGCAAATGTGATATTTCTGTGATAATTGAAATACAAACATTTTCCTTGTTCCTCATCATTATAATCATCCCTTAATACATTGTTCTAACTTATCACGAAGGTTTTCTGCGATCTGATTGGTCGAAACAGCGTGCATGAAATCCTAGGGTAAAACATGGCTCCAAAAAACCGGGAAAACCGTAAGCTTCAAAAAGTTTGATCTGTGATAAAATACACAATTTATAACTTTTTGATAACAATCCAATAAATATCCCAATAATGGCTACGATTTACAAAACGACATTTAGCTCAAAATGTTTTTATTTATTGAAAAGCGTGGTAAATGAGTTATTGGTCGTGTAACACGCAAAATAAAAACACAGATTATGGAAGACAATTATAGGCTACGCTGTTTCAAGGTAAACCTAAAATTAAAATAACAATTACTGCATTAATTTGCTAAAGAACTATTGTACCACTTATATTACAGACGTTCTTGTATATGTCTTTATTATTCGAAAAAATTTATCTTGTTGTGGGATTCTCTTCATGCTTGGTTTATGAATTGAAATTGAATTTTAAATTGTGAATTCATGAATTGAAAATGATTCAGGAAATGATTCAATATCTCGGTGAAGAAAATTAATAAACATTTAATTGCTGCATTTACTTTATTATTATTTGAGACTTAGAAGGAAGCCCAGATCATCATTCCCCACCCAATGCACTCTGCTGACCACACAGCCCCAAAGTATCACTGCTTCCTTCCAAATGATATGTAGTACGTCGCCTAGCATAATTGGTAGTACAATGCAATAGGTAATGGATAATTAACAAAAAATTCATTAGTACGGAGTATAATCTAGAGGTTACTGTTCAGCAGCTTGCACCATTATTACAATTTTAACTCCTAGTAATAGAATAATTCAAATGTGTTTACGCAATCACTATTGAAGTGTCAGCCTTATTAAAAAAAAATGAAACCTTGTAAAACAGATTGACCGCAAAAGAGGCATAGATGCTTGTATCAGCATCCATGCAAAATTTAGGCAAGGCAAATTTCAGACTTTTGATAGCCTATAAGCTTATAAAGTACATAAAGTTCCCTTCCGAATGATATAGAACATCATTGTCCGTACGGTAGTTAATGACTGGAACGGATGACTGGAATTTGAACAGACACACAAAATTAAGGGAATTCAAAGAAGATATATTTAAGAGGAGATAGGGTAAGAGTATAGATAGATAGATAGATAGAAATATATTTCAATCATTGAAACAAAGCAAATTAGATTACAGGAAACTTTTAACATAGATATATGTGTAGCTACAATGATTGAGGTCACCCCTTAAGCAGTGCAGCTTGTTTATTGGGGGACTCATTATTTACAGTTATCATTTATTCAATTAAATAAGGATAATAATAATAATAACTATAACATGATAAGATTAAAGTGGGAATAAACCCCCAGACTATCTTTAGATATATAGTAGAACCCGACGTGAAAAAAACAATGGCGTAATTTTTTTTTCGATGTGGAAATTATTTCTTGGTGAAAAATGCCTTCAAAGTGGTGTTTTGGCCAAAATGTCGCTGAGGAAAAAAAGGGATTGGATCTAGCTTTATGACGACAAAGTCACAAGTCGTGTGGTTTTTTTAATAGACTTTAAATCGGATTAATCACGCGATGTTACGTTTGAGATGGCGTAGCTCTGTAACGGCAATCTATTTTTCTCTCCCACAAAACTGAGGTAAGGAAGAACATATAAACTCAAGAGTAGCAGAATTCCAGATGATTTAATGATTTTAAAGTTCACGAATTTGAAGAAAATAAAAATCAGAAAATATTTAATTCGTAGCGCGCGTTATACAGATTATATTTTGACATATCATTCTCACACATATTTAACACATATCAAAAGATTCTCTGGTGACCACAAAAGCTAGCTAAGTAGAATTTATTGTTGTAAGCATATGTCTGCACTGAAAATGGAGTGTTCTTTTGAGGGTAAAAACCATAATGTATGGTGGGAAACGCTATTAAGAACACCATAACCTCGCCGAGGCGGCTCGTAATTTTCTGATGCCTTCTCGTTTTCTCCTTACGTGCCTCTCGTGGTGCTATCAGAGCATAGTTCACGGAAAGTATGAACTATTTGGTTTAGAACATAGCCAACCCCGATTTGTGAATGTTTTATACGTTTTTTCAAAGCATTTTCTGACCTTACAATCCATGATCAAGTTTGTAATTCTCCTATTTTCGTGACGTCACAGGAAGAAAGCTGAGTCGAGAGCTGTACACTTGCTTTTTTGAAATCAACTAAAAGCTGCGAGGAAAAATTGATATCGAGAAATTTATATTCCTCTTCTTGAAATTAAAAGAATGGATGCTTAACATCGTTTTCTTACATATTCATGGATTCGTATCTTTAAACAATATTTTCTATTTTTCATGTGTGTTATTCATTATGGAAAACTGACTGGGAAAACTTGAAAAGGAAAGAAAATGTTTCTTACCTATAATTTGAAGAATTTAGTAAAAAGCCGTGACGCGAAGAAAGAAATGAAACAACGAAAGATTTATTGACTAAATGTTTGCTAATTGCCTATTTAAAAGAGAAGATTATTGAATTGATGATAACTCTTTAGAATGCTGCTAACTTTCATTTGGAGAAAGGGCTTCATTATTTGAAATTTTAGCGGTTAATTCTGTTTAGCCTATATGTTTTGGTTTCGGTAGTTTATCGAAAGCTTTCTTTTCTATGCCAGGAATTTAGTTTTTACCTATATCTAGGAACTTGCAAAGATTGGCCATTAAAATATATGGGGATGTATTAATGAAATGAAGCTATGTTATGTTATGTTTTCACAATTATCAATAAAGTAAAAGTTATGCAAATTGTTTTTGAATTGTTAATTTGTGCAAGATATTTCTATACACTTTAAACATGTTTGTTTACTGGCTCAGATATTTCTCCTGCAAGCCATTTGATTTATTTTGAACAACTTAGAAAATGAAATTGTATATAACTCTGCACATATTCGCTGTATTTGCTTTTTACTTTTAATTACTTGCTGTTTATAATGCCATATTTAAATAATTATCGGTTGTTTGGTATTTTCATAAATTTCTTGAAATCGACGGGGTCAAGCTCGACTATGGTGAAATGGCGTTATTGTCGTTAACCAATCAAATTGCAAGAATAAATCGTAGCAGATCCTTGATATGTTCTCATTTCCGATATTTTATAGAATTTTATAGTGTAATGTACTGAAGAATTCTCAATGCTTTTTAAATATTGAATGCTTGGTGAATTAATGATGAACACTTTGTTAGACTATTGAGTATAATATATCTATCTATACAGTCGTATAAACTATACGATTACATGGTTTAAGTTTTACTAGGCAAACATTAATTTCAAACTTAAACGTTGAAATGATAATTGAAGAATGTCTATTTAATGTTTTAGTAATACTTAATTAAATCCGAAAAAGTACAATTAATACTTTGCAGTACCAACTATCTCGAGGAAAAGTCGTCTGTGCATGCCCTTGCAAATCAAGTCAGTTTACATTCACATTTAGATCATGGAAAGGATATCCTGTAGAAATATTTACTCAAGAGCAACTTGCAGATCATAGAGAGTTAAAAATAGTTAAAACTTATATAGCGTAAGATCAAGCTATTTTGAAGGGTACGAGTCTACTAATTAAGTTTGAGAAGTACTGCGGTCACACAGAATATGTAACTAATATGTGTCACTAGACTTGTCACAAAGGAACAGTCGCACCGCCTGACATTTGTGTTAATCTGCAATCTATATCAGATTCATCGCGCTTAATGACGCTACGAGAAATTATTTCAACCGAGCGTTTCAATAGATTTTATTCTGCTCCTGAAATCACAAATTGCATCTTTTTTAGGTAATTCGCGATTTTATATGTTTGTTCATGGCTCAGCCTTGTCAGAAATTTTTTTTGCGTGACTTCTCGGAGCTAAGTCACCTCAAAGATTATGTCGCGTTATCAGCCCACTCTTGAGTCTATAAGACAAACAGCACGACTTGTGACTTTGTCGTCATAAAGCTAGATCCAATCCCTTTTTTTCTCAGCGACATTTGGGTCAAAACACCACTTTGAAGGCGCTTTTTACCAAGAAATAATTTCCAGATCGAAAAAAAAATTACGCCATTGTTTTTTTCACGTCGGGTTCTACTACATATGTAAAGATAATCTGGGGGTTTATTCCCACTTTAAAATAATTAAAGAAAAGTAAAGATTTGAAGAAAGAAGTATACACGTTTGGATTAGGTGAGTTGTTGTTAGACTGGCTGAAGAAAAAGATTACGTTGTCATAGTTGAGTTTCAGGAATCGTTGATAAGTTGCAAACATAACAATCTGGAATTACACAAATAGTATTGTAACTATCAATAAAGTGTGTTTTTAAACGATGTCTGAAGTTTGCAGAGGAACCATCAATGTCTAAGAACATTTTATTTCTATTCCAAAGAGATGGCATTCTATAATTAGGCAGGTTCTGAGAAAAGCTGGTTGTGACAAAGGGAATGTGGAAAATGTTATGCTTTCTTTTATCCTTTTTGATAAATGTATAATTAGAGTGTATTATTTCAGGGGTTTTGTTGAGAATTATTTTATGTAATAAAGTAAACGTTTTTATTAAAAAGAGGTCATCTGATTTTAAAATATTGGTAGATTTTAGGACTGGAGATGGGTGAGTTATTGGCTTTGGTTTGGTGCATGTCCCCAAATGGGAATGCAGTATTCAATATGGGGTTCAATTATTGCTGAGTAAATTTGTGCTTTGTGTTTGGTTGTTAAAAAGTTTTTCAATTTTATTAATGTGTAGCAAAGTCTGCGGATTATTTTACAAACAAATTCGACGTGTTGTTTGAAATTCAAATGATCATCTATTAAAACACCAAGAAATTTGACATATTTTTTGCTGCAATTTGTTCCACAACGTTCAATAATTCTGTTATTTATTTTTATATTTAGATCTGTTTTCAAAGGATTGTGAAAAATCATATAATTTGTTTTTGACTCATTCAGGCTCAGCTGGTTGTCATAAAACCACTATGTGACAACAATGAGTTCCTCATTGACACCGTTCTCAAATGTGTTTAAATCAGAATCAGACATTTGTAGGGTTGTGTCATCAGCAAAAAGGCTAACATGGAATTTTGTATTATCAGGTAAATCATTGATATATATCAAAAAGAGTAGAGGACCAAGTATACTGCCTTGAGGAACTCCACAAGTTATAGTCTGTAGTCCAAAGATAGCATTTTCAAATGAAACAGCTTGTTGCCTTTTGAAAAGATAATTTTTGAAGAATTCAAGTTCATTATTATTAATACCATAATGAGCCAGTTTGTTCAACAAAATGTCATGGTTGACAGTGTCAAAAGCCTTTTTTAGGTCCAAGAAAATGGCAATATGATGTCTTTTGGAACGATTTGCAAAAAGATTGTGTAAAAATTGAGAACAGAATGTGTTGTATCAAAAGACTTCCTGAAGCCGAATTTTGTTAAAAAATTTAATTCAAAATACTTATAGAGCTGATTGTATACAATACGTTCGAAAATTTTAGAAAAACTTGATAATAAAGAAATTGGTCTATAATTTGATAGAATTTGATTATCACCTGCTTTAAAAATCTGTGACACCTTTGCTATTTTATAACTGTCAGGAATGAAACCTGTTTTAAGAGATAAGTTGATAAGATAAGTCAAAGGTGCGATTATTTCCGGGTAAACATATTTCAAACATTTATTAGAAACCAAATCAAATGAAGAACTACTTTTATTTTTTAACTTTTTGATAACATTTGTCACTGTGACTGGGGAAACAATTTTGAAGTTAAAAGAAATAATTGGATTTTGAGGTAGATACTGTTTGAAATTATTGTTGATTGAAAAATTTTGGGCAAGTTGAGGTCCAACATTGGTGAAAAAGTGGTTAAAATTCTCAGCAATGTCTTGTACATTTTTGATTTCAATGCCTTCAACATTGAAAAGATCGGGGTATCTATTTTTCTTCTTATTCCCTACCAAGGAGATTATTTGTTGCTTGCCATAGTAATTTAATGTTGTTTTTGTAATTTTGTAAAAATGATGCCAGTATAATACGTTACGTTTACGTACAGCTTTGAAGTAGACTTTTGAGTATTGATCATAATATTTTTTTGTTGCTATATTTTTTGAAGCTATCCATTTATGATGCAATCTCATTTTTCGTTTTTTGGAAATTAAAAGGCCATTTGTCATCCATGGGTTTAGTTTTTGTTTGTTTTTGTTTATTTTATTTTCAATGATTGGACAAGTTTCATTGAGACAGTCTTCAAATTGATTATGAAATTGAGAAAAAGCTCCTACAGGATCCTTTGGAAGAAACCAATTACATTGAGCAAGACGATTTTGTAGAAGCTCTAGGTTTGAATCACACATGTTGCGAAAAGTAGTGGTTGTTGGTGTACAGGTATGTTCCTTCACTTGAAAATAGACAAACGGGCATAAATGATCAGAAATCTCAGTTGTAATTATTCCTGTCACTAAGTTGTTTTTAAAATTTGTAAATATGTTATCAAGAAGTGTACATGACCTTGTTGTGATCCTTGTAGGTTTCGCGGTGAGTGGAAAAAATTGAAATTGCATGAAACAGTTTTCAGTACGTATGAAATTGAACTGCAACGTTTGGAATGAAGAATTGAGAATGAATTAGAAAATAATAATAAATAAACAATATTATGATTAGGCGGCCTAGGACATTGATAATGATAATGTAGATGATGGCAAGGGTGACGAGAAAATGATATGTTGTGAGTAAAATGCATGAAATAATTAGGTGAAGAAAAAGCAGTCAATATTGTTAAAAGATAAAATATTAAGATATCACTCATCACTATCACGAAGCTGATTCAAGTCGCTGTCGTCTTGGATTAAAACAATTCCTGCGTCTAATTTTTTAATATAAATGTTGAGTTCATGAGTCCAGGTAGACAGTATCAACTTTGCTTTCAATAACTGACGGGCTTTGTAGAACGTGGAACTTGTGTGTTTCGGTATGTCTTCACTGATGAAAATTCCCGTGTTTTTTAAAGCTTTTTTTGATGCATAAACCCTTCTTCTGATCCACGTCTTGTGGAATCGAACAATAACATCTCTTTGTCTTTGTCTGGCTGCCATATTGTCTGGAGTCTCGCTTGCGCAATTTTCCAATAATGACGGAAAATCTTTGCCTTTGCCTAATGGTTTTTGATGTTTCGCTGGTAACAACCTTGCTGTGAAATCATTAATATTGGCATCTGCGATATCAAGTTTATTTTGGATTAAATCAAGTACATCCGATTGTGTAGTTTGGTCATTTGAGTTGAGTCCGTGAATTTTCAGTTAGCAAAGTTTATCTGACTTTTTTTGAACATTCAGTGATTTTTTTAATTCGTAAATTTCTGCTGATTGAGCTTGTACGATTTCTTTCACATCGTCCAGTTCTTTCTTTTGGACGTTGATAATATTCTCTAGTCTCTTATTTTGCTCTTGAAGTTCTGACAAGATTGGTTTTAAAGCAGCTTGCACAGCTTGTACAAACCGAGGTGAGTCAAGCAGATCTACCATATCTCCTTTCGTTAACGGAATCTGAGGTTGACTTTTCTTCCCTTTCGTTCCTCGAGTTGTTGCCATTTTAGTGATATTGTAATTTTTAATATATTTTATTCACATAGTAGATCATTTTTGAAAAGTAAGTTTATTTGGCGCAAACTAACGGAGCGATTAAAAAGCATCCGTTCAGCTCAAGTATTGCGCAAGTGATGCCAATTGGCCAATTTGTAGCAATTGGCCAATTTGCCACCCGCAAGTCATTGTTCTATAACAAGTAGACCACCCCTTCCAATGTTTCAAATTCACCATTTATACCTACTACCCAGGCCGCACACAGGATTCACCAAGGTTGATCCTTCATTAGGCATTAGACTATTTTTGATTGAAGATGCTTCTGGTCGTTGGTGTGGGTCTTCAGATGTCAAGGATTTTATAAAATCTTCCTATGTTCAAACAAAGAAGAAATAAAATTACAGAATACCACATAAAACTACGACTCCAGAGGGAAATTCTTAAGAAACATTGTGAAACTGAATTCTATAATATGACGCCATAATTGAACGTAACGCTGAAAATTGATAGGTTGGTCCATGTGTTTGGAAATTCAAGGATAAATATTTTCAAAATCCCCGTCAAAATTTGTCAGATGCTCAAAGCTGAAGAAGAATGCGAAAGTTCAATGTATTACTAAAGAAATCATATCAGCAAAGCTGTCTCTATTAAGAAAGACCAACATTTCGAAGTTCCAATTTGAACCACTTAAGGACATTTTAGTAAGTGGAAATATCGAATTGAAATTGAATTTAAAATCGTTAATCCAAAATTCGAACGACCGTCCGCAATATAAACAAACTTGTCTCTGGCAAATGTTTTACTTTAGAAAAGGGTTACCGCACACCTTTGCCTTAATTGTATTCATATTTACTATACTTGAAAATGGGGGGAGACACTCGGGAGGTGTTGAAAGCAATCTCCCATGTAGTAAATATGAATACAAACAAGGTCAAGTGTGTGAAAATTCCAAAAAGAGAAACATTTGCAGACAGCTGTTGCATTTGTCTAGAGGGTTTGGCTACAACTGTTTACAGGAGCACATCTTGTCTGCAACAGAACATGTGAAGATCATGTGAAAGTATTGCAACGGGTTTCTCATGCATGAAGGTCCTGTGGAAGTATTTTGCCTGTAATAGATATGTGAAAAAGCTGTAAAGATTTCTACGAAGTCCAACAAAAAGCCAGCAAAAACTAGAACCTGGTTTTGCTTTAGCGTTGTTTTTGTTGGTTTTGCTTTCCTGTAATTAATTTTGGATTCTATATTGATACTTGAAAAATGACAAATCACCAGAAAAGATTCAACCATTAGTTACAGATAAACAAGTACTAACATCTCGAGGATATTCTTCCACAAAGGATTCAGGCAGTTCTCCAATCCTTAACAACATTAGCTTCTAAAAAAAAAAAGTATAAGAGAGAGGGTCAGACATAAAACCATGCCACAGGAGCGATATTGGATGATGCGATTCCAATGGAACCCATACTTCTCGATTTTGATGTTGGTATTATGTTTAGTGCTACACTTTTGTAAGGAAACTGGGGCTCAAATTGCAGAAAAGTTAAGGACAAATGAAGAACATTTCAAGATTTTAAGAATTGCAATTGCAATTCTCAACAAACCTCAAATAAAGCCTTCACAGTCACCATCACCAGGCAATCTATCTATCTATGGCATGGATTATACGAGCGAACCAAAGCCAATATATTTCAATTAATTCTTCATTCGAATAAGTTCGCTGTTAGCGCGCTCCGAATAACACAGTTGAGCTCCCAAGTTTGCATAGTCCAAGCGCGTTAACAGCGTTATACGAGCGAGCTAGATGAGAACCGAATCAAATACATTTTTTCCACAGAGCCGTGAAAGTCTCCGTAATTACCTTTTGGCGATAAACCGGGGGTTACAAATTAAAGAAAGATTAAAGGCTACCTTCTACAAATAGTACAAATAGCTGTGTAGATTATCAAATCTACGAATTAAAATGTATCTGGCCAATTACAAATTAAATTGAAAGGGAAAAGCATAATTGAATGCAAAAAATAAATAGATAAAATTTAATTTGCAAGAAAGAAAAGTTATAATAAGAAAGATTTATATATTTTACAACTTTCAGGTCATAGCGTTTACAAAATGCTAGACTTTGCCCACTTCAACGTACAGTATCAAACATTTTGGTCATGTGAGTTCTAATTTTTACACTACAAAATTTCAATGACAAAAGAAACCTGTTACATCACGTGATCCATTAGCTGAATTGATAATTAAATTTGCATGTATAACGCGGCGGGCGAATGTAATTCGATTAAGTGCGAACTCAAAATTGCTATTAGATTCGGTTCGCTTGTATAGCCCATGCCTATGATAAATTAAATTGCCTGATGATCACTCAATGTCCGATTACTTGCGTTTTTATTATTATGAATAGCTCTCCATTTATAACTTCCTTGAAGACTCTCCGTACATTTGAATCCTTAGTAGAGCAGTAAAGTATGCTAACTTGATATGGAACGTTAGGTAATATATTGCTGCCTAATTTTCCTTATGAAAATTCAGCTTCAATAAGCTAGCCGAAAAATAAAACCAAAGATAAGTCCAAAAGCCGGCAAGTCTTAAAAGCTGAATACGGATTTTCGCTTTATTGAATTTTGGAAAATCAGAACGAGACTACGGCATATCACCAGTAGTCTCATTTTAATATTCAAAAATACGATAGAAGCTTCTACTTTAACTCTTTCGTAAATCTCTCAACGTTTTCAGTATTCTGCACTCAAGACCTGCCCTTCAAAAATCTTATATCTAGTTGCGCTTCAAATAGCAAGATTGGGAAATGATATTGCACAGTCAAAATCTTACCTAGTTAACAGGAAGAAGATACAAGTATAAAGATGACAATAATACATGTGGTCAACAATATTTAAAATTCACTTCGTACCAGAACATTGGAGTCAAACCCATTATTAAATCGCAAGGATAAACCTTGTGTTCACAGGTTAGAAGACTTTTCTGTCCTTTTGAGTTTCAAATGTACAAAGCGTCTGAGATCAGGCTAGGCATTATGGCAACGGCCACTATTGAGCCAGCAAGGATAACATAAGCAATAATTCGATATTATATATGTAAAAGACATATATAAGTGTTGGATATATCATAATTTGATTATATTATGCTTACAGATAATCTTTCTGTATCAGTTTTGAACGATGACAGAAGTTCGAATAGCATCAAACCAAGTGAATAAATATCAACTTTATGGTTATAAGACTTTCCATCACCCTGCAACTAAAATATGGCCATTAAGATAAGTCATTCAATGCAAGAAACTAGAAGAATCCTGTATCTAGACTAAATAAGAGTAAATTTTTTACTTCCTTCTTACTGGGGACCATGCATTTGAGCTGGATCAATCTGATTATCTTGGTATGCCAATGAGGAAATTTTTGTGGGGCAGAGAAGCAAATTCGAGCCTGGGAGTCGAACCCACGATCTCTGAATGTCCGGTCAAGTGTTCTAAGCTTAGGGCTACGTCATCATCAAAACTGCGACTCGCTCTTGTTAGGTCACCTGGGTTACAAAGTTACACAGCACGCAGTTAGTTTTTCACTTTCCAGCAGTAAAATATCTTGTTTTATAGACTAATCATGGGTCAGACAAGGTCAAATCAAACGGCTTCGCTCAAAAAAGAAGCTTCTGTTTAAACTTTTTATGCATGTAGATATGGCTACACTGCAAAAATCCAGATTCTGATGTAGACTTATTCTGATGAAAACAAGTAATTTTTACTTGAGTAGAAGCATTTTGCTCAGAACAAGTCACATTTTGCTGAAAAAATTATATCAAGCAAAAAATTGCTTACTTAAATAGTCCTCCAATTGCCTATTTCAAGAATTCTAAAATTGCTCAAAATATTTGTTGTTTCGTGATTTATAAGATTCTGAAAAAATTTCGTTCAGGTTTTACGAGTCGGGCACAATTCTAAAAACGAGAGTCTGTCAACTCAGTATACTATTCACATTGGAATTGGTTTGAAAGATGAGTATCAATAAAATATGTTTATGGATAAAAAGCTTGACAAAATGCGAAAAATTGTAATGCTTTCAAATTATCGCAAGCTATCAAACTACCGAGCCTACCAAAAGTACTACGTAATTAGAAAGATTTCAAAGTATAATTTGTTTGCTGGTTGTTTATGAAAGATATGAGCACTTAAACTTCAAAGGTATATTTTATCTGACTTGCATGTCTTGAGAAAAGTTTTTAATTAATTTTTTGATATCCTGAATAATTATTCATGAATTTATTCTGAAATCATCTTCAGGCAGTCGGAGAGAGAATTTAATTAATGTTAATTTCAAGTATGTTTTATTCAAAGAGTTTGTTTGCAACGTATTACAGTGACTAGCTTGTTTTCTTCTACAAATCCATACCCAATAATATTACCAACTATTGTAACATTTTTTATAAACACTGGTTTTATATAGGTAAGGTACCAAAATTAAATGCTTGTTTTCATGCTTTTGCGGTGACTTTTTTTCCTAAAAATCGATGCTCAGATAAAAAAATTCGTTTCTTCTATGTGACGAGTTTTCTAAACGTTCAATTAAATGTATCACGGATACGACTCAGCTCCAGGCTACACAAAATAAAACTCGTGAAGGATCTCGTCTCGTCAAAAAATCTAAACCTCCCTAATGTCAATAATATAACGACAAAATTCAAAGTAGTTGCTATAATGTTTCAATTTTCCGAAAAACTTTAGAGTGGGATAGCATGAAAGTCTACTTTTTTCACATCGATTTCTTGATCGGTCCATTAAGCATTGGGATATGCGATTGATAAAAATGTACGATAGAACAAATAGTAAATTAATGATCGAATAGTTAGTTTTTTCAGTATTTCTTCGGATAATTGCTGCGTTTGGAATGCTTTTCATAACACTTGAAAGGGCGTGAAGTTATGATTCACATTTCGTATTGCATGTCAATAATACTTGTGCGTCATACTCAAGAAATAGTAAATAAATTTGTCATCACCAAACAGGGAAAATAAAACGTTGCTTCCACTTTCCACAGAAATAAAATTTGAGGAAATTGTGAAATCATGAATTATTCAATTGGTGAAAGATTAGTATTTTGGGACTATTTGGCCTGAGAAAACGCTGTTTTCATAAAAATTGATGTTGACATACATGTCAATATCATCAAATTCAAGTCTAAATAAGATCTCATTTCTCTTTATTCAACTTAATTAACCCTGGAACAATATATTCTTGATGTAAAGAAATCTGCAAATTGGAAAAACAGTGTTGAACAGAATTATGAGATGAAATAGTATATCTTTTCTGTACTATGTGATTACGAAAGCGATTGATGGTATTGAATAGAGCTTTGCTGTTAGATAGGTGCTCGACTTACTGTTCTGTTTCCTTCATCAAGGCATCCAATTCGTCTGAGCCAGGAATTTGTGCAAGGCTTGCTTGGAGTGGAGGAAAACCTACTTGACTTCATGGAATAGGGGTCAGTTTCTGGTTGTACGAAGGCTCAAGACCACTAAGCGATGCCATGCTTCAAACAGATACAGACACATTAGGATATTACATTTTTCTAGCCATCGTCTTCCCAGGACTTCAAACTCTACTACTGATGCTCGCTTTCGCTTTCATCGACAGGGATTTCACCTCCACGTATCTGGCAAGTACAGTGAAACATCAATCTATAAGGGTATATCTATCTTCCATCAGATCTCTGAATATGGAAACCGGCTATATGGATCCAATCAATGGTTCACAGCATATCAAAAGTCTCCTTATGGTATTAAATAATCCTAAAATCAACAGCAACAAAAAGATTACCAATCTGACCTGATGCTGGTAATGCAACAGTCATAAAACTCAATCATACCAGGTCACTGTACGATCTGGGCTTCTTGTATATAAACTCAGTATATAGTCGCCCACCTGTAGTGGTGGTAAACCTTTTGCGCCATGACGACTGTTATAATAAAAACTTTGATTCACTTTTGCTGCTGCATCAGACTGTTCAATAACTTTGGAAAATCCTCTTTTGATCTATAGTTATCTGATAAAGTCGGTAACAATGTTCTGATCTGTCTATTCATCAGGGCAACACTTGGACTTGTCCCAGTTGATGAATGTGGTGTAGCTCTATGTCATCAATGCAACCTCCACATCAGGAGAATGTAACAAAATTTTAACTATATTTACCGCTTTCTCTGTCTGATCATTTGATTGTGGCAAGTAGGGCATAGACGGATTGTGATAAAATCCATACTGATCAGCAAACTCAGCAAATTCATCGGCATCAAATTGTGGCCCATTATCATCCACAATTTTAGTAGAGATACCATAGTAACAAAATAAATTTTTAAACTTATTCACGATAGTTGCACCTTTTGTGCATAAAAGCCGATTATCTTGAATAATCTACTACAATTGAATATTGAATGCCGTTGTACTCACATAAATCCATGTCTATCTTCTGCTATGGCCGATCTGGTAGCTCGGTAGATTTTAATGTTTCCTTAGCTAAATCAGCCGGTATTTTTCACATAGCGTGCATGTTTGTATAATTCTTTCCATGTCCAGTTGATGTAAGGCCACCATACTGATGTTTAAGAAAAAACGCGCGTCTTTTATATACTCTGATGACCTGCGTGTAGCTTTGTTAATATATCTTCTCTCTGACAGCTAGGTATAGCTGCTCGATCTTTACAAACCACCACGCCATTTAATACCAACAACTCTTCTTTGGCTTTTGCAAATGGTTGTGAGCTAATTGGTAATTTTTTAGTTAAATCTGGCCATTTTTTTAACATAAGGAAGGTCTATTACCTGAGTAAATACTTGATCTTTCACAGTAGCATCTTTGATTAATTTAAGTCTAGTTTCAGTTACTTGAAATCGTTCTTGTACTGCTTCAATATCAATTTCAATGTCTTCTATTTGAGACATTTCCAATTCGTTTGCGTCTGCAATGCTACAAGACAAAGCGTCTGAAATGACCATTGTTTACCTGGTACCTGTTTAACAACAGGGTTAAAACGCACCAATTGCATCAATAAGCGCTGACACCTGACTGGAGTGTCAGAAATGTCTTATACCATCATTAGCGGTACAAGTGCCTCTCGATCAGGTAGTAGTTCAAATTGTTCTAAGCCAACTAAATATCTTTAAAAGTTTTCAAAAGCCTTTGGGCATATCTTTCCTCTGCTGTTGATTATTTGCGAGAGCAGATACACAACTGGTACTAAACGACCGTTCTCCCGTTGCATTGGCACTCCTCAAAGTCTATACGAGCTAGCATCAGCAATCACAACAATATCTTTATTTAAATTAAAATAAGATGGAACTTTCCAAATCTTGTTGTTTAGTGTTTCAAATGCCGTTTCTTGTGTTTCAGTCCACATCCAGGTTTTATCTGCTTTGAACAGTTCTGAAATTGGTGTCGCCTTGGATGCAAGATCCGGTATGAACTTTGCTAGGTAATTTAGTAGATCATTTATAGCTATTATGCGGTCGTTGTGTGGTTTTATACCCTCTGAACTAATTGAATGTCCGAAATATTTTAATTCATGACATTTCTCTCATTTAAATTCAGTCATGATACTCTAATCTTTGATAATGTCTCCGGAGCCGAAGATATTCCCATCGGAATCCGACTAGAACAAAACCGTCTAAACGGTATAATAAATGCTGTGAGAAGTGAGCTTTTGTTCGTCTAACGGTATTTGATAATAACCACCTGCAGCATCTAATGCTGTAAACAATGTTGAGCCTACAAGCTGTGATGCAATGTCGTTTAAATTCGGTAACATGTAATGTTCTCTTTTTACACTTAAGCCATCGGTGCACACCAATCAGTAGCTTCACCTTGATATCTCTCTTATAATTCCATACCATTTCATCTTTCCAATTCTTTTTTGACTTAAGCCATCATTGGAAACGGGACACGACGGGGTTAGAATATCCACTGTCCAATTGATAGCAGAGCTACTATTATTCAAAGCATCAATTCTAAAGCTACTGTTGGTCGGATACATCTTCTATTGCTGTACTCTTGCACTCTCTGGCAAAGTGATTTTTCATTTCACACTTGCAGCATTCCTTTTTGTATGCGGGACATTGACCTCTTGCATGTTTTGTGTCACAACATACAGATTATAGACTACAGGGATTGGCAACTAAGGTCTGGGCACGAAAAATGTGTTTTTGTTTGAGATTTTCCGGAAACACGTGATCTCCACCCGACACAGAATTTTGTGAGAAACTTTCACAAGTGTCATTTCAACAACGGGTTTAATGTTCTATTCATTTTATCATCTTTAGTATCTTTGAGCTGGCTACTTAAATTTCACAAGATTATTTGATCATTTTGAAATGGATGGTCAATTAAATAGCAGTGATTTTCAGTACATCGAATATCTTAAATGTAAGCAAGGAAGAAAATGGCAAACTCAATCGATGAAAGTTTAGAAAAGCGCGCCAATACAGAAGAGTTTACGTTGTGCTAATATTGCACAATTTTGGTCTATTCCCTACAAGTCTGCTCGTCAGTTATAAAAACATCTATCTGAAGTTAATTGCGTGGATGAGCACCTTCGGAAAGTTTATTTATTATTGCTGTGGAACTGTTAAAAAGAATTTCGTAATTAATGATAAGGAGATCAGATGGACTCTTGAAGCAAACACGCTTGAATGTTTTAAAAAAGCCAAAAGTTTAATCTACCTGGGATGTAGCAGTACAACACTCTGGTTTAGAATTCAACAATACCGATGAAATTATTTTTATTTTTCTACAAAGAATAATAATTTAATATATGAAGTGAGCTAATTTTCGTACACGAACGACATGGGCTTAATGCTTGTATTGTAACTTGAAAGAGAAACTGGAATAGAAAAAGAAATCGCCAAGGAACAAATGAAAAGAAAATTCTAACTTTAAAGAGCAATTCAACATTAATCTGAAAGATAAGATTTATCGACTCGCTTCTGTTAAAATAATTTTGGCTTGGTGTTCAAAATAATTCTGTTTTGAATAGCTAAAATGCATTTTCTCAATAGTTTAGTTACTTGAAAAATTAATCGGCCCAAATTGAACAAACTAGGGCAGCATAAATGTGTTGATGATTTCACTTATGTTTGATGAGGAAGGAAAATTCTGCTTCTCGTAATGCAACATGCTTTAGCCACTACATCCATGAGATTGTCGGTTTGTGCATATTCTAAAAGTGGAAACTCCTCCTCATCAGACAATTTCAAGGATACCCCTGTGACAACGTTGAATTTCTAATGTAGACCTACCTGTTCAGGGCTCATGTATGTTCTTGTGCCAACTCCAGCAGTATGTTCCTTTCCAGAGGATGTACCTTTAGCAGCGTAGGGAGGGAATACAGGAAATAATATCAATATTATATACAGATAATGTGATATATTGAGTATCGTAATAGTTGTAATATAAAGAATAAAGTTCAGTTCAACAAGTCTTGTTTTATTTGACAACATTTCGGCATAATATAACATTCGGGCCATTTTCAAGCCAACAGAGAAGTATTTTATTTTAGTACACAATTCGACTTGTTTTAGATTCAATTTTTAAAACAAAACAGTCGGATATTGATACTGGCTACAAAAACACAACCCCGCAAAATAGAAAAAATGAGCAAGGTAACTATTGAGTATCTAAATGTTAACTATTGAATATATAAATGTTTGCAGTTTGTAATATAAACGTTTACTGTTTATAAACTTTAGCTGACTAGCGAAACAATCTGCAATAAAGTAGCGACGAAAAAATAGCAAGAAGAACGTTAAATAAGATTAAAATTGTGTACGCATAGCCTACAATAAAACAACTTCATCTCATATTTTGTTGCTTGTTTTGCTTTCTCGGGTACAGAATTCAGAAGACTCTTGTATAAAATTGATTCAAAAACATTTGCGAATCACTTGTTTACTTTTAAAATTTGAGAGGGAACTTGCTAGCGTTCACTATGAGAAAATAGTGAACGATTGTGCAGCCAATCAGAATAGTCAGTTTCGACTTAAATGGAATAGATGGCTCTGTGATGACCAATTCATAACAGTAATGTATTACCTTATTAATGTGTCAAGAACGAAATAATGTGTCATTTTTTTTCTGGAAAAACGGTTAGAGAACACAAATACAGCTTTATAATTGAATGCTGTCGCACCACTCGAATTGTTTGAGTTCACTCAATCTCTATATCGACCTACTGATCAATGACTCGCAAGATTTATCACACATTTACTATTTTTCTACCTTAAAGTAATTACTTGATTGTTGGTCTAATCGCAGTGCCAAGGTGCTCAATGCCAGTAAATGACAGAGCTGTAAAAAATAATGCGTGGCCATTTACTCTATTTATTTATGTACCTCATATATAGTATGTGAGGAGTTTTGAGAGACAATCTACATTGATTTTCCAGAAAGTATCGAATATAAAATAGAGACATAAAGCAAATGTGAAATCATTATTTGAGGTGTTTATTCTTCGTTCCGAAATAATCTTGATTTCTGTTGACAAAGCACATTAATTAATATTCATTCAAATTTTCAAATTCAGAATCATACCTTGTTCATCAGATGGTAACACGGCAGTTGTTACTAATCCAAAATCACCAACTTTAACTTTACCATCTTTGAGTAAAATATTTGCAGGCTTTAAACAACAAAAAAATCAGATCGATGTTGTTTAATATTCATAAGGGATTCAATACTGTATAGTAATACTAGCTTAGAGCACTATATGCCTATCTCAATTTAGTCGAAACCGACTAGGTTACTATTCGATGATCTGCATTTTAATTGGTTGCTCAATCGTTCACTATTTTCTCATAGTGAACGCTAGCAAATTCTCTCACAAATTTCAAAAAGTAAACAAGCGATTCGCAAAAGCTTCTGAATCAATTTTATACGAGTCTTTATAAATTCTGTGCCCGACAAAACAGAACAAGCAAAAAAATATGAGATAAAGTTGTTTAGTGGTAGGCTATACATATGCATACACAATTTTAATCTTATTCAACAACCTACTTGCAATTCTTTCGTCACTACTTTATTGCAGATTAGTTCGCTAGTCAGCTAAAGTTTATAAACAACAAGCTTTTAACTTTTATATCAGAAACTGCAAACATTTATATATTTTAAGATATTCAGTAGTTACCTTGCTTAAGTTTGCTATTTTGCGAAGTTGTACTTGTGTTTAGCCAGTATTAATATGATAATATCCAACTGTTTTGTTTTGAAAATTAAATCTAAATCAAGTCGAATTAAATTCATCCTCCAAATCACGACGCTGCAGTCGTAATGAATTCCTTCGATTGACGGTTGTGTTTTGAATCAATTATGCAAGAAGCAGATACATAATTTGAATTTATTGCTTTTGATATGTTTTGCTTGTACCACTAGTTGGTTTCTACTAAAACAATTTGACAACTCGCCCTTGTTGGCTACCGTCGAATAGTCACCGAGGTCCTCCGAGGTTGTCTAATTGTTAAATAGATTATTAGCATTGAGTGTAGGTCCAGTACTGGACCTTGAGTGATAAAACTTTCAGTTTACTAAATGGGCCACCTAAATAGCAAAAATAATTGAACAGCACCACCGTCTCGCTGCCCCCCCCCCCCCCTACCATCATGAAATCGAATAAAAAGTAGCCAGAAAAATAATCAGAATTTGATCACAATTGATCAGTTTGTCCCATATATGATCACGGCTCACAAGCTGATATATAAGCATTTTTACTGGTGGGGGAGGGGCAGAAAGACGTCAGCCCCCCCCCCACCATCATGAAATTTGATATAAAGCATATCATTTGAAAGCCCATAATTTGATCATAATTGATCACTACTTTATGTAATTGATCGCGCAACTGCAAGCGAGTTATGACTGTAAATGATCATCAACTGGCATAATATAACCAACAGAATATGTAATAATCTTGGGTTTCCACTCAATCCTCAGAAGTGCTTAACTCCTGCAACTACTTTGACCATTTTAGGGATCGAAATCGACTCTATTCATCAAATATCGCGCTTAACAGAGGAAAAATGCATGTGTTAAAAGATTTAATTAGGTCATGGATAACCAAAAAACATTGTAATCGCTAAGAGCCTGAGTTTAGTGGGAAGCCTACACCACGCAGCAAAGGTAGTTTGGCCTGGGAGGGAATTTATTAGGAGGATGCTAGACCTACTATGTTGCTTTTGAAACCGGAAACACATAATCCACATTATTGGAGACTTCTGTTAGGATTTACAGTAGCGGCAGACCTTCTTGTTGTCCTGAAATAGCTTAAGTTTTTGGCTTTACCCTGCAATGATGCAAACGCATCACATTGAAGTTTTCACAGATGCTGCTGGTTTTTTGGTTACGCTGCTTATTGGCATTGTCATTGGTTTCCTAACCTTTGGCAGGCCTGGCAGATTGGGAATTCTATTGCCTACAAGGAACTCTCACCAATCACATTGGTGGTTCATGTCTGGGGAAATCAGTGGATAGGGTTGTATGTTTTGTTCCAATGTGACCATGAAGCTGTAGCGTATATATTAGATAATCGCACTTCTAAGCACCCAACTCTTATGATGTTGCTACGCAATTTAATCGAACCAAGTCTGCCAAGTTCAATTTTTCATTCTCATCTCAGCATATTGTTGGCTCTTTCAATTGCATTGCTAATGTCTTATCCCGTTTCCATTTGCAGGATTTAAGGACTCTAACATGAAACGCAGACCTTCATCCATCAATTGTACCACCCTCATTTCTGGCAACGTCAACCTTGGAAAAACAAATTTTTAATGCCACCAGTTCCTGTTAAACGGTTGGCTTCTTCTACACGTAAAACATATTCTTCTGCGGACAGCTGACTCCCTGTCCAACTGATGAAATTGTTTTGAGTTGGTTCATTTCTTATCTATCTAGAACATTCCATCATTCATCCATTAAAGTCTATCAGTCCGCAGTCCGTTCTCTTTACATAGAACAAGGGTTTTCTGATCTATTGCTGAATAAACCACGTTTGCACAGGATACTACAGGGCATTTAACGCTCTTAGGGTAGTCGTTCAAGCCGTCGGCTACCAATTACAACAACGCAACTAAAGTTATTCTTCTAGAAGATGGACTTTGGCAATTATGACCATGTTATGTATTGGGCAGCTTCCACTTTGGTTTAGTTCGATCCCCATGTCCACCTCCAAGTGTCAGACGTAGCATTTGATAAACTTAGAAAACCAACAAACTTTAGAGCGCAGCTTGAGGCATCAAAAATTGATATTTTCTGGCAAGGATCAGTTCAGATCTATCACAGCATTAACCCATTATTTGCGATTACGCGGAAATCTGCCGGGTTATTATTTCGGCGTGCCTTCTGGTCATCCACTGTCTCGATGCCATTTGTCTAGGTGGCTGCAATCTGTACTGAACCAGGGTGGATCATCTGGAATATTCACTGGCCACAGTTTTACAGTTGCAGCTCAGAATGGTCTTCCAGACCATATGATTATGATTCTTGGCCGCTGGAAGAGCGATGCTTATCAGACTTACACTAGGACATCACCTCAAGCGATAGCCAATGCTTCTCGTCTTCTAATACAAGGTAAGAAAGCTATTGATAACAGTCAGAATGAGGGTGTTGGTGCTTGGAATGTTGGGTGACTCTCTCAGTTGTTCCCTGTCAGTCTCTCCAAGCACGTTGGAGGCTGTTTCGGGAAGAGACAGATTAACAATGCTGGCTAGCTGGCTTCGGATGCATTCACATGCTGCACAAAAGCAATCGCACGCTATGCTCTCAAAAACCACTCACTAATATTCACTGGCCACTTTACCCCGTTCAGTTTGTGATTGGCGTTCATTGAACCCTACATTAGGACCATTAGGTTCGGAATTTTCCATATGACCACTTGTATCCTTCGTCATCATTTGTGTATACAATTGAGTTTTTCTTGCATCGGAACCATAGTTTAACAAACTCTCCAGTAGACATCGATACGGATAAGTGGGCATGGAGCTTGAGATGACGCGGCCATCCAGCTGAATATCCGTCTGACAAAAGATGGACGATAAAGCATTGTTCACTAACGCCACTTTGGCGTCAATATTAATAGGTGTTCCATCTTCGTTGGTAATGCGTAATTTTATATGTAAGGAGCTGCGAGCCAAATCTATTAGTCTTTCAGTGGAATCAGATAGGACAAACTCAATTGATCCTCCTGCAGTGAGTGAATTTGACGGGTAAACATCCTCGTATTGACTACTTTCAATGACAGACTGTACAAAAGGAGGTGCAAACAAATCCGTTTCAGATAAACTACAGCTAGCTTCGTTAAATTGCGGGTGGGTCATCATCAATGTTTAACTAAAAATATCTTTACTTTGTCGTTTTCTAATAGGTTTCTTGCCAACTCTGCCACGACCTATCTGCTTGCTGATCACACCTCGACTGGCCTTGGTAATCCCACTATCGTCTCGTTTAAGTCTTCTTGAAGGGTAGGTAATCACGTCATCCAACATGGTATGTAATCCTTCCTTACCACGCTTCTTTAAAGCCGTTTTGAACGCCACTCCATTCCCATAATCTTTTAACACATTGCTACCTGTCGCGAGAGCTCGTTTTCCAACGCTTGTCACTCCCTTTTTTAGCATAGGGGTGAGACTTGAAACAACACCTTTGAATAGATTACCGAGACCAAACCCACCACGCTGACGAATTGGGTAAGCTGCAAAATGAGTCCTCATTTTCAATAACGTACCGGTGTTCTGCGAAATAGTAACTGTACTGAACACTGTCCATCGAGGAATGCCAACTTTTCATTGAAACTTGTAGTTAAATAGATTCCTATGGTGTGGACATGATCTTGACTGACAGGTTTGAATTGTAAAATGGGAAATTGCATATGATAAAAATCACCATGTTGTCCATTCAAGGGGACAACTCGTAACAACGGTGCAGTCAGATCGCCCACATGTTGATGTTTGACAATGTCCGAGTGTACATGAATAGCTTGAAATCGACGTTGTGGTGAGGCTAGAATAGTGCTGGTATTATTTTCTTGGTGACGTCCCTCCATAGGATTGCTGTGTGCCGTCTGATGATGGATGACTTTATCAACCGGAAAACCCATAATAGCCCCTATATCGGAGTTGCCAAAATGCAATGAACACTGTACCGGAACGTTAACCCAGACCTTTCCAGATGGTTTGCTGTATTCCATTTCAAAGGCAGGCATAGAACTGACATCACCCACGGTTGTCTTTTGAACAAGAGCGGTCTTTTGTAAGGCTGTAATTAATTCATTGATGCTTGCATAATAACCAGGTTCCAAGTGTATAGGGTAAACATGTTTGGCACTTTTCAATATTATCGCATTTTTCATAGATCGCACATTATACCAAGACTGTCGAAAGCTAATTTCAGTTACAGCACATTGCCAGTGCCCCATTTGCAGATTTAACGGTGAGGGTAACTTGACTTGAAAATTGGAAGCTGTATTATCCGGATGTAAGTCTAAACTACTAGAGCTAGTTAACACCACGTGGAGTGATGATTCGTTCATCATGTTGTAATAACGTCACTTGCAGGCACCCAGGAGTCAAATGAGGAACTATAGCCAGACCAACGGACAAAGTAGTGTAGAATGTTATTGATTCTCTTTTTTTTCAATACGCGCTCGACCCTCGTTGTTTCCGACTCTGACACGGACTGAAGTTCTTCTTCGTAGAATGTGCCTGTTATAGGCTCATTTTGCAGATCCTCTAAACGATAGACGGTGACCTTCCCCTTTAGTACATTTTTCACTTTGAAAATCTCTTCAGTCCAACGCGCTAGATAGCCCTTCATGAATACCGTTCGATTATGACTAATGCGAACTGTATCTCCCACGTTGTGCTTCGGTTTGGCAGTTTTCTGCTTCTTACCGGTGTCATACATATTCATCCATGCCAAGCCCTGTGTACCAACGTTAACATCAATAGGTCGCATTTTGATTGATCGGTGATAACCACGATTGTATCTTGACACCAGTTGCGGGAGAACGTCAATGTAGGTTCTGGTATTCTTATACGTGAAGTAGGCAAACATGATCTTTTTCAATGTTCGATTAACGCGTTCAACAATGGTTGCTTTGCGTTCACTATTAGTAGAAAACATTTTGATGTTTTTCTCCGCCAGCAATCGTTGAAAGGTGCGATTGTAAAATTCTGTGCCTTTGTCCACTTGAATAGTTTTCGGTTGACGACCAGACTGCAGTATTGTTTTGAAAGCTTTTGTCAACTCCGCCCCTGTTTTTGTTTTTAGCGGTATTAGAAATAAGAATTTGGATAAAGAATCGATGCAAGTGAGTAAGTATTTGTAATTACGATTAACTTTGGCCAACTTGGGTAGAAAAACCAAATCGAGTGACCGTTGCTGGTCAATTCCATGAACCAAGACTTGTCTAGTTTTGAAGTTAATTCTTGCTGGTCTATGACGCGTATAGGTTAGTTGTTCTTTTAGCCATTCTTGAACCTCTGAGCGTTTGACATCAGGCAATTGCTGTTTCACTTTCGAATAGAGAGGCTGTAAGCCTGAAAATGACACTGGACTGTCTAGAGAATAATAGAGTGATTTCAGTGTCTTATCCAGTTCCGTTCTATCATTTCGAGTCATTATCACTGACGAGTTAGACCGATGTCTCACCGGTGACCGACTGACTAGCAATGCTATCTGTCCTCTGTAAGGCGTCTGTTTCAGCAGGGGGTCCGTCAACTTCAGTCTTTGTAAAGTCAACTTCTGAACTACCACAAATCAAGACACAACGAACACGTTTGAATATATCTTTAGCGTCCAAATTAAAAGACATGTTTACTATCCAAAGCATTCAATGAACTAACTAGGTTTACAGGTTTACCGCTATCTAATATACGTACATAACACGGACTAAAATGAATGATTTTTAGTGGAAGATAACCACGTTTTATTTTTTGCTTTAAGCGGTGTACTAGATCCCAATAGCGGAGATAATCTTCGTTGTGATTTTTCAGCTCTTCTCATCATTTTTGGTTTACTTTGAGACTTTTTGTAGGTGCAAATTGTTTCCAACTGTGTGGGATTCTTCACCCATTGCATCGGCACATTCAATTGAGCCAACATCTTTGAGAATAGCGCTGTGTGAACACCAGGTAAGATACCATCCTTTCCTTTACGTACCCGAAACGTGTCATTGATTAGATCGCTAATGTTAGATCCTTCAATGACTTTGTTTCTGAATACTAATTCACCCTTGTCATTATAACCACTAATAGCAGGATTAGTTTTAATCATTTCAAGTAGCATTTTTGCTTGTGGTTTCATTGTTTTTGGTAGCAGAGAAAGTGTTCCTTGTTCTACTGCATCTTGATTTGCTTCTACAGGTGACGAGGTACTTGAATTCACGGGCATGTCATTTTGCAATTCTGATGACGGCTTGGCAATGACTTGCACCTTTTTCGGTTTTAGCACATTTTCACGACGCTTTTGAAACTCTGCCAACTCATTAGTGGAATTGATGACCGATTACCACTATCCAATTGATTCATCAACCGTTCATAAACATCTGGTGTTAAAACCACATGTTTTCTAAACGCCATTGTTAGGGACGAGATTGCAAGTCTCAAAATATACTTGCTAGTAGATCCCCTATCTCAGAGCCTATACCTCCACCTCGTTGATTGACTAATATTGCTCGTCGACTTTTCACTGTTCGTTTGGGTTGTATCATTTTTCGCAAAACTGTCTTTTTAGAAGCCAACTTTCGTTTCAATTTTGCCGAGATGGGAACACGCCCCTTTAAAACGTTCACGACAATATCGCAGATGGAGTGAATCAAATCAGGCTTTGCTGTTTTCAATATATTAGCCTGATCCGAACACTTGCAATCTTTCAGAGCTTTCAATAGCGGTAAATTACGTTTTAGACGGTTAGTCATTCTTCCGTTGTCATTGACTGTCGATAAGCAACTGACTCAATTGTTTAAAATGGTTAACCTTTTATATTTTCAGAGACGTTGACTGATCAGAATTGCTCAACTTTCCCTCGCTTGACACCTTTTTGAGTTTGAGGTAAGTAAATGTATTGTGGTGTTTCGTCAGGTAGTATTCTAGCCCTGTAGCGGTGATCTTCCGGGGTGGTCGGCTTCAAGTCTATGAATAGGTATGAATATGGTAGTTGTACCGCATCAACGTAAGCCGTTTGAATGAAGCGAACGTTCGAAGGCTTCAACTGTTTTGAAAGGTGAGATATTTGGCTCATATCCCTAACATTCTTGAACACGATCATGTAATTAGCATTGAGTGATATGGTTCTCTGATCCTTATGAAATAGATTCTGCGTATTGAATATAACACTATTATTGTCATGACGACCTTTGAAAAACGATGCTGCGATGGTTTCATTGTTTGATTTGTCCATAAAGTCATCAAAAATGATAATTGTATTTGTTTCTACGGTTGTTAGTGCTCCCAAATCGTCAGGAATTCCTTCAATGTATTGCACTGGCACCTTGAGAGCTTTAAGTTTTGCGGCAACATCCACTTGATGTTTCGAATAACACCATATCACCTGTTGAATGGTAGGTGATATCATCTCATCCATATACGATAGCAAACGAAGTATAAATGTGGATTTTCCACTACCCGTTCCGCCGGAAACAATAGCTGTAAAGGGGTGAATTAGTTGCGTTGAAATTTGCTCCATTCTTACCTACGTAGTAATGACAACTGAGGCAATTCACTCAACACAATGGTGTATTATAATCGTGTCTATCTATTACTTGCCCCGGGACTTGCCCAGGCATGCCTACAGTATTTATTTAGACATATCACTTGCCCAGACATGCCGCAGCTTGCCCAAGGCTTTTTATTATCTAAATCAATGGTTACCAGTCCCCTCACTATAGTATAAATGTACTTTGATTTCAAAGGTCAATCATCATTCAGTGATTTTGCTTGGACGATACCGATCTAACATTAACTATGGCACCAATACCACCTTTTTGTGAGCTATGTGGAAAGACATTTACACGAAAAGCAGATTTGAAAAGACATATGACAACGCATTCAAATGTCTCTTCAGTCACCTGCGATTATTGTGACCGTACGTTCAAGCATCGCAACAATTATAGAATCCATTGCAGAATGGTGCACCGCTGCAGTCCACCCTCCAGGCAGGTCGCAAGTCACAATCAACCTTCAAGGCGAGTCAATTCGTCTACACCGCTATTATTATCGAGTGTACTAAGATTAAATCCGGTACCACAGCATCAACAGCAACGAATTGATCAGGTGTTGGATGAGAATGTCGACCTGTTTGACCTGTTGGAAGCTCAAGGTGGAATGGAGATTTCGAATGAAGAGATCCCTATTGTGGAGGTGAGCTATTACTATTGTTTCTGCTGTTGTAATAAATACGATTCGATTATATTTGTTATAATTTCCATCTTTGATAGATAATTGAAACGGATATTTCAGACAGGTGATCGTTTGAGACAGGCGGTTATCGATGATTTTATTGTTTTCAGGATTCTAATGCCAATAATGACACAGTCATGGATTGGATTGATGACGATGACTCCACGAATATTGATGCATTGGTCCCAGAGGTGAGAAATGATGTGATACCTGAGTTAGGGTAGCTCTTTATTTCAAACTTTTTCAATTTTCATTGTTTTTTGTTTTTCATTTTTTTTATTTTTTCATGTTTTTTATTTTTTATTTTTTTTATTTTTTATTTTTAAAAAATTTTATTTTTAATTTTTTTTTTTAATTTTAAAATTTTTTTTTATTTAAAATTTTTTTAATTTTTAATTTTTTCAATGTTTTGGTCCTGTCATTAGGAAGCTCCAAGGACACCTGCATTGGATGACTTTAACAGTATGGATGATGGTGAAGAGTTCAGTCCTTCCGGTTTGAATGACTTGGATAGAATGGAATACAACCTGCTGAATGCCCATCCAGCCTTAGATCAGCAGGTAAAAAGAAGTCTAAGTTTGGGGTTCATGTTAGTCTTGTTTATCACATGTTTTTTATTTGAATTTATTTTATTTTATTCAGGTTGATGTATTAGAGAGCTTCGATGTCAACGGTGCACTGCAGTCACTCTTCCACCATTGTCCACCGTCGTCACCTAGTGTCAGAGCATCCTCTGTGGATTTTAGAGCTGCCCATATTGCCATCGACCATGCCAATCAACATCATTGCGAAAAGTGTGATATGTGGTTCATATGTGAAGAACAGTGGCGTCTGCATACTCAAGCACATGATGTGACTCACCCCTTCACCTGTCAGAACTGTTTCAAGTCATTTCCTCGTCGTATTCATCTGGCTATGCACATCCGCTCTGGTTGTCCTGCACTCGCTAATCAAAACATCAATCAACGAGGCGGAAACAATTCTAGAGATGATGACAATGAACCACACCCTGCTCTTTCCACAGAACTGACTGAACCACCACATCTTGTTTCACATGCTCTCAATCGAACAGTGCTGTTATATCGCAAGGACTTTGAGCAAATTCACCATGCCAACCTTTTGCAACGATTGAAAGATGTTATAAGTCTGCAAGTGCCACTCGTCAAGCAGCAAGCCTCCATTCAAAACGGTGTCAAGTTCTTTATGACGTTGTCTGTCGTCTTTAGAAAGGTCACCGATGATGATGAAAAGACGGACCCACCGGTTGTATTTGGTACTGAGGTATTTCGCTTTCTACCTCAAGATGATGATGACGGCCTGTATCTGCAAAGCTTGTTTGATTTAATCAGCTTCTCACCAAGATGGAAGAATTTGAACAGAATGGCTCATCGTGGATAATTGACGCACTCAACCATCTAGACTTGAACATTGTCACCTATGACCCTCTTCGGGCATCGTCTTTCCTACCCCTCCCACGAGATATACAACTCAAGCGTGCTGTTATCAATGTTCAGAATAATGATGATGAAAAGTGTTTTGTTTGGCTGTACTGGCTAGTGTGTTGAATATTTCTAACCATGCTGAACGTCTCAATCATTATGAACGAAAGGAGCACTTGCTGAAACTGGATGGATTACAATTCCCCCTCCCCCTCAAGGATGTGGCTAAATTTGAGCGCATGAATGACATCAGCGTTCATGTGTATGGTTTTGTGATAGAGGAAACAGCAGCTAAAAAGTCAAAAAGCATTGTCATCCCGTTACGTATTGGCGAGAGGCGACAGTATTCACGACATGTTAACCTGTTGATGTGGACCGAAGACAATGAAAATGATGATGATGATGATGATGATCAACCTGCACCCAAGTCCCATTACGCTTACATTAAAAACCTAAGTGCTCTTCTCGGCTCTCAACTCAGCAAGAGAAAAAATCATAAAGACTTTTGTGATTACTGTCTGCTCGGTTTTGGAAATCCTGCTGTGCGAGATAGACATATGGAGAAGTGTAAGCATACTGGAGCACAACGGGTTCGATTACCTGAGAAGGACGATATGAACAAAGAGGATAAAGTGTTTTTCAAAGATATGCAAAAACAAGTGAAAATGCCCTTTGTCATGTACGCAGACACTGAAGCATTGTTAATGAAGCAATCAACTTGTCAACGCAATCCTCAAAACTCGTCAACTGTCATCACACAAAATCATGTTCCTTGTGGGTTTGGTGTTTTGGTGAAGTGTACCAAACCAGAATTTGATGAGCCACCCTACATCTATCGAGGGGAAGATTGCATGGGTAAATTTGTGGATTATGTTCTTGCCAAGAGTGAAAAGCTGCGTGAGAAATTGAGAAACGTTGAGCCCATTATCATGTCTCTGGCAGAAGAGTTGGCTCATGTACAAGCTGGAGTGTGTCATATCTGTGAGAAGGGTGATTTTGTTTATGGTGTTAAAAATCACAAACGTTTAAAGGTGAAAGATCACGATCATTTGAGTGGACAGTATCGTGGTGCAGCACATAATGGATGCAATCTGAATTATCGCGTCAATGCTGATTACATTCCAATAACCTGCGTCTTACACAATCTACGAGGGTATGATGCACATCACATCTTGTTGGCATTCAAAGAACGACATGCTGAGAAACGCATTCAATGCATTCCAAACACAATGGAGAAGTATGTGTCCTTCACAATTGGCGGTGTACGCTTCATTGATTCTTTGCAATTTCTGAATGCAAGTCTTGGCACTTTGGTGGACAACTTGAATGATTCACAGCTGACACTCACCCACACCTACTTGGAAACAATCACAACTCGATCGGTCAATCTAGACAATCGTCTATCGCTAGTCAAGCGCAAAGGAGTCTATCCCTATGAGTACATGGATTCGTGGGAGCGATTTGATGATGTCACATTACCACCTCGATCGGCCTTCTACAGTTCATTGACGGATGAAGATGTAACTGAGGAAGATTATAGTCACGCTCAGCAGGTCTTTCGTGAATTCAGCATGAATAATTTGGGTGATTATCATGACTTCTACCTGTGTACTGATGTTCTACTTCTGGCAGACGTCTTCGAAACCTTTCGCAGCATGTGTCATGAATACTTCCACCTCGATCCTGCTCAGTTCTATAGTTCTCCTGGACTTTCTTGGAGTGCAGCATTAAAAATGACAGGCATTGAGTTGGATTTGTTGACTGATATTGATCAGTATCAATTCATTGAGCAGAGTGTGCGAGGTGGCGTTTCGTCCATCAATCATCGCTATGCCAAAGCCAATATACCTGGTTCAGATGATTATGATCCTGATTCACCCAATGCCTACTTGGTCTATCTGGATCTGGTCTATCTGGTCTATATGCAAAGTGAGTGATGAGTTGATGATGATGATGATGATGATGATAGCAATGAGAATGGTAGTATAGGGTTGCTAATTTTTTATGTTATTTTTATTTCAGCAACCTGTATGGATGGGCAATGTCGCAAGCGCTGCCAACAGGTCAATTTCGATGGTTAGAACAGTGTGAAATTGATGTCTTGGATGTTTCTCAATTGTCTAACGACTGTGATGATGGGTACATTCTCGAATGACCTATCCAGCTGAAATTCATGATGCACATTCCTGCTTCCCTCTCGCTCCTGAGCGAATGGTGATTGATTCAAATATGTTGTCCCCTCAACAGAAGGAATTGTACGCCATGACGATGATTAAATCACAGTTGAACGGTGAGTCTGTCACGATTAAAGATTCATGTCGAAAACTTGTTCCTAATTTGAGAGATAAAGAGAAATATGTGGTTAATTATCGAAATCTCTCCTTGTTTCTCGACTTGGGAATGGTGTTGACAAAAGTGCATCGTGTTCTGACGTTCAAACAGCGACCTTGATTGAAACAATACATCGACTTCAATACTCAGAAGGAGCTGCTGCCACTGATGACTTCTCGAAAACGCTCTTTAGACTTTTTAACACTTCCATTTATGACAAGCTATTGGAAAGTGTACGCAGTAGACGCAACATCAATTTGGTGGACAATGCAAGGTCGATGAAAAAATTTGCAGCACAGCCCATCTTCATATCTTGTAAGATTTTCATGAAAATCTTTGTGCTGTAGAACGCTCATTTCCTGAAATTGTCCTAAATCGACCTATTTATGCCGGATTCTGTGTCCTCGATTTATCAAAATGGCTAATGATCGATTTTCATTACAATTATATGAAAAAGCGTTACCCTGGCAACCACTCCAAGGTATTGTTCACTGATACTGATAGCTTGGCTTATGTTATTCAAACTGATGATTTATACCGAGATATTCAAGGTGCAAGTGATTGGTTTGACTTCAGTGGGTACCCTAAAGAACATCCTTGTTATTCACCTGCGAACAAAAAGGTGGTTGGCTATTTCAAAGATGAGTTGAACGGGTCCATTATGAAATCGTTTGTTGGTCTTCGCTCCAAGATGTATGCCTATCAGTACGATGGGAAAGAGGTGAAACGTGCCAAAGGTGTCAAACGGTCGACAGTTCAAAAGACATTGACGTTTGATGATTACAGAACCTGCCTCTTTGACAATGTCACACTGATGCGCAGTATGAGTGCCATCCGATCCATCGACCATCGACTGTATACTCTAGTTGTCAACAAGAAAGCTCTGTCGTCTTATGATGACAAGCGATATCTACTAGATGATGGCTACTCAACTCTACCCCACGGACATTACTCAATTGAAGATCAACAACAACAACAATAGCTTTTTTCTAGATAATTACTATCAGTGAATATCTGTGAATCGGATTACAAATTCAGATTATGAATCATCGTTTTAACTTATTGTTTAGCTAAGTTATGAACGAGAGAAATGATAATAAAAACAGACAATTTTGTATACATTAAATCATGTTTTATTATTGTTTTAAAAAATGTGTGAATGAATGATTTTATTCATTGTATCTTTGTGGATTATTATTATTATTATGAATGACATTTTGTTCTATAACATCTACTATTATTCATCTATATCAAATCAAAGTTATAATTAATTGAATGTGTGATTGATTATTCTTTGTCATTAATTCTGTTTTATTAATAAATGCACATCTATGATTCTCAAGATATATATTTATATAATGAATCAGGTTTTGTCCATTCTAAAACAAATGGGTGATTCTGTTGATGAACTATTGATTATGTTATACGTCTATTATGGATCGGTGAATTCATTACTTTGTGCATAAGCGTCTGTGAGACGTTCTTTGAGTTCATTCACCCACAGGCTATTTGATAACAAGTGTTCCATAGTGAAACTAGGCCACATACTTTTAACTCTGCTGATGTGACGAAATGCCTTGTTGTGAGCTTCTGCGATGTCCACCTGTTTTATTACGTCATCAAAACAAAGACGTATGCATTCATCTGCTGTGGAAAATGCGCATATTTCATGACCCATTATATTCTGTTCCTCATCTCTACACCCCATACATATGCTTTTAAGACAATCCAATACTTTAGGTGCCATTTGATCTACAAAAGCAGGAATTATTTGCCGTAATTGTCTGGTCAATACCGTAATTTCAGAACTATCTCCATCAGCGTCAGTGGTTATCGGCTTATGTCCGTTTCTGAAAGAATTTACTGGGTGATGAATAACGCTTCTGGCAGGGTAAGAAAAATCACTGTCTGCCACTTTCATGTCGAGTAACTTCTTTTTGTAAGTTGAATACGACTTTTTCATACCCTGCAGAACTTTGATCATTTCTTCTAAATTCTCCGCGTTAATAATAATGTGACCACATCCTTCTCTCGATGATGATGATTTATTACCAACTTGCCCCTCATCAATGGTTTGACTCATCATAATGTAAACGTTATTTGAGAGACTCGATTTGTCACTGTGATCTACAAATGCTTTACTTGTTAATTGTAGTTTTTAATACCTTGATTTCTCAAGGTCTTTAAACGTTTTGCAAAACCAGATTCGTCTCCATTGTTATTAGGTTGTCGATCATTCACCCATTGTGGTAATTCAACCTCTTTTTTTTCAGGGACTTGAGGCTTCGTTTTCTTTGTTGATGTGGATTTCCCCAATTTGATAAAATCGACATTTCGACGTTTCAATTCTTTATCACTGTTGGCTTGTGTAACAGATCCGCTAATATGACGAGGCTTGTGAGATTTTCTCTTGTTGTGTTTTGAAGGCTGAATCACCTCAATGATTGAAATATCATCATCATCCATCTTGTCTGGAACAATTGGCTGACTATTTACTGCAGTTGGTTTATTCATCAGCGAATCAAGCGTTTCATATTCTGATGCAGTAAATGGTGTGGCAGTGAATTCCAAATCATCCATTGAAGCCATTATGCAAAAAAACAACTCAACTGCTATACCGTATGTCAAATTGTAATGAAATGAAACGATTTTCAAACGAGGCTTTTATAACCCTGGATGATTGACATGTTGTCAATCAATCGTTGCGCTTTTGGTAATCGGATTAATGGATCGTTGCGCTAAAACCGGATCGTTGCGCTAAAACCGGATCGTTGCGCTAAATCGGATCGTTGCGCAAATACCGGAGTGGTTGACCGGATCGTTGCGCAAATACCGGAGTGGTTGACCGGATCGTTGCGCAAATCGTTGCGCTTTTTACCGGAGTTCCGGATCCTTTGATGTCATTGTCTGGCCCGAAACCCGTCAAATACATCTACTGATATCTTAGCAAAAGTACTAAACGCTAATTAAGTTTTAATCTGATTAAGTAACATTTTACGTAAATGTTATTCTCAATAAATTGTGATGATCACACCCTAATAAAATGAAGTGTCTATAAAACAGGAAATTCTCAACGAATTAAGATGAAACTACTTGCGATCGATAGCTTAGTGACAGTACTAAATGCTGATTGAGTTTTAAATTGAGTATGTAACGTTTTACCTCAATGTTTTTCTCAATAAATTGTGGTGACCACACCCACCCTAATAAAATGAATTGTCTATAAAACTGGCAATTCTCATCGAATTAAGATTAACTTAAATAGTGCTACATCCGGGTAACATTGACAACGCCTTGTTATGCTTATTTACTAATATCTTGATATCTTGATAACAGTTATAGTTTTCTCTAAACTTTGTTCTCTACGCAAGGGTACTAAATCCAATTAACCATAGTCGGTATTTCTTGTAGTCATTTTCACAGGTGGGGGGGGGGCAACTTTACGATGAAATCTTTAAATCTTGATGTCCTCAACTACGGGATTGGTACCAATTTTATTCAACAGTACCAAATAGTGCCAAAATAGCACTAAAATTCTAAATGGTTTTCATGAGGATCAGTGTTGGTTGGGGGCAACTTGACACACGTGGTGCAAATTGAACCAGCCAAGACAGCTTCATGTTACAAGGTTGATCATCAAAATTAATTGGTTAGTCTTTTTTTTAATTTTATACCTGCGTAACAAAGTGATATTGTGCCTGGTCACATGGTCGTTGTACATAGTCATACATTTGTAATTTTAATTTACCTTCAAATCTCTATGGATCAACTTCTCATTGTGAATATATTCAACAGCCGAAACAATCTACAAAAAACAGAACAAGAGAATAATATATCAATTAATTACTAGCATTACTCAAAGTTTCTAAAAAGACTGGTTAGGAAATGAAATGTCTGCAGTATGTTTTTGAGCAAATTATTTTCTTTATACGAGTTTCCTTTATCAGCTCAGACGAACCAAGAACTAGGAAAAGAGTAAATCACCAAAACTGCAGCCAAGTATATCAATCTTTGATTTAATAGTAAATACTATTTCAAGACATTGCAAGAGTGACCAAATATAGGTTATAGTCAAACTTTTGGACATAACCTTTAGGTGAAGTTTCTGTGTTCAATTTTGATTCCATGGTTAAATTGATAACATGAACGACTGGGTAACTGTAGTCTACACGAAGTTACATTGATTTCCTGTCGAGGAGTAATTAAGGTATTAATTCATTAATCTAATTGTATTTAACATTTCTATTGGATATCTTTTTCTGCTGTTTTTCTGCAGGCCTACCATCGAATCGTAATAGTCAATTTTTGTCAAAAATAATTGCGACCATGAACATCCTTATAGGCATTTGCCTCAAATTGTTCATTGTGAATAATGTATATTACAGTTGTAATTTCTAAATATGATAAATAAAGTATTTACATGATCTATACTGCTAGTGGAATGTTAAAACATAATGAATAACATTTTTTACTTACTGTGTATATGTTTTTCTCGTGTTTCTATGTCGATTTGTTTAATATTCATACATGGCCTCGTTTTGGTAATTTGATACATAGTGACAGTAAAGAAATTTTTAAGCACATTGTATGAGCTAGCTGATGCAGGGCTACTTTGTCTGATGGTATTCCCTCAAATCAAATCACATGACTCCACAGAAACTGGACAGCCTCGCTTTCATGATTCTACTGGGAATGCCATTAATCAAATTGTGGATTTAAGAAAGTTTGCCTACTCCGATTTCGGAACATTTTGGATATGTTGTTAAGCATAAAATTTGACCCTAGAATTGATGAAAAATGCTTCTGTTGCAATTTGTGTGAGGTCATCTTTTATAATGACTGTACTATCAAGTTGTGTTGAGAAGAAGAGATATCAATGTCATCAATGCAAACTAGCCATTTCCCTTGTCCTGCTTATTCATACATCACATGTTCAAGTGTGTCCAGCAATTTGTGAGCCAATTATATTAGACCGACAGGAGCAAGATGAGTTAAAACTCTGATTTCACTTATTGAAGAATGCAAGTTGTAAACAGGCACAAATAAGGATTTGGAATTTAGGCCGCCTCGTTATCGATATGGATTTTTCGTTTGTTGTTAGTGAACTCGTGGGTCTAAATTCCGCTAACCCACTCACAAGAGTAATTTAATCCCTCGTTAATAATCACTTAAAAAAGCTCGAGTCACAATTGGTGGATTTGTACCACGTGTTTAGCAGTTATGTCAAAACAACCCACGAGACTCCATGGTAACCAATAAAAGCGTGCAGCTATGGGTCTATAACCAAACGTGTGCGGCTATAGACCTATACATGCACAGTTTTAACCAAAAAGCTAGAACATGTGTTTGAAAATTGGCAATGAGCTGCCACAGGTTGAAAATTTTTCATAAAATCAAATTGAATGTATACTCTGTAAATGAAAATTCAATTTTAGAAATCCAAAAAAGTTACAACTTGGGACTTGCTATATTGAAATCTAACTTTTACCATGTTTTAAATATTGCAAACATGTTTGAAAACAATTATGTTGAAATCTTCGCATCATATTTTGAAATGATATTCGTAAGAATTTTTTGAAGAAAGTGGGGTTTTTAAGAAAGTGATTCGTAAGAAAGAGGGTTTTTTATGACCTTGTTTTTCTTGATCTTGATAAAATATTGAATTTGTTCAAAAATTATTCAAGAAAATAAAAGCAGAATATGTGAATAATATTAAATAAGAAAGTCCAAAATTAAAGCTACTTCTTATCGCTGTTGATTGGAGAATTATCCAATGTGTTATGGGAATCAGTTTATTCCTCATGAGTCATGATTACTCGTGCCTATGCTAATTATGGGGCAGCATGACTTACAACGATAACACGTTCATGAAGAGCTTCAGAATCAAGGAAACTTTTATTTTCTAAATAGATGTGGAACTGTAATATTGAGTTCAGTTTTACATTATGAAAATAATTAGAAAATCAGTTATGCTTCACAGATACCCAAAATATTGTTAATAGGCATTCGATTAAAGTTATTATTCCATCAGTTGCTTCTTAAACAAGATTAAAGTTTTTTTTTTTTTTGGGGGGGGTAATTTATGTTTTTCCAATTGGAAGGGTGGTTAAGGAAAAAATTTCCAGATAAATTCGCCTCTCTTCGCCCCCCCCCCCCCCCCCCCCGTGGAATAAATAATGAACGGTCCCTTAGTAATCAGGATTTAGGGCTGCACGATATATGTAATGTAATTAACATGGCCATGTATTTCAATAAAATAACATGTGTATGCGAGTTACAAGTTACAAAGAATATAGTAAATATATTAAATAGATGAGATGCCAAGTTTAATAATGATTATATAAGAGTATGATGTTTGATATAAAAGCAAACAAAAAGTATGAACCTTATTATATCTATGAAACATCATATTGCGCTACGATTACCAAATTTAAATTTATTATTTTAAATTTAATTTCAAAGAATGTAAATTACAGTATTTAAATATAAATTGGTAGAATATTTAATGTAAAATTTTACTTATTGAAACGGATACAAAAGATTTCCGAAACATTGAGCAAGAAAATATAATTAGAAAACTGTTGCCACTGACTTTTGTTGTCAAGCGTATAGATATATATATATATGCATATAAAATTATTTACATCGGGTTTTCATATCTATGGTGGCCCATCGTTGCCATAGCGTTTTTTTGTAAAAAATATTTACGCAATGGCCCATTGTTGCCATAGTAAAAAAAATTTTACCACGTGGCCCATCGTTGCCATAGTATAGTATTTTTACATGATGGCCCATTGTTGCCATTGTAAAAAAAAAGGTTTACCACGTGGCCCATCGTTGTCATAGCATAATATTTTACACCATGGCCCATCGTTGCCATAGTAAATTTTTTTGCTTTTTCATTAAATTTTATTTTCCGAAATCTTATTTTATAGCCATTGGATATAGCAATATTTATATATATATTACAATATAGCCAACAATAACATATTCTACAATGTTGCAAACAACTCGAAAAATGAGACAGAAACAGCATAAAGGCCCAGAATTCTAGCCCAGAATGGATCTTTACTTGATTATTGATTCATTAGCGATCGATTTCGGACGTTTTTATTTTTCGTAGAAGTTGCTACTTGACACATAGGGTATGACTTGTAGGGTATAGCTCCAACAACTGCTTGCCAATATATCAATATTTCCCACAAATAATAACTGTTTCAAGCAGTTTACATTATAGCATTAGCAAAAATTTACAAACTTTCATAACAAATTAAGTAATGAAATTAGCCTTATTGAATATCTATATAATATTCCATATTTTATATTGTTTGAGAAAGCCAGGCAATGATATAAGTAAAGAAAGCCCGGATAATGCGGACTGACCAGATATCCAAATATTGCGGGGTCCAATATTGCTGGATGTCTGCCGCATGCAGAAGTAGGTCAATCTCTATTAGAAGTAACACGATTTCATAAACAAGTGACACGAATTCACAAACAAGTAACGCGATTTCACAACAAGTAAGGCGTTCTCACAAACAAGTGCCGGGATTTCACAAATAAGTACCGATTATTACACATCGAGTTTTGAATGGTCTGGCACTTCATAATATGTTTACATGATTATTAAAATGATTAAATCACTCTTGTTCGTTGTTTGTTAAATTATTGTTTTTCAAACATTTTTGCAATATTTAAACTATAGTAGAAGTTAGATTTGAATATAGACAGATAGATAGATATTAGTATATTTAAAGACATATAAACAACTTGATACAGGGATTTCTAGGCTAATTAATTTTTTACAGTTTATAAGTATGATTCATTATAAGGTTGTTGATTCTTGATGTCTGACTGATTTTCATAATGCAAAATGATATGTTCTATTTATAATTTTAGTCTATTTTTAATTTCTAATTTGTATTTTTCTTTGCGACAATTTTCTATTTGACTATATTTATTGAGGAGTGAAGCCCCACGGAAGGAAAACGTTCTTTTACCGCGGTCAGTATAAACACGAGGAAGTGTATATAGATTTGTACGTATGTTGTATGGTGCATTTGAATGTTTGAACAATGATTCCAAAGTACTTCCATAAAATCCTTGAGCTGACTGATGGGCTGTGCAGCTAGATTTTCAATATTTAACCAGTCAAGTTCTTGTAATAAATTGTTCATTTTATCGAATTTACGTTTTCGAACAACTAATTTTGCGGCCCAATTTTGAACTCCATCTTGGATGCGTTGGGTTTGTGTCTTTGTGCACGACGACCACACTTCTAGTGCATACAGACATGGCATTAATATCTTTGATTCAACAACGGTTTTAAATAGGACATGTGGAAGATATTTACGCTGTTTGGAGATAGCTCTCAACCTGAATGTTGCTGTTTTTATAATTTGGCCAATGTGTCTCTTAAAGTTCATTTCATCATCAAGAATAATTCCAAGGTTTCTAGCACTTGCAATGTATGTTAATGGTTGATTGTCTATTGATAAAAGTGGTAATTCTGTATTTTTGATCTTTTTATGTCCAATTGCCATAGTTTGTGTCTTTTTAGTATTCAATAATAGTGAATTGGATTTAAACCAAGATGAAATGGATAAAAGATCTTCTGAGATTTTGTCCTGAACAATTGTTTTTGAGTAATAGCTTTTAGGGTTGTAGTTGTATAGTATTTGCGTATCATCCGCAAATTGACAAACAGTACCATGCGATATAGCTGTTGGTAGATCATTCACATAAACAAGAAACAGAAGAGGACCTAGTATGGAGCCCTGAGGTACTCCACAGTTTAGTATTATTTCATCAGATACTTTTTCGTTAACCTTTACTAGTTGAATTCTGTTGGTGAGATAAGAATTTATCCAAGATAGGGCATTAGCAGATACTCCAAAAAGTTTATTCAATAGTATATTATGCTGTAGACTATCAAAAGCTTTTGATAGATCTAATAAAATCAGAAGAGATAGTTCACGTTGTTCCATTGTATTGAAGATCTTTTCTGTTATATTTAACAATGCCGAGATGGTAGAACAAAGCTGAAATCCATGTTGATATTTAGTAAGCAGAGGCGAGATGTGGGGGTAGAGCTGAAAGTAGACTACTCTTTCTAAATCTTTGATAGCAATGAAAGAAGAGCCAAAGGACGATGTTGGTCTGGTGTTGTTGCAGAAGATGATTTAGGGATTGGATATACAATGGTATATTTAAAAACTGGTGGAAAGATAGAGAGATTGAGAGATAAATTTACTAGGCTTGTCAGGGGTTTAGCAATAGCAGGCAGAGCTGCTTTAGTAACATACCCATTTAGTCCATCGTTAAACGGTGCCTTCCAATTGGGCAGCATATCAACAGATTTTATAATATCAATATCGGTAGCAGAAGAAAAACTGAATACCTCATTACATTGGTCAATGTTTTCATAATTAGGTGTAGTATGAGTTGTTTTCTTGATGTTTGATCCGACGTTACTGAAAAAGTCATTTATGTTGTTTAATTCTTTATCTGTTGTTGCAGAACACTGATATATCTGCTTTCTTTGTCAGTCTTTTATTTGATTCCATATCTCACTCACGTTGCTACCGCATTCTGAAAATTTGTGTCTATTATAGTCTATCTTTGCTTGCCTTAGTTTATAGTTAGTTTGATTTCTCATATCTTTATATTTTTTCCAGTCTTGTGTTAGCTTAGATTTCATTGCAATATACCTCAATTTATTTCGTTGTTTCAAATCAGTTCGTAATTCAATATTTACCCAAGGTGCATAATTTGGATGTGATGAAATCTTCTTCAAAGGCGTATGTTTGTTTAATGTTTGATGTAAAATATTTTGTAGCAACTCGGCTGCTTTGTCTATATTTTTATTGTCTATAGCTGAATAAAAATTGTTTAAGCCTACGTTCATGAGATCTTCACAAAAGGCAAGTTTGTCAAAGTCCTTGTATGGTCTAATGGTTTTCATTGTGGTTTTAGTTTTATCAATTTCACTTAAAGATATAGTTGTAACTAATCCGAGATGATCTGAGTTGCATAATGGCATCGAAATGCATGGACCAATATGGTTACTAATTGATGGTGATGATAATAAATAGTCAATTTTATTTGGACCATAGAAAAATCTCTGATTACCCAGCGATCTGTTGGAATTTGTATGTCTTCGTTTCTGATTCTACACTCTGATCGCAGTTTACTCATTAGATTTTGCTCATCTATCGTATAGTCTGGAGATACATATACATTATAAAGGCAAGTATCCTTCAAGTATTTAGAATTTTTTAAAAATTTTATCTTGTCACTGAAATTTTCTAGTTTTACAAGTAGTGGTCGGGGTCTGCTACCGCCAGTCTCATTTCCTAATCGTTTGCAGGACTCTACTTCTATTTCGATGCCAAGGGTATTTTAAGCAATTTCTTGGATCAAATGTTGGTCGCTGTCAAATTCATGATCAGGTTCGAGTCCACGGAATATTACATTAAGCTTTCGCTTTTCTTGTTCAGTGATATTTCTCACCGCCTTTTCATGTAGCTTTTGCTGTGTTTGTATTTTTATTACATCTGCATAGCTTTTTGTGTTCGATTGTTCAATAATGTTTTTATTAGCAATTTCAGATTGTGTTTTCATCGTCAATTTCATCAGTTGATCTAGTTTTTGTGAAATGATTTCTGTGGCGGACTGTGTGGTTTTCATACTTTTAATGATCGAATTTTCATTAAACTGCTTAGATTTTTCGTTGCACATCTTGCATATTGTTTTTATTGTAGGAAATTTCACAAACAAACTCAATTGTTCAATTGTAATAAGCATCCCATTGCCCTGAACAAAGCAATCAAGATGAATTGCTTGTTTGCAGTCATGACAACGGAGGTCATGACAACGAAATTCAGAAACCTCTCTTGCGCAATTCGAGCATGTTTGCAAATTCAAAATGGCGCTTTGTAATTCTGATTCTGGTTCATCACATGTTTCATTAATTGTGAAACTACTGCCGGCTTCCACCCTATCAAGATTGAAGTTTTCTTTAGCTATTTTTGTTATTTCATCGAACTGGGTAGATATAAATGTGTCCATGCCTTTAGTCCAAGTTATTTATTACCTTACCTGTGGAGTTTTGGATCTCATAGCAAAGGTATTTCGTTTTGAATTGTTTGTCTTCGTATATTTGTACAATGTCGGTAATAGAACTTTTTCGTTGCTGCTTTGTCGTAAAGCTCTTGTTTTTGTAATACGGGAGTATACTAGTTCTCCAAGTTTCAGTTGACGTTGTATAAAAACATACGCTCTCAATATGTTTTCCATCTCTACGGTATTTAGTTTGCAGGTTTCCTATAGTGATACCATTGTAGGAACCTTACCATCTAGAACATTCTAGAACATAGGAGAACCTACATGACTCCCCGCATGACTCACAATGACCATGCATGATCTAGCAGCTTCTAGCATTTATCTAAACACTATAAATACAGTAAATGAAAACTATGAAAACTATGAGAACTTAATGTACAGTCTACTATAAACATGTCAACTTGGAATTAATATTATTATTCATAAGAAGAAATATACAAATCAATTCAACCTACGTTGTTATTATTATTTCTTCAACATAATTCTACAGTTCTCATCACCATCAATTCCCAAATCAGTTTCGGTGGATGAAATTACAGACATTTTTGAACTACTTGGTAACTTTTTACAGTACTATTAATCATTGAACTTCAATTTATTATAAATCAAATAAGTATATAAGCCATATGTTATTAATATAGAGATTATTGTAAATAGCAATTTTTAAGCAGAAAAAAGCACATCCGTCCGCAGCAAAGGGCAAGCCAATAATATATATAGCAAATATAGCAAATAAATATAGCAAGTCCCAAGTTGTAACTTTTTTGGATTCTAAAATTGAATTTTCATTTACAGAGTATACATTCAATTTGATTTTATGAAAAAATTCTCAACCTGTCGCAGCTCATTGCCAATTTTCAAAACACATGTTTTAGCTTTTTGGTTAAAACCATGCAGGTATAGGTCTATAGCCGCACATGTTTGGTTATAGACCCATAGCTGCACGCTTTTATTGGTTACCATAGAGTCTCGTGGGTTGTCTTGACATAACTGCTAAACACGTGGTACAAATCCACCAATCGTGACTCGAGCTTTTTTTTAAGTGATTATTAATATAAATTAAACTACTTATAGAATCCGATTCAAATTGTGTAGAATCTGATTCGCCTATCATTTTCCAATTCATCTCGGAAAGGGATGAAATTATTTTTTGACGATAATGGAAAGAAGAAATTGCAAGTATATCAAAGAGATTATGAAATTCAGTTTTATAACTCATGGTCAGCTACATGTATTATGCTCCAGGGTTATCCATGGGTATCCAGTAAATATATAAATTGCCATCATGAAGTCTCACAGTTAAAGAACAAGAAATAATGAGCAATAAAATAATTTTGCCACATAAATGTGTAAGTAATGTATCTCAATATTATCTGCTATTAATCTTTTTTTCTATATTTGTGTTCTTATTCGAATTCTGTAGACCTAGCATAGCGTAAATGTATATAGATTTTACTTTTTTCATCATAGGTCCTCATACATCGATCAATAACCTTTGAATAATGTATTAAGTGACGTTATAGCCCCCATGCATGTAGCTAATATGCCTGTAGCCTCTACAACACGCATTGCGTGTAACTGGTATTCTAGTATGTATAAAGAAAGTCAGTGACTACACATTTGTTCTGTTACTCAGAGTTTCACGCTTTATGCGATCTTCAGACAGATTGAAGATTGCATTAAGCGTGACATTCTGAGTAACGGAAAAATGGTGAAGTCATTGACTCTATTTATTTATCTACAGCTCTGTCATTTGCTTACATTGAGCACCAGCATTACATCGCGATTGGATCAACAATCAAGTAATTACTATATATATATATATATATATGTGTATTATGTATACATCACATTGAAATTTTGTACTTACAAAACAGCTTACTTATTGTAACAAAACGTATACCTGAAGTCAGAAAGGAGGCTCAGTACGTGAAATATCTGAAAATAATAATGAGGCACCCAAGCACGCAGGCAAGGATGTTGACGACAACGGACTTTTTCAAAGTCTAACCTCTCTAATTCTAGCCTTAGTACCATTTTCATCATCATTCGTCACCTTATGAAAGGCTTACCACACACTTGCTGAATGGCTGAAATTCGCATTTAACATGCGCAGAAAACTTAGGAGACTCTCAAGAAATATTAAAAGAACTCACGAAGTAGAACTAAATATCATTAAGTATTCATTTCGAGATCATTACATACCTCCATAAAAACAGCGAATGCTTTTGCTCGAGTTCGTTTACCACATGTGTGACTTAGCCAATCTTTTAATGTTCCCTCACACAATTCCATTTGTATGAATAAGTGCACATAACGAGCTGGGCTTTCACAGCAACAATCTTTTAAAGGAAAAAGATGAAGCATTGAGGAAAACATTCCACACATAGTTACCTGTATTAATTAGCCATCTGTATATGGTGGTCATTTTGGCAATGTCATTTATAGAAACGTCATATCATTCAGGCACATTTAGATAGATATAGATATAGATATAGATATAGATATATGTATCAGTCAATAAAAACTTAGTGATAAAAGTATAACAAGAAGGTATTACAGAAAATCTAAAGTTTAAATTATTCATATAAGAAATAGATTTTCTTCAACTTAATAAAAACTACATCACGATGCCAAGATGTGCTGGACCATTCATGTGACATAGGCTGTATCTTTGTAAAGCGCGGAGGAGAAACTCTTGGTATCTCTTGAGATTGGGGTCAAAAAATCCCCTTATACCAAATTTTGAATCCATGTGCGTGTATCCTAGAGGCTTTTTCAACATTCCTTTCTGAATTTTGTTGTTAATAACCATGACATTATTTAAAATGTCAATTCTCTTCTGAACTTGCTCTAGCATTTCGGAATCTAGGAATCTAGGATTCCAGGATTCCTAGTTTTCTCGGACCCTGGTTTGGGCGTATTATTGGACTTTGCTGTTTTGACTTAGATCTATTTTGTTAAACAATGTAGAACAATAAAGCAAAACACCTAATTATCTATTTCATGCAAGTCAGCTTCTACCTTCAACAGGAATAAGGTTCTTGTTTGGTGTTACTTTTAGTTCAACATATCAATCGAATTGATCAAACTAGAACTCTTCTGCATATTATACTTTTTACGGCTTTTATACTTTTGATCACATAGTAAACAACACATTCTAGTCCAGAACGCAGTAAAATAATGAAACCAAAGGACATAGCATAGCTACCAAATTATGATTTTTATTTGTTCATTTGAAATAAAATCAACATAAAATCATAAAATCAACATCGGACAGAATTATAAAACGAAACCACGCACACGCCTGGCAACTTTTCTCAAAGCTTTGTTTGAACTGATGACGCAGGAGTTGGTTGAGCGAACAATGTTTCCCGGTCGCGATTTGACAAACAGATAGAAGTTGTGACCACCTGCGCGCGCATGTGCCGTAACATATCCAAAGCGGTCAATATGCTCTGATTGTGCGGCCAAAGCCTAACACGCAAGTTATCTGAACAAATGGCGATCAGAAGCAGACGTAAAACGAAGGAAACCTCTGACTTATATTTATATTACCCTTTATATTTCTTCATGAAAAATGGAACACTTGAATACACTTCACAATAGCAAATTTACGATTAACTGGATTTGGAAAAACTTTTATTATCAAGTCAAAAACAGTCGACGGCATAAATCTTAATTTCTGAATGTCATTATTATTTTATTATTCTATGGTTCTAGACACACTGTAGGCCTAATCGAGAATTTATATCGCTAAAAAGGTAAGCACATAATAAACTATGACTTATCTAAGTTTAAAACTGTTGACGTCATTTGATAATGCTTCAACAAACAGCAGCTCAATATTTATTTCGCAAAAACACGACAGTCGAGTTCAACCATGATTCAACAAAGTCTAGAATCCTTCTGTAGCCTACGTTGGCAATAAAAACTGTCTGGTTCTTCTAAAAGCGCACACTAATGTATCTCAAAATGGTTGCACATTTAAAATAAATAATAAAATACTATGACTCTAAGTTTGACTATAATTCTTGACTCGTTTATATCAAAGTTATTTAGTTTGCAAAATACGAAATATACTATACTCTTTTCGCTTTGTTGACAAGGTCTCAAAGCCATTTTTTACTTTTTGAACTATAAGTTCGATCAAATCAAAACAAGGTATGCCGATGACTACATATCACTCAACATCTATTACATGCATAGACATGTATCGACGAAAATTGATAAAATTTCATGAAAAAGTATCAAGTTTAATATGCTTAGATATAACCATCCAAGTTGACAAAGGTTTTCTTGTGGGACAAGGAGTCAAAATGCCGGTGAGACATGCAGATGACTACATATATCACTAGATGTTAATGTTAGACATGTATCGAAGTAAATCCAAAAAATTTCTTGACAAAATATCAAGTTTATATTTAGATAGAGCCATTTAAGTTGGCAAAGGGGGCATTTGGGTTTATTGAAAAAGCCAGGGTTTAGACTTTCTCCAACTTCTACGTCCTTCAAATTACGACAAAGGGTGCCGATGATTAGATATCATTAGATATTACTCTTTGACATGTATCGAAGTAAATTCACAACATTTCTTGACAAAATATCCAGTTTATATTTAGATTGAGTCATTTAAGTTGACAAAGGGGCATTTGGGGTTGTCAAAAAGCTGGGTTGACTGTTTCTCCAACTTGTAGGTTCCTCAAATTAAAACAAGAGTGTCGATGATTAGATATCATTAGAGATTGCTCTTTGACAAGTATCGAAGTAAATTCAACGAACAAATGAGATTGTTAGAACATTGAAACAACATAACACTAAACACATGAATATCTTTGCTATTAAAATGAACTATTTCAAATTGATAATTCTATCGTCGTAGAAGGTAGGGATGCGAATCGAATATCGATTAATTGTCGAATATCAATGAAATACAGTGAAACCTGAATATAACGGCCAGCTACGGGAGGTAGATAAATTGACCACTATAGACAGGTGGCCTTTATCTACAGGTTTAATTCAATAGAAAATGCTATTTAGACATTGGAAAAGTGACCACCATAGACAGGTGGCCGCTGTATAGAGGTGACCGTTATAACAGGTTTGACTGTATTGATTATTCGAATAGTACAATGAATATTCGATTATTTAAATTAATTCTAAATATGCTTGTTTCCAAATATAAAGCAACTTTTCTTGGATAGATTTTCCTCAAAATCAAATGCTCTTTTCGCCAATATAAAATACGAAACAAACACGCGACAAATCATTCAAAGCGATGTCTTTTGCGTGTTTTGATGGTCTACGGAACTCCCCCCTATTTACCTAGTTAACAAAGAAAATCTGAAGTTACGTGCCATTAGTTCTATATCATGTTGCTATGACATTTAATTGATCGAACAGACGTGCTGAAACATGAAGCGCGTTGAATAACATGAATTCTGTAAACTAATGTCGAAGCGAACTGAGCGAACAAACTGTTGTATGAATGTGCTCAAAATCTTTAAAAATCTATGTAAATATAGTTTTAGTTCAATTTGATGTTTTCAACACATTTCTTGCAGTCATGGAAAAGGTTTTATTTGTGTTTTCATTGTCTACTTGAATGGCAACAATAGAACAACAGATTTCGATTATTATTTGATTCGAATCGAATAGTGCATTGTCGAATATTCTATTACCATTATTGACAGAAAAAGTAGATCCAACAACTAAAAACCGTTGTATTTCATGTAGTTTTTAATAAAATAAGTAATCTAAGAGTAATCTCTAATGATATCTAGTTATCGGTATCCCTCGTTTTAATTTGAGGGACCTACAAGTTGGAGAAAGTGTAAACCCAGCTTTTTGAAAAACCTGAAATGCCCCCTTTGTCAACTTAAATGGCTCTATCAAAATATAAACTAGTTATTTTTTAATATAAATATAAATAATTACTGTCTAGGGAGATCTAGTCATCTGCTTGTGTCAATTTATTTTGAAAGACCTGGAAGTTGAAGAAAGTGAAAGCATATTAAACTTGATACTTTTTCATGAAATTTTATCAATTTACGTCGATACATGTCTATGCATGTAATAGATGTTGAGTGATATGTAGTCATCGGCATACCTTATTTGATTTGAGAGACCTTATAGTTCAAAAAAGTAAAAAATGGCTTTGAGACTTTGTCAACAAAGCGGAAAGAGTATAGTATATTTCGTATTTGCAAACTAAATAACTTTAGCATAAACGAGTCAAGAAATTATAGTCAAATTTAGAATCATATTAGTTCATTATTTATTTTAAATGTACAACCATTTTGAGATAAATTAGTGTGCGCTATTAGAAGAACCAGACAGTTTTTATTGCCAACGTAGGCTACAGAAGGTATTCTAGACTTCGTTGAACTCGACTGTCGTGTTTTTGAGAAATAAATATTGAGCTGCTGTTTGTTGAAGCACTATCAAATGACGTCAACAGTTTCAAACTTAGATAAGTCATAGTTTATTATGTGCTTACCTTTTTAGCGATATAAGTTCTCGACTAAAGTGTGTCTAGAACCATAGAGTAATCAAATAATAATGACATTCAGAAGTTAAGATTTATGCCGTCGACTATTTGACTTGATAATAAAAGTTTTTCCAAATCCCGTTAATCGTAAATTTGTTATTGTGAAGTGTATTCAAGTGTTCCATTTTTCATGAAGAACTGTATAGGGTAATATAAATATAAGTCAGAGGTTTCCTTCGTTTTACGTCTGCTTCTGATCGCCATTTTGTTCAGATAACTTGCGTGTTAGGCTTTGGCCGCACAATCAGAGCATATTGACCGCTTTAGATATGTTACGGCACATGCGCGCGCAGGTGATCACAGCTTTTATCTGTTTGTCAAATCGCTCCATGGTCAGTATTCTCCCTTTAACTAATAAGTCCCGAGATCATTCTAAGCATTTGAAAGAAAACATAATATTTTGAGCTAAAATCCGTCATAAATCAATATATTGACTTTGTCAGCATATTCCTTTTGAACCAGAGAAAATCAAAATCTCAATATCGAGTACCCAAGCACAGCTCGGTTGAGTTAACGTAAGTATAACAACCAGAAGTTTTTGTTTTTTGTAGAAATACGTATTGATGCGGGCAAACAAATGGAGCGAAAAACTCGATCGAGAAAGAGGCGTCAGGCATCAAAAGTATTTTGACAATAAATAAAACGAAACGGCATGCAAAGTTGTCGAATTAAAACCAATTGGAAGAAAATAGCAATAAGATTGTTTTGATAATCATGATAACTTATTGCACTTAAACTTCCTAACAATGCCAGCTCGTTGCCAGGGTCGACAAATTCCCTGAATTGTCTGTAAACATGAAAACCCACGCAATTTAATTACCATTTCAAAAACATTGTATTGATAAAGCGGCTTGTCTGACACGTGTTTCTTCCCTGTCAACGGACTCATCAGAGACCTTTCTGATGTCGTAGCTCGTCAGGCATCGCGCCTGAAGTCCCGCTAACGAATTGAAGAGATGGTGACAACCTTGGTGCATATCGAATGAGCAGTCCCGGTTGAATAACAACGTGATTGGTTAATCAATTGCAATGTTCGCAAATGAATCGTAGTAGCTACAACTAATCATTTTTCAACAGTGGCTGTCTCTTATACTATTTTTGATAGAGTTAGAGTAGATTTTTCGAATAACCAGCAATTCTAATTCGTTGCGAGAGTTAGAGTTAACAAAACCTCTGAATAAGAACTGGCAAATAAAACATTTCTCTGCAATGAGAGCTCTTTTTCAATAAATAGACATACAAAGCATGCGAACCAGGTGCAGGAGAATATTTCGTTCTGGCTCAGGGTGTCATAAAAATGTTGACCTTCTGGGAACTGTGTTTGTCGATTGTAAACCTTCTGGGATTGAATTTTAAAATTTCAGAAATTTGACTTACTTTGAAGCGAGATTCATGTATTTCAAAACATAAAAATATGCAATCCTAATATGAAAACAATCATGATCATATTGGAAACCTTCTGATTTTGTGCTGGCTATCCGCGACCAAGGTTCCCAGGATCCTGCACTTTGTGACAGCCTGTGTCTTGCTTTTAGAAACTATTTGATGAGAAATCCGTCTGTTGGAGCATCAAAGATCTAGGAAAGCTCATGTCGAAGACCAATCAATTAAATACATTTCTAGCAAATATCAGCAGGAAACATGAAAGCCATGCAGTAGTATTTCCACATCAAAAAAGCTGTAATTCTCGCAAATTTATTGTAGTAGCTACATCTAATTAATTTCTGTACCATTTGTGAGAAAGTTAAAGCAGTTTTTTCAAATAAAAATTCCAAACTTTGCTATTGTTTTCAATCGACTGAAAATTATCACACTTCATGTGTCACGCCTTAAACAGATGAAAATCTCATGATGAATTGACAAGGACCTGGGGCCAGGGCCAAACACGATGAAACATACACTCTGCACCCAGATCAAAGTTTTGTTTGTAAATGTCGTAACTGTTGACTATTTGTGAAGCGATTTTGACGAAGTATTTTGACATGCCTTAAAGATGGGCACATTGATTGCTATCTACTTTGTCGACCTCAAAATGTTCTAATTTAATCAATATACTACTGTTTCATTTCCTTCTTATTAAAATAGTTCACTGAAAAAACTCCAGACTATGGTGTTTACTGTAGGACTGCAATCAGCTGCAATCACAGGTAGTAATAAAATCAACTGCAAAGGATGCGTTTTATTTTTATGATTTTTTTTTTAAATTATCCTCTTTTTAAAGATGATTAGGACATAATTTGGGATGAGTCAGCTAGGCTGCTCTGTGATTTTATTAAAATTTTATTCAAAATTTATTATAAGCTTTGAAACCTATAAAACTGGTTCACGCGGTGATTGAGGTCGCAGATGATTTGATAACTGATTCAAGGCCCTTTGTTAACTGATTATTTCCTAGATTTCTTTGCTTTCTATGATCAAAGCCTTTTTCGTATTTTTAGCGTAGTGTTTTCTTTTCTATCATTGAACCCTAAGTCTGAGTGTAGCGGATTTATATTTATATATTATTATTATAATTAATTACAAGTATTACTTTATTTAATCTTTACATTTATCAAAGCAGCAGCGCATTTCATAAAACTCTGGTTGTTCAAAATTTACACAATTCATTAGTTGTCCACTTATTGTTTGGTTGAATACATCATCTTACGTCACATATTGCGTGGTCACCTGTCTTATGCGGACAAAATTCTTCAGTCTGTTGGGTGTCTACGACAGGTTTGACTGTATATGTAATGTCTTTATTATATTACAACTTTATATCATTTTTGATTCTAACAATCCCAGCAAGTAGGCCTGCGTTTTTCATCCCGTTTTTCATAGAAAATAAAAATTTTTATAAGTAAAATGAACTGTGGAAAATGAACCTCAAAGCGCTTTTTGTTATGAAATTTTGAAGAATGGGAGCATCAACATTCGTATATAATACATTCTTGGTAATGAAGGATCGAAAAGCATACCGGTTAACGTATTCCGTATCTGTCAAATCTGTCAAGTCAAGTCGAGATGATTTATTAAGTGTGATATATTTAGTACCAACATTAAACGTTCAGGGCGATTCCATCCGGGCCAAAGTTTTCAAATAACTGCATGCATTTCATATCTATAGGCTAGTTACCATAGTTACTGTTGTCACTGATATAGATCTCATATAATTGTAAATATTTTTCATGATGTAACTTTACCCTCAAGGGGCAAACATTTTTATGTATATATATATATATCTTAATTAATAATAAAAAACATTCACTTGAGAATGGCTGAAGTCAATCAGTCGAAACGTTGTGCAAATTTAGTTGTTGTTATTTTGTACCAAAATTATCACCAAGAAGATTCTGATAAATATTATAAAACGCAACAATCAGTTACTACATTTCCGGAGATTAGAAAAGTGTAGCAACCACCTAGTCAGTTGTGAAACTGGTCTAGAATATTTACGACTCTGTTTAAACTTTGGCGTTACACCAACATTTGCCAGAGTAGAGAGTGTAAAGTCAAAAAAATGGAAAGATTCTACGGAAAGTTATCAGATGAATATCATCAAAGAAGAAATCAAAGTGAGAACAAGGGAACTGAAAAAATTCCAACTAGAGGTAAATGGTCTATTCGTAGATATAAAAGAGAAATTCATCACAATCATGTATTTATCAATTTTAAAGGCCTTAAGTATTATGAGAGAGCGAAAGTATCAGTCATTAACAAGAAAACATGGCAAGAAATTAAACCGGCTAATAAATAATACAACAGATGTTGATCAACACATTAATAACTTGTCAGATTACTCATTGAACTGTTTTGAAAAATTAGTATTGTCGAGAGGGCTAGATTTCTCGTTACCAAGACGATCAACGCGTAGGGACGAAATTGACACGAAGGCTGAGTTTGAGAAGGCATACTTCAGGGCAGAAAGATATTTACCATCTGACGAGAAAGATATCACAGCATCTACGCTCAAATCTATTGCCTTGATTTACTGCCGTTTACAAGGACAGAAACCACCCAAATCTTTACTACGAGCAATATCATCTTTAAAACACAATAAGAACATTGTAATAACTAAGCCGGCTAAGGGTAATGGTATCGTCATTATGAACAAAGAACATTATAATAGACTATTGATGGAAGCATCGATTGACAAACGAGATAAATTTACCTTTGTAGACCCGAATAAAAAACGTAAAAGGAGGCCTGCAAAACATCCCCACCCTCTCCTTTATAAAGAAAGAATGGTAAATAAATGTTTAAAAAAAATTTTACCAGAAGAAATAGCAACAAAACTTTGTCCTAAAGGCTCTCGGCTAGCACATTTATATGGCCTACCAAAAACACATAAAACTAACTTACAAATGCGACCAGTTCTATCGGCAGTGGGATCTTATAACTTTCTTTTGGCAAAATGGCTAGATGACAAGCTCAAACCTTTGGCTATCAATAGTTTTACAATATTAGATATATTAAATTTTAGCGAAGAAATACGCAACGTAAAATTCCGAAAAGGTAGTATTATGGTCTCTTTTGACGTGAGTGCTCTGTTTACCAACGTCCCCCTACTGGAAACAATTGAAATTTTGGTTACGGATGCATGTTCTAACAATTGGTTCAATGAAAAGTATTCCTTGAATTTAACGCCTGACGATCTGCGTGACCTATTATTGATCAGTACCAAAGATCAATTGTTTCAATTCGATGGTGAGCTGTATGAACAATCAGATGGAGTGGCAATGGGATCACCATTGGGACCTCTATTAGCTAATGTATTTATGTCCAATATTGAAAAAAATTTATCAGAATCTAATAAATTACCAGAGTTCTACTGGCGCTATGTAAATGACACCTTGGCAATTGTCAACAATAGAAAAGAAGCAGAAAACTTATTATCGATTATGAATGCAGCACACTCGTCAATAAACTTCACGATTGAGTTAGAGGAAAACAAAAATCTACCTTTTCTTGGAATCAAAATGACCAATACCGGCACAGAAATATCAACGAGTGTACATCGAAAAACAACAAACAAAGGACTTCTTTTACATTATCAGAGTCATGTAGACCAAAGGTATAAAACCGGTATTTTGAAGACAATGCTTCACAGAGCGCATCGTCTTTGTTCCTCTGAAGCTGATTTTATTATTGAATGTAAAGTACTTTTTAACATTTTTAGTAAACTTAAGTATCCGCCCCGTGTTTTTAATTCTATTTTAAATAAAATGCTAAGTAATGATTTTAATTCTCCAGTTTTACCAGACGATAATTTAAAATATGTTAGTATAGTTTTACCTTTTAAAGAGCAACAATCATGTGATGAAACAAGAAAAGAACTTTACCGTTTAAATTGTAAAATAAGTGTAAAGTTTAATGCTATTTTTGAAAGTAAGAAGCTCAACGATGACTTGCGCACCCGTGAGGAGAAGCCAGATTTGTTAACCCAGCAATGCGTCATATATCATTTTAAATGTGGTCTGTGCGAAGCAGACTATGTTGGCTATACATGCCGGCACTTATATGAACGCATAGATGAACATAACAAAAGTAACCTTGGTACACACGTCCGTCAAGAGCACGGAATATCTACTGATCAATTTGAAAAACATTTTAGAATAATAAAAAAGTGCAAAAATAAATTCGATTGTCTCGTGAATGAAATGCTGGCAATTCAAGAACTGAAACCAACATTAAACGTTCAGGGCGATTCCATCCGGGCCAAAGTTTTCAAATAACTGCATGCGTTTCATATCTATAGGCTAGTTACCATAGTTACTGTTGTCACTGATATAGATCTCATATAATTGTAAATATTTTTCATGATGTAACTTTACCCTCAAGGGGTAAATTTGAATAGCGATTTCGGTGTTGAATAGCATCGCTAATAATTGGATAATTTCAAAATTCCAAGCACAGTTATCTAGCAAAAGAATAAAATGATTTAATAACTCACCATTTGTAAGTGAATCGTCGATACTTTGTGATGGATTGTCAGAAAGATTGATTCCAGCTGTAAATTACGGAGACAAACTATTAACACCAAGACAAGATGAAGCTGGTATATTGTTGCCAGAGTAACAATCATCTATAACATCAATTGATGTACGCTGTGCTTCTTCGGGACTCGGAGGATAATCATACGCAGAATTCTTATCGTCAATTGATCTAGCCATATTGGGCTTAACAAATATCATTGGAAAAGTTACATTTCTGGTGAAAATTGACAACCAACGTTTAGATAAAATTAATTATTCCATTAATCAAGTAACTGACGCTGATAGTTCCACAGTTAATGGTTTATACTATATTTCATAAACATGATGTAGTCTAATAAATCATATTTATAATTTATCATAATAAAGACGTTTATCCTGACCTTAGAGTACAGTCAAACCTTACCTATATGAACTATGTAACTTTTCAAAGGAATCACATGAATATTTTAATTAATGCTTGAAACTTGGACAAATTATTTTAGCTTAATTAGCTGGAAACTAAGTGCAAAGAGCTTAGAATCACATTTTCTAAATTTATCACACGACGATATATTTCCACGCGGTACACTTGTTTACAGCAAAGTAGAATACAATAGATCTCGTTTAAAATTTTTCTGTGAATTTCTTTTCGTTTTCCGTAAATCAGACGTGCCCCAAAAAATTAAAATATCATGATCATTCATGTGATGAATCTTCTATCATCAATAGTTCTAAGTATGAAAACATAATGGCGGAATTTTCTGCACTGATCACGAGGCGACCATGTCACGTCATCAAACTCACGATTCTGATTGGGTCAACTTCTGTTTGATTCTTCATGAGTGAAATTGACAGTTTTTGTTGATAAAATTAATAACTTCTGAGACTAGAACGATGAAATACTAAACAGTTATGTTTTTCTTGGATTTGTTGGCACATTTTGTTGAAGCTCTCATAATTTGGAAAAAGCAGTCATGTCTAGAGTTGCATTTTTCCCTTGCCCGTAAATGTTGACAACATCTATGCTAACCCAGATTGTTTGGAACTTGATACAATGAATTGATATTCTACATTTCAATGGTATTCCAGGTAAAAACTTGGAAATAAAAATAAGAAAGCAAGACAAGGCTATTAATTAATAATCTGCAGCCTGTGACAAAATGAAATGGGAAATTGCAAAGGAATTAATATTGCAGATTTACATACCCACATCTCTTTCTATTTCACCAATACATTCATTTCTAGTCATACTGTTTGCTTTTGATTGACATAAAAATTCAACAGAATCCTCATGGTCTGTAAAAAACACATGGTTGAATCATTCTGTAAATTTGTTAAATCATCAAATCCAAGTTGAAATTTTGATTGATTTCCTAATGGATATGTATAGATATTGTGTAGCTTAATTTGGGTTGCTTAATTTGGGTTGCTTAATTTGGGTTGCTTAATTTGTGTTGCTTAATTTGGGTTGCTTAATTTGCGTTGCTTAATTTGGGTTGCTTAATTTGGGTTGCTTAATTTGTGTTGCTTAATTTGGGTTGCTTAAGTTGGGTTGCTTAATTTGTGTTGCTTAATTTGTGTTGCTTAATTTGTGTTGCTTAATTTGGGTTGCTTAATTTGTTTTGATTAATTTGGGTTGCTTAAGTTGGGTTGCATAATTTGGGTTGCTTAATTTGGGTTGCTTAATTTGGGTTGCTTAATTTGGGTTGCTTAATTTGGGTTGCTGATGTGCAATGATGACAAAGCATTCTAATGAAATAGCGCAAATCATTAAATAATTACGCAAATAAATCAAATCAAATCAAATCAAATGTTAACATAATCATTATTTTCAGTAAGAAAGTACACAGAAATCGGTAAATAGATTTTTGCAAGAACTTTTAAGCATAAACGCTTTTCGGCACTCCTGATTTCTACGGTAACAAATTGTGTTTACGTTTTTGGAATTTTAATTATCAGAGTTTTCGAAAAGGTGGGTTGTTCACATCAATAAAAATTCCAAAAACGTAAACAGGATTTTGATCCCGTAGAAGTCAGGATTGTCAACTTTTCTTTGCTGATTTTGTTTTCAAAACCGTTCACTTTGAAAGTGGAATTAAATTTGTGATTAATTCATCGGCAACTAGCTATTGTATTTAGTCTTTCTGTTTGCCTTTATTTTCTTGCAATCCACTGAAAGTTGCTGTATATCTGCTAACTAGTTAGTAGTTTATACCTAGCCTCATTCCATCACAGCCGTCATTTCTGGAGTGCTGCGCGCAAATGAGGGCTGCGATGGAATGAGGCTAGTTTATACCGTACGTAGTTTCATTGACAGCGGAACCAAAATCATGCCAATGTGATCAAAAAGTGACATGAGTTTGATGACACAACACTAAGCATCTTGGTGTCAAGAGCATTTGAAACCAAAACAAACTTGATGATGTGTTACAAAATAATATATCAAAAAAATCAGTGAATCGTATCAATCAACTGGAGAAAAAAATTAGGTCATCAATCTGCTATTGCAAATAATCAAATCTGATTGTCAAATTGAAGGGCCATTTACACTGCAGCAAAATAGGCACGGTACTCGTCAATTAACACATCAAAGGTGTGAAGGTGTCAAGTGTTTTTGAGCACGGGCCAAGCAAAAACACTGTCTAAACGGCTTTTTCAGACATTGAAAAGCGGCACCGTGCCTACTATTTTGATCGGGCCGAGATCATTTCTCGAGGTAGTCTCGGCCCGCTCAAAAAGCTGGCACCGTGCCGTTTTGCAGTAATTATGACGTCATCGTAGAAGTTGTGTCTCTTTACAGTGGAATTCTGAGGTTTTCTAATAAAATCAGTAACAGACTAAAGATTACCAAAGCTAGATAAGCACATTAAGCATATTTTGTTACGTATTTCTTTTGAAAATTAATGAAGTTTCTGTAGTATAGGGTTTAATTTTGCAAATTGTAACTACGAGTGCGGAGCGTAAATTTAGATGTGTCTTTTGTCACAGAAATACTGATCTGGCATGGTAGATTGTTCAGGAGGTGAAAGACTAACCCAAATGTATTTCAATTTTGCTCAATGGAGATAGGAATGTAACAAAAATTTAAATATTATAATTGATGAAAAACATAGTGATTTTCAGTTCAACGGAATCCTTACAAGTTATTTAACATAATTGAATCTCAATTTATCGAATTTCACCTGTAAAACCATTAAATAATGAGAAACATATAATTCAGTTTGTAAGTTTTCAATCTCGGCCCGCGTAAAAATAGGCACGGGCGATCTTGAAAACAGTTTTTAATAAGCTGTGTAAACCCTGAAAAAAAAACAGCACGGGCCGCATTCTTGTTTACACCTCAGGTGTTAATTGACGAGTACCGTGCCTTTTTTGCTGCGGTGTAAATGGACCTTGATTATCCGCAGACTTGCACATTCGGTTTCATTCATCTTGTGGTCATAAAAGCCGTGAGTCAGCAGTTAGCATTACTATTTTTCAATAAGAACCAGAAACTTAATGAAAGAAAATACAGATTTTTATGATCATTTCAAACTTTTTTGATTAGCCTGTTCGTTCGGATAATGTTAGAGCAGAGAAAAAGAAGAGCCAAATGAAAAGTGGTACCTAACACGGGAAGCGAACAATTAGTAGCTGCAGTGACCAGAAAACTGTCCTGATACATACCACTACACCAGAAAAACATGACAGTAGTGGTGAATTAAACGTGATGTGTTTGATCTGTTTCCGGGAGAATGTTTTTCAAATCATAGTCATAAATTTTTATGTGTGAATAAAAAGTTTGTATTCTATAACCATCAGTGTCATAGTGGGTTTTCCGCCATTCATAAAGGTCGTATTCGATATAACGATATTTAACACGTAAAAATATGATATCTTCACATGTAAAAATAACATCTGCATAAAAGAGCGTCTGCATTTTTATTACCAAGGAAACTCTTGCTATCGAAACAAAAAGGAACGCCTTTTGAATTCACAAGGTTTTGAATCGATTCAATCATGATTCGTAATGATGGTAATAATACTCTCTTGCATTTATGGACTTCATTGGTTAATAACATTTATAAATGCTATATTAATATAATTATTGTGCTTGTGATTATTATTATGCGGAATTATGATAAAGGGTAAGTTAAAAGGGTAAAGGTAAGTGTCTAGTGACTACTATGCGGAATGACTATACATTACAAGATAAAATTCGCTTTTAAATTTTTGAATTCGTCTTTCAACAGAAAGCAAAAGGACTGTATGCGAATTTATAGATATGAAATAAAACATCAACGGAATCTTACTTTTTGAACAATGGCTTCATGATTCACTAGGCACAGCACGCTTTACTTGGCGAGGCTATTTCAACACAAATTTTTGCATAATTTTCCGATAACGAATTGAATGTATGATTCCACTATTGAGATGTACGTAACTCGAGGACAGACCACCAATTTATCAATAAATAAACACATCATTTAAAATACAAACAGAAAGCAGTATTAACTAAGATGATGTCATCAGTGTAGAAAAAGAGGCTCTAGATGTTCACGCTTTCCTGTGTGTTTGTGAATGAAACTGAGAATGTGTCTATGGACTAACCTGAATCGGAACTTTTCTTTTCTGTTGGACTTGACTTTGATTCTGATGAACTTACAACCTCTTCAGAGCTATCTTCAGATGATGTCATCTGCCTATCAAAAATAGTTAAATCAATAACATGTCTGTCTTTACAGAAAGGAGCCTGGAGGCACATGCCTCCGTCCCAGTACATTTCAAGATGGGTGCAAGCATGGCAAATAGCACCTCTAACCTTCCATAAGAAATCTACATGATGTCATTATAAATGGTTAATTCATCAAATTTTTGTTTTTATTCTCATATTTTAATCAAAATCATTATTCCTTTACATCTTCAGCTATTCAATTATTTTTAACGATAGAATTTCAACACTTAATTTTACCATTTATTCTGTAAGTCGTAATTTCGAAAATATGTTTGCAATACCGTTTGCAGAAATTGCACGCGTTGTGTTCTATTTTGAGTCTTGATATCTGATTGGATAAATCCAAAGAACCTTCACATGGCGACTTCAATGAACTCATTTCCTCAAACTATTGAATTAAATGCCAATACGAAGTGCTTTTCATTTGATATCAAGTCGTATTTAGTTGATCAATATTAAAGCCTATGTACCCTCAAAAACTGCCATTTATTCATTTATGCATCCATGTCCAATTAATTCTGATTCCTTGCTCCTTCTTTAAAATTATTCTTCAACTTTTTATTTAAAAAACTTCCGTTATGCATAATAAATTACTTTATTCTTAATTTTAATTACTTTACTTCGATAATATTGTTAACATAAGTTCTCATTGAGCTTATTGGTTTAATCCATAATAAAAATTGTACAACGTAATTATTTATTGTGTAATCGTAACGTCCCAAACAAGCATATTTGTTTTAGGAGGTGAGGCCAACAATGTAAAATCATTACTCCCCGTGTAATAACTTTTATTGTTGAAATAAACATCCATCCATGCATGTATTTCTTAAGTTATATTCAACGGTCTTGAAATCATGTGACTATCAGCATGGAAGCAGCAGAACAAATTAAAGCAACCCTTGTGTTTATTGCAAATAGTCATGAAGCAAAATACTATTCATTATCAAAGCTTTCCTCTGATTATAAAAAATTGACTCCCATTATTAATCAACAACATGGGTGTGGTAGAAAATGGGCGTGGCAAGTGACGTAAATAGTCTTGACCCCCATAAAATGGAGGATATGTTGCCTGATGTTTATCTATTACCTGATTGTGCGACAGCCGTATTTGGGTCCTCTGATAACCAAAATCTCAAGGCTGCAATGCAGTGACTCTTTTATGAAACAAAATATATGTATAACTTTGAAAGAAATTGATTTTAAAACTCCCACTGATTAACCCTTATCAAGTGTTTATAAAAATAGCTCTCATGGTGAATAAAATAATAATCAAAATAAACCAATTGAAATCAAATTCAATAGAATATCAAATCAATCAAATCATCATACGAAGAAAAATCAAATCAAATCAAATTCATAAAAGTAAATCAATTCAATCGAATGATATAAAAATCAGATCAAATAAATCAAATTATAACAATATCCAAATAATATAATAATATAAAGAAAAATATATCCAAATAATAAATCAAAGAAAAAGGAAAAAAACGTTAATGCAAACCGATGGGATTGAGCCCCAGACCACACGCCTTATGCAGACGCTCCACCACTAGACCATACCAAGATATAACAAACGAAGTGATTTTCACTACTTATAATACAGGTGTGAGTTGTAAATGATGTGCGAAATTGTCTCTTATTAAAGGGAGAATACTGACCGGGGAACGTTGCGCGCGGAACTTGAATTCTTCATATCAAATTCAAGTACTCGTTTTGAAACAGAGTCGGCCTCGCCTATTCTATTGTTTTGAACGAAATAATCAAAAGCACGAGACAGGAACAAATGTCGAAGCCGTGAACTCGTGACAATCATCAACGAATCAATGTTTTTGAACAACGATTTATTCCATGTATTTAACTCAGATTCGCATAGTTTTATTGAATTATCACATTAGTTTGCTTTGGTATATTTATCCTTGGTTATATTTACTGAAGTTGCCTTGTTATTAGTTGGCAAGCTTTTATGGACCGATTGTTACATCAAAAACATGAAAAAGAACGATAGTCGATACGCAAGATGACCTAAGATGTCAAGAAACACAAGGATTTGGCTTTATAACAAAAATAAAAATGTTAAACAAGGTTCTTGTTTAGTGTTACTTTCGTTCAACATATCAATCGAACTGATCGAACTAAAACCGCTTCTGCACATCATACTTTTTATACTGTTGATCACATAGTAAACAATACATTAAAGTCCAGAACGTGATAAAATAAGTACGTAGTATAGCTCCCAAATTGTGATTTTAATTTGTTCATTTGAAATGCTTTACCATAAAATCAACATACGGCCAGGCTCACTCAGAACTCACACGCACGGCAGCTTTCTCAAAGCTTTGTTTAAATTGATGACGTATGAGTTGGTTGAGCGCGCAATGTTCCCCGGTCAATATTCTCCCTTTAAGATGCTGTCGCAGCAGAATTAAAACATTTTAATAAACCAAATAAAACCATGACGACTGGCTTAGCAGTTTGATGTAATAAATAACTTCAGAAAACAATACAAACAATAAATATATAATACTGTCTTGTCTAAGCCCCCAAACAAATGATGAATTGTCGGTTTAAAAGTTCTCATGGTCAAAACACAACAACAATTATCTTCGAAGTTTCATCTCAAATAGTGATGTTACAGAACGATTAAAACCTTTCATTAACCATTTAAAAGGACGAGAAGAAGAAAACAATCATGTGTTCTATCAATGAAGAGATAATCACGATGTAAACTAATCCAGGAGTATTAGAAAACATTTCATTTAATAATGCAATTGTAATCTCGCTAAGCTGCGAGTCGGCCATCATGGCGGGCAATGGAAATAAAATTTTTTCAAAAAAATTTGGCTAAAAATTTGGAATAATCACACAGCATGCCCATTGTATTTTTAACAATGAAAGGGATTTTCTTGCGCAATCGTTTTTTGTTCGACCTTTGTTGGCACGCAAAGCAGTATGTTGAACGGTATTTCAAAAGAACAATAGACTTAGTCAAAAATGAAATGAAATGAAATCGTTTCCACCATGACAGGATAGACTCAAGGTCACTTACGTAACCATGAGTCAAAAATGCCTGCAGCCCACAACTCCTTAAACTAGCCCTGAAAGAAGTACACACATTATCTACCTCACTTATCTACTAAACTTAAGGAATAAAAAGATCTGAGTTACCTCGTATCTTCTAATGCTTCTTCAATCCAAGAGCTATAATAGCTTACAATATGAACATGACGAAGTTTCGCCAATGTTTTAGCTTCTTGTATCACCTTCTCTTTTGCAGTGGAACTATTTAGATTAAGAAAATTATGTTGATAAACAGTTAACATACAATTCCTATCACACAACAGGCAAAATAATAATCAACGAAAAGAGCAAGTAACGAGTCTTTTTCAGAAACCATAGGGTCTGTGGAGTAATGTTTGACTTTCTGCCATCGAAAATAATACCTATATAAATTTGGTAAATTATTCACACCTCGATTCACACACTATCACAAAACATCAATTGTTATAAAATCCTAACTCTTCGCCAAACACGTAATAGTATTATCTGCAGCAACAATGATCTTTTAACATATGTGTTTATTGAGAACAATAATTAAACAATTACATTAATCCACTTGTTTCTTCACATCTTCTGACAAAAGATAGCGATAAAAAGCTACAAGTAGTTGTGGATAACGTTTTGGATATATTCATAATATCCGTCATCAGGTCAAAAGATTGGCTCTAATTGAGCTACTGATTGATTCTATATCATTTCCAACTCCGTTATGTACCAATTGCAAAAGGTCACCTTTCGAGTAAAAGATTTGACAACTCCCCTATGAGAAAAGTTTATGAACTCATGTTTTGGTTGACAGTTCATGAACCTTCCCCAATATTTATGGACTGGTTCATGAACTGCCTGTTAATAGTTGATCAAATTAAGCATTCAATGAGAGTTGAAAAAGTTCATGAACTTTTCATGAAAGTCCATAATTTACAAATGAATTCAATGAACCTTATGAATACTTCTGTAATATCTGAGTTCATGGTGTCATGATATCGTGCAGGTACTTATCGAATCACACTATCATGTTATAATTAATCCTGTCAAGTGTTAGCCAACACTATGACGTTTGTAAATGTTATGGGTTCAAAGAATGATGGGGATTTTTATCTGGACAACATTCATAACGATAAAGATAATGATCCGTGGTTAGTTTCCATCAAGATTATAAATACGGAGGTCACATTTAAAATCGACACTGGTGCGGATGTTACTGTCATCTCTGAAAATGTTTTTAAAAGTTTCTCACCATTACCAAGATTATTAGATGTACGGCAAAAGTTAATATCACCTGGAGGGGAAGTGAAATGCATTGGGAAATTTAATACTGAGGTTACATATAATCAAAAATCTTCCGATGTTGTTATATTTGTAGCAAAGCATGGAAAAGGGAATTTATTAAGCCGAAAAATTTGCTTGGGACTTGGTCTCATAGCTCGAGTTAGCGAGGTACAAGATGAATTCGCCTCTGTGTTTGATACACACGGACAGATGAAAACTACACCAGTTAAAATTACAATACAGTCACCAGCTGAACCGTATTGTCTTTCAACTCCGCGTCGTGTCCGATAAGAGATAAAGTTAAGACAGAGTTACAGCGTATGCAGAAGCATGGCATTATTAGACAAGTAACAGAGCCAACAGACTGGTGTGCATCGATGGTACCTGTAGTCAAGAAAAACGGGGCCATACGAATTTGTGTAGATTTCAAGAAGTTGAATGCATCAATCAAAAGAGATGAAACACGTCTGTTTACTAACTGTGTTTTCTTTGAACCCATAACATTTACAAACGTCATAGTGTTGGCTAACACTTAACAGGATTAATTATAACATGATAGTGTGATTCGATAAGTACCTGCACGATATCATGACACATGGAGTATCTTTTTTTCAAGAATTCTGTGAGAAATGAATTACAACTGTTAGTGAGTAGCTGATGAATTTTTGAATAGTTCATGGACATTTTCAAAATTGCGCATGCAATTAATTGTTCATTCTAGAGTTCATAGATATAGTCCATGAGCTGTTAAGTTCATAAACTGTATAAATAGTTAATGAGTTGCATGAAATGTTGGTAAGCAAGGACATTTTGAATAATTATTTCGATGTAAAACTTATCAAATTCCCTTCAAAGAGCACTGTAATATGTGTATGTGTGCACCAGTCAATGTATTATTTACCAAGTCGAAAATTATATTTGTGTGCACAATTAAAATCAGCAATGAAGAAAATATCTAACGGTTTTATCAATTTCTGGTATCACATTTATAGCAACATTCCCAATAAACCAGCTCACTACAAAAATTGAAGGTTTCTGCTGCAAAATAGTGCTAATAATCAAATCATGACTATGTCTATATAAATAGAGAAGTCAAAGATACACATTTTGTTACTGTAACTTCACACTTTGGACAACCACCAGACAATTAAAAATAATAGAATGAAATAAAACAACCATATATATATCCATATATATTTAACTCTATATTATGCTCTGTCCTAAAAAACATTGAGCACTTTCATATAAATGTGTGTATAAGAGTTCACACTCATACAATTAATTTTTTTAATTAATTATTATTATATTTATATATAGTGATTACTTGATTGTTGATCTAATCGCAGTGTTATAGTGTTCAATGTCAGTAAATGACAGAACAGTAGATAAATAAACAAATAGAGTCAATGACTACACATTTTTTCTGTTACTCGGAGTTTCACACTTTGTGCGATCTTCAGACATATATATATATATGTATTTTATTTCAAAGATAAATGTTTTCCCAGAAAAATGAAAGTAATGTATGTTTTCAGAATACTGAGTAAAGTTGAGAAAGGGATGTGAGCTCTCTCCCAAACAGTTCAAAGCTGCTCTTGATTTCAGGGGGTCAATAAGGGCTGGCAGCAACTTTGACTTTCATAAACTGTTGTTCTTTTTACCAAATCAAAAGTCTGTAGAAATGAGGGAGTTATTTTTGACAGTTTGTGAACTTAACAGCTCATGGACTGTATCTACGAACTCATGGACTGTAGAATGAACAATTAATTGCATACACAATTTTGGAGATGTCCATGAACTATTCAAAACTCATCACTACTCACGCGCAGGATTCAAATAATTCAGGAACAAATATTCCATGAACTCAGATATTACAGACCATTTATTGAAAAATTTCATGAATTGTCTGTGAACTATGCAATGATCCATTGCCAATCAATATAATTCACAACTTCCTAAGAAATAATCAATCAAGTTTGAATAATGTAATTGGCATGCTTTGATACAATAATAAATCTATTGAATTAAAGAACATTGCTCCCTTACTGAAATTTAAATTGAATCAGTTATTTTAAATAAATATATTTGATTTCAATCTGAGGTAGAATCTGATAACCAAGCAAGTTTATCAACGTATGTTAAATTGAAAATGTTAGCATGAAAAACTTGCTTTCATTCCCATATTCAACTTTTGTTATCGTCTGAATCATCAAGTAGTAATAAAACTGTTCCAGCAACAATCAAAAACATCAAGCAATAACTTGAACAACTAGTTTGTTTACTGAGTAAAAAAACACCAAGAATATTACTACAATATGACCAGAACATTAATATTTTAGATTTAGAAGAGAAAGAGAATTGCCGTCTAAGTTTTAAGTTTTCGATCTCACCATTTTGTAAAAGTTAGCAGCAATCAAAAGACCTTGGAAGTCAACAAGCAAAGACATTGATAACTTGCCCATGCGCGCTTGATGTACGCAGCTTTAGTCAAGTTAACCCACAGGCTAAAGTTACGGCAACCGTTGTTTTAGTCACGTCTTTTATTTAAATATATGAATGGCAAAGAATAACATATTTCAGATCTTTCTAAACCACTGTGAAGAATTTAGATGCAGAGCAATGAGGTGACGTTTTAGCTTTGAAATTTGTTAGACAATATATTATTTAATTTATTGGAAGGGAATAATTTAAGAGTGGTATTTCTTAAAGGTTTACATGAAGGGAAGTTGAAGTTATTGTTAATAATTATTGAAATACTGTGGAGAAAATAGTAATTGAAGGAATTTCAGAAATTCAAATGTTTCTATTTTATTCACTAACTCTGGTGAGTCAATGGATATTCATTGGATTCAATGGATAGTCAGTCGATGGAAATTGCTTGGATTTTTGTACTTATTAATGCAAAAAACCAAACAAATATCCAAGATTATAATTCACTTACAATCGTAAAAAGAAATATATTGATTTACTTAAAGAAAAAAAAATATTGTCTACTACTTTCAAAGTTGCATAATTGTAAACGTTGGTTTGAGGGAGGTCTCTCGTTGTTGGATCCCAGGTTTCTCAATTGAAAGAAGCTTAACAATGAACCAAACCCACGAAAAAAGATTATCCTCTAATACTTAACACAAACACTAAAACACGCTTTAGAATTATATCTGTCCAATCATCTCAAACAGCCCAATTATAACATGCTGTAGTAATATTCATGCTTTCTATTGATGTATTCGGTCAAGAACAATAACGAATATTTCATAAAGAGTTCATGAACTTATTCATTAATGTTCATGATCTATTTATGGACCCAGTTCATGAACTTATTCATGAATCCAGTTCATGAACTTAATCATGAACCAAGTTCAAGAACTGAGATACGACAGAAATTATTGAAAAGTTCACGAACTGAGTTCATGAACTTTTGCGCCATTTTATGCTCATGGGACTGTTCATGAAGTTTCGCAGGGGCTACGCTGTCTGAATGATGATATATGAGGATTTTGAACTTTGTGGTATTAGATGTCTCTGTTTTCTTATGTTTTCTGAAATTAAATAAAAGTGAAGAAAACACAAGGAAAAGTACTACAAACGCTTCCACAGGAAACATCACAAAAATAAAGAAAAAGTTAGTAACTTCCATAAAAATAAAGATAAGCACTTATTTTTATTACATGCCATTAGTATTTAAAATTTGAAATTAATAATGTTTACTCTACTTTACTCTCAAGCATATGTAGCACTTACCAATTAGGTAAACAAATCCTTTTCACTGCATATTCAACATCAACTACTTTATGTCTTGCTCGAAAGATAACTCCAAAACCACCTTTGTCAAGTCTTTGTATTTGATCAAATTCTGAATTGAGTCTATAACAAAACTCACACGTAACTAAGGAGGTTCAGTGCACATCTAGAAACCTTCCTGGATCATCTAGAACATTCTAGATATAGGAGAACCTACATACCTCTTAATGACAATGCATCATCTAGCAGATTCTGGCATTTACGTTTAAACACTATAAATATAACAGATGTAGAATTCTTATCCAGACCATTTGATGAGAACTATGTATTCATTTATTTATTAGATAAGGTTGAAGAAACAAGACTAATAACGTATGTTGATTTGATTTCTACATTTCTTCTTATATTAATAATAATAATAATAATCCAAAGCTGATATGTTCGTAGTAAGTAGTAAGTTGTACATTAAGTTCTCATAGTTTTAATTGAGTTGTCATACTGTATATAGTGTCCAACATGAATGCTAGAATCTGCTATAGCATGCATTGTCAATATGAGTCATGTAGGTTCCAGAATGCTGTAGATGCTCAGGAAGTTTCCTACACACATCACCTAGCAATAACGGATTAGAAAAAATGCTAGTCAGTACACAAGCCCGCAAAATATCAAATAAACAGAATTCTCTTTAACAAAATGAGGACTTGCTGGAAGTCTACCCTACTAATAATTTGTGATAATTCTAGAAAGCCAACGTAACTAATATTCTGATGAGTTACAGTCCATTTTCTTGCAATACTACTAATGTGTTTTACTCTGCCCAAATGGTCCGCTGACGGAATGTAGCCGTCCACATGCTGTGCGAGGGAACAAAATCCTTGATCATGTGTTTGAACAGAGCTACTACATTCTCACAAAATGTATCACTGTTGTTTGACCAAAACTATTAAAAATGGGGGATTAATGATTCGATCAGAGTATCGCGAAATCCTCGCTGTTAGTTCTTCGTAAAATACAACTTTTCTGCAACATATGTAGCCTACATATAAGACTTCTACATTCCATAAATACACTTTCTAAGTCATGCATGCTTGGTATTTTATTTAAATAAGCAAAGATTAGTTTGGTTTCAATGATTCAAAACATCGCAAATCATGACATTTTTTCATTCCAAATTTCATAGTCAATGTACGTAATTTTTCCCTGTAGCAAAACAATATTAAGATGTTTCCAAATCATACTGCATATTCATCTCCAGTTTAGCTTCGCTTGTTTTGTTTTCATTGTAGTTTATCAAATGCTTTTAAACCATGTTTCAAAATCCATAAAACATTTCAGTTCTAATTTTACGGTCATCCACAGCAATCAAAGTTGGTGCAGCTTCTCTTTAAATAAAGCTTCATCACTTCAAAATCGATAGAAAATCTTTTCCACACATTGAATAACAATCCTCCAAATACCAAATATTGGACATTTCAACTAAATAGGTAGTTTAAAGTATGTTTCATGAGATCAAATCAGCACAACGTTCTTGTACAACAGCAAGGCGCGAAAGGACGTTTGCTCGAAATAGCGGAAAGAGTCCCCAACTGGGTCACGTGATCAGAAAATTGAAGAATTAGCCGATTTGGTCTTGAAAACTATTGAAAATAACAGGGTTTGAGAATCTGTTTGCCAAATTCTCAAAAAGTCAGCTACAATTTTCGCCGGATAAAATAGGTAATGTAGACAGTGTCGCATTCCTGAAGGCTCTCGTACCACTCCTCAATTTTTTAGAGGAGTGGCTCTTATCGCTGAGAGCAATTATTTTTATGAAGTGCCACGAGGCTCACTACTATTTCTTGTTCGGCGCGGTACTTGTTTAGAGATTGTGTTACTTGTTTGCGAGATCGTGTTACTTGTTTTGGAGATCCCGATACTTCTCTTTGCGATCGACCTACTTGTTTGGAGATATCGTCACTTCTTTTGGCGATCGAGATACTTGTTTGAGTTTCTGTCACTTGTGAGGGAATCACGTCACATACAAAACTTAGTTTAAAGATAATCATAGCCGTGACAAGTACAGTTAGCGGTGATTTATTTCAAGATTTTTAATTCTAAGTCGTAGATAATGAGGAATCGGTAAAAATGTAACACAGGGAAATGTACGAGATATACTAATTTACAATAGTTAATTGTATAATCATTTTTGTTTAATGGCTATAATTCATTAAAGGCCGTGTTGTAAGTTTGTTGCATATTTCAATAACGAATAATGCATAATTATTTCCATAGTCTAATAATTTACGGAAAAGGCTTAATTTTGCATCATTTTGTGTCAATTCTAAATAGTCTAATAATTGATATATGACACTTTCTAAAACTACAATATTGTATTTAGAGTCGATAGAAAGAAAGTGTGAATAAATTACGATTTACTCAGTATCTGCATATAAGTTTATTATGAATAATTGTCTTAAAATTTTACCGAATACTACTCAAAACTACACAAAAACTTCAAGTAAACAAAATGATTGAAAGGAGAGTTTGTACAGGCAATGAAAAAAATTATAGATTGGGTGATTGTCATTATACTAGTCAATCAGGTCTGATAACGAATCTTAATTTCCATCGAATCTAAATACAATACTATAGTTTTAGAAATTGTCGACTTTCATTTATAAATTATTAGATTATAGAATGGACACAAAGATGAGGCAAAAGCCTTTTCCGTAAATTATTAGACTATAGTATTAAGAATACATTATTCGTTACTGAAATATGCCAGCAAACTTACAAATGTTAAGTTAAATGAATTACAGCAATTAAGCAAAAATGATTACACAAGCTATTGTAAATGAAAATTTTTTGTACATTATTCACTGTGTTACATTTTTACCGAATCCTTATTATCTACGATTAAGAGTTCGAAATCTTGAAATGAATCACCGCTAACTGTTCTTGTCATGGCTATGATTATCTTTAAATTTGTATTTGACGTGATTCTCTCACAAGTGACAGAAACTCTGAACAAGTATCTCGATCGCCAAAAGAAGTGACGAAATCTCCAAACAAGTAGCACGATCGCAAAGAGAAGTAACGGGATCTCCAAAACAAGTAACGCGATCTCTAAACAAGTACCGCGCCGAACAAGAAGTAGTAGTGAGCCTTTTGGCACTTCATAATCTTGCAACATAAACACTATTTACTAGAAAGTTTGCTGGAAAAGACGAAAATAACAACTGCCTACGTCATAACACGGAAATTCTCTACACAATGGTATGCAATAACACCTGATGCGTGAAGAAATGAAAATAAAATCAAACGCAATGTGAAAAGCGAATGACTTGCATCGCGCGTACAAATTTTCAAAGGCTTATAATATTTTATTTACTTTATGTATCGAAATGAAACTTTACACAATGTTTAGACTATATAAGAACAATGTTCTGCTGCAATTTTGTAATTTTTGAGTCTTTAGAAGTTGTGTATTCCGATTCACCCCCGTTCCATTTCACCCCGCTCTCCCCTACCGGTACGCCTAAAAAAGCAGTTGGAATATACGCCGTATTTTGGAGGCGTACCATTCGTCAAAAGGTTGAACTTTGAATGTTTTGTCATTTCCAGGGGGTTTCTGTTCGAATTTCTTATTGTTGTTTGCCTGTTGCTAAGTAACCGTTGTTAGTAATCGTATCACAGCAATAGCGGTGGTTTAGGCCTAGTGTTACGTTTTAGATTTTGAATAAACCATGTTGTGATCACATTTGAGGATTCTTTGCCATTCATTTATTTTATCGAAAGGAAATAATCTACCTATCTATAATATATTACTAGTCAAAGCCTACAAAACATATGTACGCCCACTGTTGGAAACGGTTTCACCAGTGTGGAATCCCTGTCTTCAAAGAGATATTGTTACAATAGAGAAAGTTCAAAGGCATATAACAAGAAAAATGAACCCTTCAAGAGTAGACAGTTTGTATTACAAGTCATATCCTGAAAGACTAAAATATTACAATCTTGAATCGTTGGAAACTCGTAGAATTGAAAATAATTTAATTTTTATGTTTAAAATAACCCATAATATGGTCGATTTAGACATAAATAAGCTTTGCTATTTTGATATAAATAAATACCACATGAGAGGAAACTCGTACAAATTAAAATCAAAATCAATCTCCAATTTTAAATCCATTCAAAATGACTTTTGCAATCGTGTCATACCTTGGTGGAATTCTCTGCCAGAGAAATGTGTTACTTCAAAGACAGTGCCAGCATTCAAACGTTCTTTAGCTAGCATAGATCTAAATGCCTTGTAAATACTTTAGTACAAATGTCGTAACCTTTAAATTTTACCTTATAACCTTTTTAACTTGGCTAGATAGTTCTAAATGCCTTGTAAATATTTGAGTAGCAATTTTTGGTTTGTAAAGCTTTTATCTTAATAACATATCTTAACTTTTTTAACGGCTTTACATAAGTGGGAACCACAAGTTTCCCTGTATTTGCCTGTCACCAATGTTGACAAAATAAAATACATACATACATATATATATGGTTTTTGATCACTGTAAATATGAAAAATATATTAAATATGAAGATAATATAATCTTGAACATCGTGTTTGTAAACCAAATATATTTTAGTAGCTTTATAAAACGCGTATGTTGAAAGGTAATAATTTTCAGTAAAAACTTCGAATTAAAAAGTCTCCCTATTACGGATTCTCAGAACTGAATGTCACAGGAAGCGATGAAGTTCAAACAAAAATCAACTGGTACGCCACTTTTGGATCGGCGTATAATCCCACTTTTGTAATTTTTTGAGTTTGGTTGACTTGGTACGGCGTACCAAAAAAGTTGGTACGGCTCTCGAAAGTACGGCGTATAACCTAGGGGAGATAGATTATTTGCTTTCGATAAAATCATGATAAAATATAAAAATGGCAAAGAATACTCAAATGTGATCACAACAGTAGTTTATTCATTTATTTGAATTTAAAACGTAATACTACACCACCGCTATTGTTGTGATACGATTACTAACCACGGTTACTTAGCAACAGGCAGGAAGCAATAAGAAATTCATACAGAAGCCCCTGGAAATGACGAAAACATTCCAAATTCGAAATGGTAGGCTACGCCACACGAAAGTATGGCGTATATTCTAACTGCTTTTTCAGGCGTACCGGTACGGCTGTTTTCAGTTTGGTACGCCTGGATCAGCCGTACTTTCGATTTTGGGTCGACCCAAAAATAAATCGCCATACTTTGCCAGATTATACGCCGTACTTTCAGGCGTGCCGATCCATTTTTGATGGATCGCCTCTCGAAAGTACGGCGTATAACCTAGGGGTTAGAACTATCAAAAAGGCAAGCGGGGAAATGTCAAAATATATTACTGCATTTATGTACTTACCTTATGTTTTCCCTATGAATAAGGGGGTTTTCCATGCTGTGTATAGAACGTGTTTGGACTTGGTTTATGTCAAGTTGCACTTTTAATGACCGCGGGAAGGATCGTAGACTTCTGTCATTTCCTTTGTAATTGGTAATTCTACTGTTTTCGAAATAAGCGAGACCGCTGACAAAATTTCATCATCTTTCTATTATTGACTCATGGTTACGTAAGTGACCTGGTAAACGGAAAATTCAACCCGCGTCAGCTCTATTTAGTATCCAGTCTACTTTTTCAATAGTACGAGCGCGGTTACGTTTCCACGTAATATTGCCTTTGCGTCTAATCGTCAACTTAATCGCAACTTGGCGTTTGTCTCGTAGTTTAGTAACTGCAATATATTCAAGGTTAGCAACACAGAGTAGCATGCTGCAACATATAAGCTTTCACGATTGCCTTTACTTCATTGCTCATCAAAATTATAAGGAGAATATGTAGAATAACATATTTTGCGAACCTCTGTCAAGTTGGCCCCCCCAACCGTGAAAATTAGATCTAAACCATACTCAGAATGAAGATCAGTGGATGATCATTGATGATCAGCAATTTATTTTTAATGATCATCAATGATCATCGAGAGATCGCTAATAATCGAATGGGGGGGCCCAACTTGACAAATAGTTAGCCCCCCCAACTTTTTCCCTATCACCCACAAGGTTGAAAATAGGCTTAAAAGAATGATCACGCGATGATCATTCATGATCAAAATGTTTCATCGTATTGTCATCAATAATTATTGACATATAGCCAATTATCAAATGGGGGGCCAACTTGACAAATAGTTAGCCCCCCCAACTTTTTCCCTACCACCCACAAGGTTGAAAATAGGCTTAAAAGAATGATCACGCGATGATCATTCATGATAAAAAGGTTTCATCGTTTTATCGTCAATAATTATTGAGATATCGCCAATTATCAAATGGGGGGCCAACTTGACAAACAGTTAGCCCCCCAACTGTTTCCCTATCACCCACAAGATTAAAAATAGGCTTAAAAGAATGATCACGCGATGATCATTCATGGTCAATAGGGTCAATCGTATTATCATCAATGATCATCAAGATATCGCCAATTATCAAATGACGGGCAAATTGACATAAAGTCATCCCTCAACTTTTTCCCTACCACCTGCAAGGTTGAAATTTGAAAATAGGCGTAAAAGAGTGATCACGCGATGATCATTATCGAAAATTCCATCGCATTATCGTCAATAGTCATAGAGTTATGATATCAAGTAGGGCGGGTCAACTTGACGGAAGAACTATATCCATAAGATTTCGTGAAATTGATTCGCTGTCTCTAATTGCCTCTTTTTAAAATTTATAGAGGTTAGGTTGTTAATTAATTATGACTGTTAATTATTACTTGCGAATAGCATATCGTATTTGACATTTTTTGAAGGAACTTATATCTGCATTACGTTATTCCACTCTTCTAAAGATTATTATTAGGTTAAAATAAATGCTTTTATGTTAATCGATCAAGTGTACCTCATAACTATATAGCGTAATGTCATCAAGGATTTCAATCTAAATGATTTTATTGGCCTGATTTAGTTCAATAAAACTCAAGACGTATATAATACAATCTCAGGATTGATTATAGTGTCCTCTTTAACTCCGGTTGAGGATCTTTTCATGTCATCATAAAGTTGCCAAGAACCATCATTCCTAGGCAAAAAACATTGTAATGACCAACTGCACCATTTCCTTTGGGAGGTAAAAAATTTATTGCACTGCGTAGATAACTAAAGTTGTTACTATTCGAAGTTAATTTGGTAGGAAGCTCCCGAAAGACACATAAGCTATATGATGATGTATCAGTTGCATTATCAGTTCCATTTGTCAAGTTGGCCCCCCCATTCGATAATTGGCGATATCTCAATAATTATTGATGATAATACGATGAAATCTTTTGATCTAAATGATCATCGCGTGATCATTCTTTTAAGCCTATTTTCAACCTTGTGGGTGATCGGGAAAAAGTTGGGGGGGCTAACTATTTGTCAAGTTGGCCCCCCATTTGATAATTGGCGATATCTCAATAATTATTGATGATAGTACGATGAAACCTTTTGATCATGGATGATCATCGCGTGATCATTCTTTTAAGCCTATTTTCAACCTTGTGGGTGATAGGGGAAACGTTTTGGGGGCTAACTGTTTGTCAAGTTGGCCCCCCCATTTGATAATTGGCGATATCTCAATAATTATTGATGATAATACGATGAAACCTTTTGATCATGAATGATCATCGCGTGATCATTCTTTTAAGCCTATTTTCAACCTGGTGGGTGATAGGAAAAAAGTTGGGGTGGCTAACTATTTGTCAAGTTGGCCCCCCCATTTGATAATTGGCGATATCTCAATAATTATTGATGATAATACGATGAAACCTTTTGATCATGAATGATCATCGCGTGATCATTCTTTTAAGCCTATTTTCAACCTTGTGGGTGATAGGAAAAAGTTGGGGGGCTAGCTATTTGTCAAGTTGGCCCCCCCATTCGATTATTAGCGATATCTCGATGATCATTGATGATCATTAAAAATAAATTGCTGATCATCAATGACGAGTTGAGAGTCATTTTGAATAAACATGCCGAAGAATTGCAGAAGAAAAATCCCCAAAGAAATTCGCGAAAAGTTTAGATGATGTTTCTTTACTGTTCAGTAATAATATCTTCACATATAACGTAAATTATGAAAAAATTGAATTGTTTCTCCCGTTCACAATCAAAGTCGTAACTTTTAAATCAAACGTCCCACGCATAGAAATCCATGTTTTTTGGCGGGAAATATGATTCAAATCACACGTGTCGTCAGATCAAAGAGATCAATTCTTTTATTGTTCGTTTTAACATGGATCATGGATTTTGAGTAATAATTTGAAATGGATCAATCCAGTAATCTAGCATCAGTTGGAAAATTGGAAGAAGATGAAGTCAGTACTCTGGAACTGGAACGTAATCCCATCATAATAGAACTGGTCAAATAGAACAAACCAGTATTATAACTCAAGCAGCATAACAATGATGTACCGTACATAGCTTTGAATCGGAAGGTGTATGTCTGCCAGCATGGAAAATCACAGCCAAAACCAAAAGTTTGCAAAGTAAGTAAGCAGTCAGTCATATACAGATCCATCTCTGCAGCACACAAATTAAATATGAAATACAGTAGTAAGAATTCCTTCTCCCATGAAATCCATAAACAGCTAGTTAATCAATATATTGAGCTAAAGGAACACTTTCGTCATTCTTTTAAAAGTGGAAATAATGGAATGGCCTCTCTATTAACAGAACTTGGGGAATTTTTTTATGAGAACAGCCCTTGAAAAAATCCTGAAACGGCCCCTGAAAAAATTGGGAAACAAAACAACAACATAATCTAAAAATGATGTCAATTTTCTGATCGGCAACAAAGAACTGTAACTTTGAAAATTATTATCTCCAAACATTTTTAACTGTAGTCTGTACCATAGAATTTCATTTCAAATATTATATCTAGCTATTATTTCAAATACAAGTGAATATGAACAAAAATATATCTTAGTCGAATGATAGTTTGTACCAAGTGATGCATTTGAAACATGACACACTCCATTTAATAATGAACAAATATATGCAGCAAATATTATAAAGTCAATAATCTTATAATCAATAGTTGTATATTATGAACTTAGAACAGACCCAACTAATGACACACATAATAATCTAGAATACACCATAGCGACATTTGGAGGCTACGCAGTTGACCTCTCCTGAAAATCGAAAATTTGCAACATTAATCTATCCACACTAACCAAGAATAATTTACATAAACAAATTTTCCCAACAAGGATTTCGAGAGTGGATAAATAGAATAAGTAGAACTCTAGAAACAACAGATAGCCTCCAGGAGTCACTTGAAAATGTACTGCTGATTACAGGGAGGGTCAAATTTTGCTAGAAAGTTTGAATATAACATTATATGTTAACAATGAAACAATCAATTGTCATTTGCAGATATGAAGACCTGAATCTGAAGCTTTCCAGCGAGGTGTAAATTTGCTCAATTGCATTACAGATATCAGAAATCTATTCAACATTAATCGCACTATACATGCATTATCGATGCATGAAAGGAAGGTACTACATTATCAAGTTGAATTTGTAACAATCTCTCACAGGATTAACCATTTGGTCTGTTATGTTTCTTGTGGCATGTGTGACGTGTGATGTGTAGAATGTACAGATAATTAACTTAGTTATGTCATTTTTTATAGCTAATTGAAACGGATGATGGTCGCCTCAATAACATCATTACATGACATTATTATTGATACCAATCTGATAATGGCTTCAAAGACATACTTTTGCAAAGAAAAATCCTTGAAACCAAAAAAAATTGGGCAACAGCAACAACTTGGCATGGAAGGAAAGTCAATAATAAAACTTTGCGATACATTTCATGAAAAATCCAGCACTCTCTCTCTATAAATTCCGTCAGAACTATTGAAAGAACTTAAAAAGTATGATTACAACCAAAATATGATGTTCTTCAATATCTAATGAAAAGTCTGATCTCATGTAGCGGGAAACAATAGGTTGCAGGAGTCAAGTTTATAACGTTTTGAGGGTGTATTTAAAAGCATAAATGATGAATTAGGCTTACTTCTTCTTGCATTAGTTTTATGTGAAATATCATAGCCTTCCGGTAATTGCTCTCATAAATTTATAAGAAATGTGAATTTTCTGCTGGGGTTTGGCTTATGAATCATAAAAAATATCAATTTTTATCCGCTTCTGGATGTAAATAGTGTAGGATGTAAATTCAATGTGAAATGATCAGGGGTCATCAATAAACCAGATTGCAGAGAAGGGTGATTGCACCCCTGAGAAGAAAGAGCGTTTCCTGGAAACGTTTTGGGAAACAGAATTATGTTTCAGTAATAATTTGCAGACGATTGCTACCAGTGATATTTCGTTATTGGAGATCTCGGAAATTGCATCACAAGCGTACAGTTGCGGGTACAAGGTGGAGGGGTACCAATCATCACAGTAGGCCTACAGATGTATCTTTAAATCCTCCCTGAAAAAGTTGGCACTGGAGGCACACTAAGAGTAACAAAAGCTCTACAAACATCAATTTTGCGGGCATTTTAATCAGCAATTTTAAAGAATCTGTTGCCTTGCTTGTTCGAACCACAATAACAAAAGCAGAGACTAGTGAGAAGAGGGGGAATCTTTGCAAGTAGCCTGGCGTACATGGAAGGTAGGCGGGTTATTTGGAAGTGTACTGCTGAATACAGGGAGGGTCCAGTCCAACTCTGACTCTCTGAGTACTTCAGGGAGGGCCCTTAAACGTGTGATACTGTGTTATATTAAATTGGTTTTACTATTATATTTACGTAGTTTCCGAGAGTATTTCAGCAAAGTCCGAGGCAGTTATGTGTCTGTTAATGACTTTTTAAGAAGTAAAATTAAACTTGAGCTCAAATGTGTCTGCTCTTTGGAAAAATAATTAATTCAAATTTGAAGGCTCTGGATAAATGATGACGTATCATGTTCTTTCGATGATGTTTTCTTAAAAAAGCTTGTGAATTTCGTCTAACCCTTAGAAAATTATAATATGCTTGTTGTGTGATGTGTGATACCATAAAATCGCACAAACATCTTCGCAATATTACCCAGATAAACTAACTAACTGACTTGAAGGTATTGCTTATTTTGTTATTGAGGCAAATGGGAAATTAGAATATGAAGGAATCAACGAAAATAACGAAGAAAAGAATGTCAACTCGCGCTAGGCCCATATCAACTCGTGTCAGTTCGAATTCAGACAAACTCACTTGAATATTTTCACTTATCCATCTCATCTCAGTTAAATATATCTTCTTCATAAAAATAAATTCTTTTTCGCATATGAAGCTGTACTGATTCCATCATTTCAAACAATTTTACATTGTGTTTCCAACAATTTCATTCTTACAAAATCTGGAAACTGCAAAGTTTAAACCGCCATCGCCATGATTAAAAGCTCAATATGAAGTTATGAACGTCAACTAAAACGCCAAGTAGCTTTACGCAGAAAACGCAGCCGCGTCGATGGCATTGAAAAAGCAAGGAAATTTCTCATGCCTGTTACTTCTTTCCTGATTTAACTATGTACTACACAATTGTGGAATTTTTAAAGCATTATACATATCAACAGAAAATTTAGACCCGACTCACCTTATTTCAGAGCTTTCCAACATCCAACTGTCCACTATTTCCGATCCAACTAGGCTTGCCCAAGAAATTGAGTCGAATATATTATCTATTTTGGATCGTCTGTGTCCCACGAGAACAAGGATTGTAAAACCAGATCAACCAGTATGGCTAACTCCCAGGCTTGTTAAAGCAATTGTTAATCGAAACCGTCTCTATAATAGATACATCAGAGAGAAAAGCAAGAAGAATCGTCAAAACTACATCACAGCTGAAAAAGAAGCATCCTACATTAGAAGATTTGAGATTCGATCAGCAATAAAAGATATTATCGATAACAGCGTACCAAATGACTTTTGGAGAAAGCTAAGACCCTGGTTGCCAAATAATAAAAAGAGAGCATCAAATGACATTACATTGGAGGAAGACGACCTACTGGAATCAAACCCTCAAAAAGTCGCAAATATCCTCAATGAATTATTTTCACCAACGTTTGAAATCAACCAAGATGAAAGTCAACTACACCAACACTCGTGTAGAACTAATTCACCACATTTGTTGTCATAGTAACGTCACTATAGTAACGTCCATTGTTCACATGTTTCTTTGTATCATTACTAACTGTCACGTTGTCATTTTTACTAGTTTTTGTTACGTTTCCATGCTTCATGTCAAATCACGTGCATTTCCCAAATTTGGTATCATTTTGTAACATTGTGTTTCTTATTGGTCAATTTGTAACCATTGTCTATGTGCCTCATGTCATGCCATTTTACACTCCCAAACCACTGTTCGTCTTGGGGCCGTTGAATAAGGTCATTATATATTGTTACAGTTACTTGACGTTGTTTTATCTTGGCTCTTCTTCTTCCTTGTCTTGTCTTTCTTGGCCTCAAGCGGCAGTCATAATTACAGTCCTCTGAAGTCGACCTTGGCTTATTAATAGCCAAATTGCAAATTCTACATGGTCCGTCGAACCGGAGAATAAATCGGTGAGTTTTCTTTTCTATTCTTCTAGTTGAAATTGTAGACATTGTACTGTTCCAAGACGCCCTCTAGAGTTTTTGCCGTAACAAGTGTTACGTGAAATAGAACAAACATTTAGCTTGAGTTTTTTGTCGTTAATTTTTCAGACAAAATAGAACCGCCCGTTTTCTTAGCCTTTCTACAGATGCTTTTGTAAATCAATGCTTTTGTAGATAGAAATTGAAACATTCTTAGTCAGTTTTCTTTGTGCCCTTTAAATGATAAATCGCACATGGAATAGAACGCCCTTTTTAGTACGATAGAAATTTGTGTCATGATGCATATTTCACAATATTGATTCCCCTTAGTGGAGAAACGTTACTTTTGTCTTTTTAATCCCAATACATACAAGACACTTCATTGAGTATTAAATTGCTGACGTATTGTGTCGTTTTTCTCACTGGCTGCAGACTTTGAGATTTGAGGGCACGATACAAGTATATGCCGTATAGATTAGTAAAGATATTGTATAATCTGTGTGGCATATAAATTTATAAACGTTTTCCTTTTCCTTCGAATTTTTGAATTGTTTGAATAATTTGAACCAACGTTCTGAATAGTAAGTTTTAAGTCTGTTGCTAGACGTCAAATAAAACAATACGCCTTTGTTCTGCCGTTCTTATTATTTCCCATCGCTAGTTTCCAGCACGTGGTTGAAAATTGGCCTGGCTTGGTTGGCACAGCATGAGCAAAGGCAAAGCAAAAGCGGAGATGTACTCGGTAAGTTCATATGAAGTGCCAAAAGGCTCACTACTACTTCTTGTTCGGCGCGGTACTTGTTTATGAGATCGCGTTACTTGTTCGGAGATCCCGTTACTTCTTTCAGAATTCGCGCTACTTGTTTGGAGATCCCGTTACTTGTTTTAGAGATCCCGTCACTTGTGAAATTTTAGGATAAGTATAGCCGTGACAAGTGCGGTTGACCGTGATTTTTTTCAAAATCTGAATCTAGATCGCAGATCGTAAGGCTTTGGTAAAAATATAACACGGGGAATAATGTAACAAAAATATTAATTTACAATAGCTTGTGTAATCATTTTTGTTTAATGGTTATAATTCATTAAAGGTCATGTTTGTACGTTTGTTGCATATTTCAATAACGAATAATGTATTATTATTTACTATAATCTAATAATTTATAAATGAAAGTCGACAATTTCTAAAACTACAATATTGTATTTAGATTCGATGGAATGAAAGTTTGAATGACTTTCGAATTTATATTTATATTACCAGTTAATTAATATAAGTCTCATAACGAGTACAAATATTTTAAGGACAACCTAGCTACAACAGAACACTGCACGTAGCTGATTGTTACTTCCCGCATATTACCCCCATATATAGTAAATTAAAATTAAAATTATTCATATCAGTGGCAAACGAAAAGAATAAATAATTCTACTCAATTTGGACATTTTGATCGATTGATTTCTTTTTTCAGCAACGCCATATGAAACTAATTTGGCTCTATACTAGTACATAGACATAATATTTCATCGCAATAAAATTAGTATATACTAGTACAGTAGCATATTACATTTAGATTATTGTTTGTGAGTACACGTATTCGATTCGACAATTGTCAGTCATTCCTAATTAAATGTAAATGCAATCAGTGAAAACAGAAACAGCTAAACGTATCATGTGTAAGATTGTATTATAGAGTTTTAAGGACGAAATAAGACAAACGACCAAACATCAAGATAACTTGTGTAACTCTGTTTTATTAATCATATACGTGTTAGTTTTACAACGCTGTGCAATACACTCCGGTGTGCCTAATCTACAACTAAGTGTGATTAGTTTAATGACGTTGTAAATATTAGTATTATTAATTATTATATACTACATGCCTCCCCTCGGAGACATAAGTTCATTACCTTTTTTCGTCTTTATGGCTGATACCAATTCGGAGTACGACGGATACGGGTTGAACTTTGTTGTTGACCTTTGTCTTTATCTTTGTATTGGTCTTTGCCTTGGTCTGTGCCTTGGGCGGGGTCTTGCTGGTAGGGGCGGAGAAATCGTCGGTTTCGCCACTTGAGGCGGTTTGTTTCTGTCTTTACTAGATAGCTGTGTCGACCTTCATATGCTTCAATTATGCTGGCAACGGTGTCCCACTGTTGTGTTTTCGGATTTTGTACCAATACTACTGTACCAGGTAATAAATCTTCTAAGGGTTTGGAATGTTGGTCCTTGTAGGCCTTTGCCTTCTGCCGGAGAGTGATAGCTTTCTTATCAGCAGCGTTGATTTCTTCTCTTATATCTTTACAAAATATTGCGGGTCCAACTGGCAGGCGTGTTCGAGTTGGGCGTCCAAAGAGGCGTTGTGCTGGCGATATTCCATCCTTTTTGAGGGTGTTTCTATACTCTAATAGACCTTCCAAAAATTCCTTTGTATTAATATTTCCTTTAGGCGTGATTTTCTTTACTAAAGTCTTCATAGATTTAATTCCTGCTTCGGCAAATCCATTACTTTGGTGTTTGTATGGGGACGAGGGATCATGCTTTATACCCCACACTTGACAAAATTTTTTGAAGTCTTGTGACTTGAACTGTGGGCCACCATCAGATTCTAGGTTGACTGCAATGCCAAGTTTAGCGCTCCATTGAGTTATGCGTTCTACGACATCGTCAGTATTGCTTCCTCCTCTACCAAGGTCATATACTTCTGGCCATCCAGAAAGACGATCAACAATCACCAGATATTCTTTACCAGCATGACTGAAGAGGTCCATGGCTATAGCTTGACCAAGCCAGGTAGGTGCGTCTGCTTGACTGATGGGCTCTAGTGGCTGACTAGGTTGATTTAGTTGGTCCTGACTTGAATCTTTCGAAGTGGACACTATGTGGGTTGCTTTAGGAATGCTTGGGGGTCCCAGGGATAATGTTTGTAACGGGACCTTGGGCCATTCTTTAGGAATCAATTTGAGAGCAATACAACCTGCTCTGCCTAATAAAGGATGGGTTATTTCATTCAAAATGTGTACTTTGGCCTTGTACCTATGAGTTTCACGAAATATTTCCATAATAACATACCCATGCGACTCTAGAGGGGAACCATTTGGTCCCACTAATTGTTCATTTTCAGGCCTAAAGTCAACATCATTAGCCCCCATTAATTGGTGAAGATCTTGGAGTCCCATTGCGTCACATCCTGCCCCAGTATCAGCTAGCCAATTTATTTGCTTGCTGTGATTTCTATGGGTGGTTTGCAGTGCAATTAAATTTTCCTGGTGGCTACTTATGTGAGCAATTTCAATACAGTTTTGCGATACTTGTGATTTTGTTAAGCAAAACTTCTGCAAATGACCCTTTTTCTTGCATTTGTGACACTCTAAATTGATGGCAGGGCAATCTCCTTTTTCATGTTTGGTTCCACATCGGCCACATGCGTCATTTACCGTGTTTTTCACGCCAGTATTTTTCGCGGCTTGAAACTGTTTCGGTTGTTTTTGAAACTTCTGTTTTTTGTATGCGGAAATCGCTCTGTTGGCGTTCACGCTTTTTTCTGTTAATTGATCATCAACATTACGACTTGCCTCGTAATTTTGGCAAATGTCTAAAGTAGCTTTTAAACTTAATTTTTCAAGCGGTGTTTCGAGTACCCTTTGTCTCATTCCTGAGTCCATTAGGCCTGATATAACCCGGTCCCTTAATCGTTCTTCACGATGAATTGCATGGTTTGGACAATCCTCGGTGGAATATCCACAGTCTTCATCAATTTCCCTCAGTGCGGCGTAATAATTGTTAACGCTTTCCCCCTGTTGTTGATCACGTTGAATAAAAACGCGTCGGTCTACAAGTGGGTGGCGATGAATTCGCAGATAATCTTTTAATGCCTTAATAATTTCAGCAATATCATCAGTATCTTTTATTTTGATAATTTCTTGGGTCCACATTTTTGTCCACTCTTCGTTGAGTGTCGATCTTAATAAACCTCGGCGTGCGTTTAAATCACATTCTTGATGTAGTCTCGTAGCAGCCGCGTAATCATTAAATCTGATTTCCCAGTCACGAAAATCTATCAATTTCATGCCTTCAGGACTTTTAAGTTTCGGCATTGATATACGTTTGGCTGTTTGAAGATTTGATGGTGAATTAGAAGAGCCTTGATGGACATTCGAAGTTGAAGTGCCCATATTCATAGTCTTGAAAGCATTAGTAAGTGAATCACCCTGTGACTTCATTGCTTCCGCCAACGCCTTTTGCATTTCTTGCTGTTGAGCCATCATTACTTCTTGCATTTTTGTTTGCTGGTCAGTAACCGATTGTAAGATTAACAGCATTGGATCTTTCGAGGAATTAGCTAGTTCTTGTCTGAGTTGAACTACTTCTGCTTCCAAGTCCGCTTTCGTTGGGTTCTTATTAGCCATAATAAACCACGAAATAAATACTAAGTTTTCGCTGGATTATAACCATGTAAGTCCGTTGAACATTAATAACAATGATTCAATAAATAACTTTATCTATTGAACTTTATAACTGCGCCATGTAAGATTGTATTATAGAGTTTTAAGGACGAAATAAGACAAACGACCAAACATCAAGATAACTTGTGTAACTCTGTTTTATTAATCATATACGTGTTAGTTTTACAACGCTGTGCAATATACTCCGGTGTGCCTAATCTACAACTAAGTGTGATTAGTTTAATGACGTTGTAAATATTAGTATTATTAATTATTATATACTACACATGCTAAATAATCGATAAACGCACAGACGCGATGACGCGACGCGATCGCATACAAGTACAGCGCACAAGTAGTAGTGAGCCTTTTCGCCATACGTGCCAAAAGGCTCACTGCTACTTCTTGCTTGGGATCGGCACTTGTTTAACGAGATCGCGTTACTTGTCTGACGTTCCCGTCACTTATTTCGGAGATCGCGTTACTTATCTGGAGTTCCCGTCACTTATTTTGGAGATCGCGTTACTATCATCAGAGAGTCATAGTTATAGTTTTTGTCAAATCATTTTATACTGTTATAATTGTAAATTCTACACACTGTATATTTTATTAAATAGTGTAATAGCGAAAGTTCATGTTTGTTATTAATACATTTAAACATACTGTAGGAAATAGTATGTTATAGTCATTAATAGAACATTAATTATAATCACCAATAGCCATTTGTTATAGTAGACAATATATCATTATTATTATTATAGACAATTGTTAGCTAATTAGATTTACATACACGTAGCTTTGAACATATAATACTATACTTTTCATATAATCTTTTTTACTTTTCTAATATTGCTGATTCTACTATGAGTACTAACAACACTCTGTCTGATGATTTGTGTCCTGCGCGTAGATCAACATCTTAACACATACAAATCAAAATCATATTATATCTTAACAATTATTTTATGTGTATTCCTAATCAGTCCTGTGAAATAAAGAGATATAACACTTATCAGGATAATTTGGAAATACACCCCAAATAAACATAGTGGAAATATAATGAAGTTTTGACTTTATCTTTATCTTTGACTTGTATTAATTAACTGGTATATGACAATCACTCAATCTAGAATATTTTCCATTTCCTGTACAAACTATCCTTTCAATCATTTTGTTTACTTGAAGTTTTTGTGTCGTTTCGGAGTATTATTCACTAAAGTTATAAGACAAGTTTTTATAATTATAAGACTTGTATGCAGATACTGAGTAAATTCAAAAGTCATTCAAACTTTCATTCCATCGAATCTAAATACAATATTGTAGTATTAGAAATTGTCGACTGTCATTTATAAATTATTAGATTATAGTAAATAATAATACATTATTCGTTATTGAAATATGCAAAAAAACTTACAAACATGACCTTTAATGAATTATAACCATTAAACAAAAATGATTACACAAGCTATTGTAAATTAATATTTTTGGTACATTATTCCCCGTGTTATATTTTTACCAAAGCCTTACGATCTACGATCTAGATTCAGATTTTGAAAAAAATCACGGTCAACCGCACTTGTCACGGCTATAATTATCTTAAAATTTCACAAGTGACGGGATCTCTAAACAAGTGACGGGATGTCCGAACATGTAGGGCGATCTCGAAAACAAGTAACGGGATCTCCAAACAAGTAGCGCGAATTCTGAAAGAAGTAACGGGATCTCCGAACAAGTAACGCGATCTCATAAACAAGTACCAGAAGTAGTAGTGAGCCTTTTGGCACTTCATAAGTTCAGATGATTTCCTTCGCGAAGCAAATGAATTTGACATTGCGATTGAACAAGCCGCTAACAATGCTTCAAATTTGGATTTCCAAACCAAAAGGTACATAATCGACAGGTTAGAACGCCTTTTATCAAACTTAAGTAAAGTTTCGTTCTCGCTAGCCCTTGAATCTCCTACCGCCATTGCTGTAGAAATACAGGAGCAATACGGTCACAGACAACAATTGTTATTAGAAACTGTGAAGTTAATACATAGGATGTCCCCCGAGCTACCAAGTTTATCAACTTCTTTTCTTGACCAGGCTCGTGTGTATTCTGACTCTGGCGAGACTTCGATTCAAACTATGTCTCGTAGAAATACGCCTTTGAAAAATGAAAACACTACACCTTTAGCACCTATTAACAATAAGAAGTCTGTCAAAAAAGACTGTGCAAAAACAATCAGGCCTAAGTCACATGTCAACACGTTCGATATCACCACAAGTGAGTCGATTTTGGCATCAATAGCAGATGCACTATCTGCCGTGCAAATAAAGCTTCCAACCTTTTCTGGTATTGTTATTGAATACCAAGATTTCATCTCCTCGTTTAAAGCCCAAGTCGATAGTAGACATACTTTAAGTTCTGCTACGAAGTTTCACCATCTGGTATCGAATTTATCTGAAAATGCACTATCATCAGTAAATTCTTTGCCTCGTGACGATGCAGGATATGCAACTGCCATGTCCACCCTAGAAAAGTTGTATGGGAATTCACACAAAATTGCTAGAGCGCATTTAGATTTGCTATGTATTGAAGAACCAGTTTTGTATCAACAACCGCTAGAAGTAGAACGTTTTTACCATCAGTTATTAGCTGCCTCTTCCACTTTTGATAGGTTGAAGTATGATAATGATGTAAATTCAACATCCACCCTTTTGAAACTCGTTGCACGTCTCCCTGATCGTGCCCAGTACCGTTGGAGAAAGCGTAATAACTCTCTAAAATCTTTAGCAACCTTTTATGATTTCGTTTTATTTATGGAAAGTGAAACAGAATTTGTCACAGATCCAGTGTGGTCACGTTTAACCCATAACAAACCTCATGTTGCCACTATCAATGTCACAGCAAACCAAAACTTCACTACTAGCAATATTTCCTCATGCATATTTTGTGGCCAAAATCACAAGTCTCGAAATTGCCAACATACTGGTATTTCTCAAGAGGAGGTAATTAAGGTTTTGAAGGATAATAACTTATGTTTTCGCTGTTTTTCCCCTGGTCACATTAGTCAAAACTGCCTTTCCAAAATAGTTTGCTCCACCTGTAATAGAAGACATCATACTCTTTTACATAGAAATAATAATAGTGTCAACACCGTCCAAATTGCTCCTGCAGCAGTTACCAATACCATCCTCACTCCTTTGGAAAATAGTGCTAAAGTGCTTATGCCTGTTGTCGTTTTGGATGTTATTGGAACAAACGGTTCTGTTCGTGTAAATGCATTACTAGACACTGGGAGTTAATTTACCTTGATTGATTCATCTGTTTGCCAAAAGTTAGGCATTAAAGGAGCTACCGACACTTTGAACTTCAATACTGTTGCAAATACTAAAACGGTACAGCAATGTGAGAGAGTAACCGTGTCAGTTAAATCTTTGACTAAAAACAGCTTTCAATTGACTAACGTTGCATCAGTAAAGGGTCTATTTTTGCCATATATATCTAGCATTCCTACTTCAATACAAGCTCTTCCCCATGTTGCTGAACATGTCCCTGAATTTGCTCAGGGACGCCTTGAGATGTTGATTGGTGCAGATCACAATGATCTAATCCTCCCATCTCAAACCATATTAGGCAACTCCGGTAAGGAACCAATTGTTATAAAAACACCATTAGGCTGGTCTCTGCTAGGAGGTGATAACAACTGCACCCAATTAAGATCCTCTGGTGGAATTCATACTATAGCACAGAATTTAGAAACGCCGACCCTGCACTCCCTTTGGAACACTGGAGACTTGTCAGAACAATATTTTGGTTTAGACAAGCCCTATTCGCAGGATGATCGATTTGCAATGGATAATCTCAAAAATTCTCTTAAAATTATTGATGGTCACTTTCAAGCTGATCTTTTATGGAAGAAAGATTTCAAAAATTTGGAAAATAATGAGGTTGTTGCTAAAAAGCGTTTGTCATCTCTATTGAGAAAGTTTGAATTCGATCCCCAGTTTAAGGACGATTATTGTAAAGTAATGCAAGGCTATGTCAATGATGGCTGTGCAGTTCAAGTTGCAAATCCATCTGTTACTTCCGTGTACACTTATTATCTACCTCATTTTGCTGTTTTTCATCCACGTAAACCAGATAAGCTAAGGATCGTGTTTGATGCTGCTTGCAAATTTCGAAAGAAGTCACTAAATGACCATCTTTTATCAGGTCCTGATATACTAAACTCCCTAGTAGGTTGTCTTCTTCGTTTTAGGGAAAATAGATACTGCGTCCTTAGCGACATCAAAGGCATGTTTCATTGTATCAAAGTATCTCCTGATCACACCGATGCGTTTCGTTTTTTATGGTATCTTGACAATGATTTTGAGAAACCTGCTGTTTTTAAAATGGTAGTACATGTTTTTGGAGCTATCAGTTCCCCCACAGTTGCAAATGAAGCTCTACGAAGCATTGCTAATTATATTGATGACCCTCATGTCCAAGCAGCGATTAGGGATAATTTTTATGTTGATGATTTTCTTTATTCTTCTGATGATTTGAAAGCTATGAATGGAGTTGTTTCAACTTTGTATAAATTATTGAAAAGTTTTGGTTTTGTTCTAACTAAATGGATAACAAACGCACCATCTGTTTTGAAAAACATCCCTGATGTTGAAAAGTCTGCAACTCAGGTGAAGCTGGACTTGGGTGAAGATGCTTCACAAAGAACTTTAGGAGTTGTGTGGGATATTAAAACAGACACCCTTCAGTTCGACTTGCCATCAAATTTAGACGCTACCCACATCAAGCGAGGCATTCTTTCATTGATTAGCTCAATGTTTTCACCAGATGGTTACCTTTCCCCGATTTATTTAGTTCCGAAATTGATTATGCGTTCCTTGTGGACATTAAATGTCGGTTGAGATCAACCTCTTCCAGCGCAGCAGGCTGCAGAATGGCAGGAATGGTTGGAGGGTTTGACGTCATTAGACAAAGTGTCCTACCCAAGGTGTTTAAAAGGCCCTGCTGTTTTGCCTTTAGATAGCTCTATTAGTATTCATACTTTCTGTGATGCTAGTCAGGAGGGGATAGGAGTGATAAGTTATGTTAGAGTCGGTAGTAAATTTGAAAGGGGGGAGGGTAATATTAATGTTGAATCTGGAGTTTTTTGCAGATTTCTTTTTGCTCGCTCACGCTGTGCTCCGATCAAGTCAGTAATCATCCCACGTCTGGAGCTACATGCAGCTACATTAGCGGTAAAAACAATTTTACAAATTAAACCTGAGTTACGTATGCATGTAGATTCTTACCATTATTGGAGTGACTCTATGACCACCTTAGCCTACATTAGAAATTCTAGCAGACGTTTTCCTGTCTATGTAGCAAATAGAGTAAGTGAAATCTCATCTAGTACTACTCCAGAACAATGGCATCACTGTCCTGGCAAATTAAATCCAGCTGACATTGCATCAAGAGGAATTATGCCATTAGCATTCAAAGAATCTATGTGGACTCAAGGTCCTGAATTTCTCCAATTACATCAATCTGAGTGGCCTACCTTGCCAAGCAAAAACATTGACTCTGCACAGATTGAACATTTGCCAAATGTTGTTGCAAATATCGTTTCAACTAGTGACAATTGTTTTGCATCATTGATAGGTAGAACACGGTCATTTTTTAAAATAACTTGCATAGTCGCAAGAGTTCTACAATTTATTTCTGCTTGTAAAACTTCAATCAAAGCAAATACACTTCAAAAAAGTTCTTATAATCTGAGAAATAGAAAAATTAATAATGTTTCAAATGTTGTTTTTTCAAATGTTGTTTTTTCAAATGTTGATATTTCAAATGTTAATGTTTTAACTGAAAAAATACTGTTAGAAAGTGAGGGTGTTGTCGTGAGGTGTGAACAGCTGAAGGCCTTTCCAAAAGAGATAAATGCATTGAAAAATAATTTGAAGATTTCTAAAAATAGCACTATTCTTTTACTAAATCCTTTCCTTGACAGTCAAGGAGTTCTCCGTGTTGGTGGCAGATTAGAAAATTCTAATCTCCCTTATGATGCAAAGCATCCAATTCTGATTCCTAAACAATCTTTGTTAGCCAGCTCGATTATTGAGGATGCTCATTTGTCTCTGAAGCATGCTGGTGTAATGTGCATTGTTAATTATGTCAGGCAGCACTTTTGGATTCCTTCATTAACATCAAAAGTCAAAAGCAGAGCAAATACATGTATTCCTTGTAAGAAGCTTCATGGACGTCGGATGCAGCAATTTATGTCTCCGTTACCAGTCGACAGACTAACACAGACATTTCCCTTTGATGTGACTGGGGTGGACTATTTTGGCCCATTTCATGTGAAAGTATTAAGAAGTACCGTTAAATATTGGGGATGTATTTTTACCTGTATGTCTATTCGGGCTATTCATCTAGAGACATCATCCTCCCTAGACACTGATAGGTTTATTTGTGTCCTTAGACGATTTTTGGCTAGGAGAGGTAAGCCTAGCACAATTATATCTGACAATGGAACTAATTTTGTAGGGGCTGAAACTGAATTGAAGGTGGCGATCTCAAATTGGGATCAAAACCGTGTTTCCCAGTTTTTACTATCCACAGGTACGACATGGAAATTCAATCCTGCTGGTGCTCCTCATCATGGCGGTGCCTGGGAAAGATTGATCCGTTCTGTCAAACATAGCCTCAAGACTGTTCTTGGAAATCGATCTTACGACCTGGAAACACTACAAACATTGTTTACAGAAGTAGAAGCCGTTCTCAATTGCCGCCCCTTGACCACCGTGTCCAATGATCCACAAGACTTGGAACCCCTGACGCCCAATCATTTGCTGATGTTACGAAATGGTGTGTCGCTACCCCCTGGTACCTTTGATGATGCTGACCTGGTATTGCGAAAACGCTGGAGAAAAACCCAAGCACTTGCTGAGGAATTTTGGTCGCGCTGGAGCAAAGAATATGTCAACTTACTTCAAAAACGTCAAAAGTGGCGCAGTGTAAAACCGAACATTCAAGTTGGTGATTTAGTGTTAATAATGGACGATAATGTGATGCGTTCCAGATACCCTATGGGTGTTGTCATCAATGCCCCGACAGGTAAAGATGATTTGGTTCGCAAAGTTGAAATCAAGACCGCAACTGGGCAAGTATTACGCCCGCTGACGAAGATCTGCCTCTTGGAAGGACACAACTATAAATAAGGACACTAGCTTGTCGCCCTGTTAAACAGTTTTTAGCTAATTTTGCTAGTATTATTTTTAATATTTTATAACATTTCTAGTATCAGTTATAGTAGTTTTTAAGTTTAATATGAAAGTCCAGACATTTCATGGTGGGGAGTGTAGAACTAATTCACCACATTTGTTGTCATAGTAACGTCACTATAGTAACGTCCATTGTTCACATGTTTCTTTGTATCATTACTAACTGTCACGTTGTCATTTTTACTAGTTTTTGTTACGTTTCCATGCTTCATGTCAAATCACGTGCATTTCCCAAATTTGGTATCATTTTGTAACATCGTGTTTCTTATTGGTCAATTTGTAACCATTGTCTATGTGCCTCATGTCATGCCATTTTACACTCCCAAACCACTGTTCGTCTTGGGGCCGTTGAATAAGGTCATTATATATTGTTACAGTTACTTGACGTTGTTTTATCTTGGCTCTTCTTCTTCCTTGTCTTGTCTTTCTTGGCCTCAAGCGGCAGTCATAATTACAGTCCTCTGAAGTCGACCTTGGCTTATTAATAGCCAAATTGCAAATTCTACAACTCGTCTGTTGTAGGGATTAACAGGATTATTGATGGAAACGACTTAGAGATCACATTCAATCACACTACACCATCTGAAATCTCTGCAATCCTGAGAAAGCTGGATAGCAAAAAGTCTCCAGGTGCAGATGGGCTGCCTAATTGGATTCTAAAACTAGGACATTCTGCGTTGGCTCTTCCACTTTCTTCGCTGATAAACAACAGCATAGATCACAACATATTCCCAACTCATTGCAAAGATGGCATTGTGAAACCAATATTCAAGAGGGATAACCCACAGAAGAAAGGTAACTATTGACCCATCACACTCCTAGCAGCAGTTTCTTAAGTGTATGAGCGAGTGTTAAGCATTCAGATGTCCGCATACATGACAGACAACAATTTGTGGTCCGAAACTCTATCTGGGTACTTACAAGGCCATTCGTGTACCACCGCCCTAGTGACGGTTACAGAATACTGGCGAAAAGCTCTGGACGTCAAAAAGCATGTATCAGCTGTAGCTATTGACCTTAGCAAAGCTTTTGACACCGTTCATCATGGTATTCGTTTAGCCAAACTGGATGCTTGCGGATTCACAAACAACGCTAAGTCATTGGTATCAAGTTATCTAAACGAGAGATGCCAGAGGGTAAAGATTACGGACAAATTATCCACATGGAGAAGCGTCGAAGGAAGTGTACCTCAAGGGAGTGTGTTAGGCCCATTACTATTCAATATATTCATCAATGATCTTCACTTCTTCATCCAACATTGCCAAATTCGCCAATACGCTGATGACACGACTGTATATCACAGCCACAAAGATCAAGCACAATTACAAAATGAAATACAACACGACCTTTCAACTATCTCAAATTGGTTCAAGGACAATCTACTCTTGATGAATTCCTCGAAAAGACAATGGATCATGCTTGGCAGTAAAACCATATATGAGCACGCAGTCATAAAAGTGGGAGGTGTATTGGTAGAGCCAAAGAATCGTTGGTGATACTTGGAGTTACACTTGACAACAAACTCACTCATAAAGACCATGTGAACTACATATGCAAAACATCAATGGCTAAGGCATGTTGTATGGCAAGGACAAGAAATTTCTTTCCTCATCACACAAAAGTTCGTATCATCAAGACATTCATACTGCCTCATTTTGTTTATTCAAGCGTTCTTCTACATGGCCTTAGTAAAACCCTACAAAACAGGATTGACAAATGTCTTGGAAGGACGATCCGCTTGTTACTGGGTAGTATTAAAACAAAACCCACCGCAGATTGCTTTGAAGATATCGGTCTGGCATTCAGTTCCTTGAGACAGCACTGTGCAGAATCAGCAGTAATAATGTATCACGATGTGAAGACAGAGAAAGCCCCTAGTTACATCAAGAAACTATTCACATTCGTTGAAGGAAACACCAGGCAAGCAACAAGAGGAAATTTCAAAATACCAAAGAATAGTACCTGTTACGGTATGAACTCTCCGTGTGTGCTAGATGCCCGCCTTTACAACACAATCTCAAAGGATCATCCTCTATTATTTTCAAGCAATAGGAAGACAATAAAAAATAAACTTTCCCAAATTGACTTATGCTCCATCAAAACATGTTACATATAAAACAGTCTTTGCTAATAATCGTAATAATCTGATCATGATAATAAACTTACTAACTTATTATTATTATTATTATTATTATTATTATTATTATTATTATTATTATTATTATTATTAATTATTATTATTATTATTATTATTATTATTATTATTATTATTATTATTATTATCATTATTATTATTATTATTATTATTATTATTATTATTATTATTATTATTATTATTATTATTATTATTATTATTATTATTATTATTATTATTATTATTATTATTATTATTATTATTATTATTATTATTATTATTATTATTATTATTATTATTATTATTATTATTATTATTATTATTATTATTATTATTATTATTATTATTATTATTATTATTATTATTATTATTATTATTATTATTATTATTATTATTATTATTATTATTATTATTATTATTATTATTATTATTATTATTATTATTATTATTATTATTATTATTATTATTATTATTATTATTATTATTATTATTATTATTATTATTATTATTATTATTATTATTATTATTATTATTATTATTATTATTATTATTATTATTATTATTATTATTATTATTATTATTATTATTATTATTATTATTATTATTATTATTATTATTATTATTATTATTATTATTATTATTATTATTATTATTATTATTATTATTATTATTATTATTATTATTATTATTATTATTATTATTATTATTATTATTATTATTATTATTATTATTATTATTATTATTATTATTATTATTATTATTATTATTATTATTATTATTATTATTATATACGTCAGTATATAAATAGGCTTTAGCTCGTTATTTTGTAAAACGTACCCACGCGGTAACTGCGGCATTCTTGTATTGCCACAGTAAAATACGAGGTTAAATAAATAAAATGAATGAACGAATGAATGAACCTTGGTGTCATGTGAGTTACAGCCAGGTGTTGGTTGGTCGGCCCATCGAAGAACAATACAACGAGGTGTGAACAAGAATTGAAATTTGCTGACTTCAGCTATTTTGAATTTCAACATTTTGTAAACAAACTGTCGAAAAAAACTATAAAAAGTCAAGTTTACGGTATTATTTTGGATCAAATTGGAGCAACAGAATTATAAATAATACATTACATTATCTCGAAGGACTGTATGAACATTATGAAGACCTTTTATTGGCGTAGAATACAAAATAAAAGGAGAAAACATCATGTTTTGACGGAGCGATCGCCATCGTTGGAAAATTGTAAGAACTTCCGTCGTTTTGAATCATGATTTAAATAATCAAAATCAAAGAAATATTCAAAATTTAAAATCAATTCTCCAACATACAGCATTACTCTGATTCAAAATTCCATTTCTCCGTAAATATATAATTAAAAATTGACAATATGACAGAATAAGCGATCGAACTATAAACTTTGAAAATGATTCAAGCAAGTTTGTTTACATTATTAGTGTTTTATTCACCAACCAGCGCTCGATAAAAATTCACGTGATACAAAGGTGCGCTGTGATTGGGCACACCATAGTTTTGGTTTCTGGCACACTTTTTAACCTTAAGTTTTATTAGGCCCTCACTGGAGCGCCGCGCGGAAATGAGGGCCGTGATGGAGTGAGGCTAGCACAGGTCTATGTAGGTAAACGGAAAATTCAACTCGCGTCAGCTCTATTTAGTATCCAGTCTACTTTTTCAATGCTATCGACGCGGCTGCGTTTTCTGCGTAAAGCTACTTGGCGTTTTAGTTGACGTTCATAACTTCATATTGAGGTTTTAATCATGGCGATGGCGGTTTAAACTTTGCAGTTTCCAGACTTTGTAAGAATGAAATTGTTGGAAACACAATGTAAAATTGTTTGAAATGATGGAATCAGTACAGCCTCATCTGCAACAAAGTATTTATTTTTATGAAGAAGATATATTTAACTGAGATGAGATGGATAAGTGAAAATATTCATTCAAGTGAGTTTGTCTGAATTCGAACTGACACGAGTTGACATGAGCCTAGCTAGCGCGAGTTGACATTCTTATCTTCGTTATTGGCGTTGATTTCTTCATATTCTAATTCCCCATTTTGCTTCAATAACAGAATAAGCAATACCTTCAAGTCAGTTAGTTAGTTAATTTGTATGTGGGTAATATTGCGAAGATGTTTGTCCACATCACACAACAAGCATATTATAATTTTCAGCGGGTTGGGCGAAATTCACAAGCTTTGTAAAGAAAACGTCATCGAAAGAACATGATATATCATCATTTATCCAGAGCCTTCAAGTTTGAATTAATTATTTTTCCAAAGAGCAGAGACATTTGAGCTCAAGTCAATTTTGCTTCTTAAAAAGTCATTAACAGACATAACTGCCTCGGACTTTGCTGAAATACTCTCGGAAACTACGTAAATATAATAGTAAAACCAATTTAATATAACACAGTATCACACGTTCAAGGGCCATCCATGAAGTACTCAGAGAGTCAGAGTCAGACTGGACCCTCCCTGTATTCAGCAGTACACTTTCAAATAACCCGCATACCTTCTATGTACGCCAGGCTACTTGCAAAGATTCCCCCTCTTGATCACTAGTCTCTGCTTTTGTTGTTGTGGTTTGAGCAAGCAAGGCAACAGATTCTTTAAATTGCTGATTAAAATGCCCGCAAAATTGATGTTTGTAGAGCTTTTGTTACTATTAGTGTGCCTCCGGTGCCAAACCTTTTCAGGGACGATTTAAAGATACATCTGTAGGCCTACTGTGATGATTGGTACCCCTCCACCTTGTTCCCGCAACTGTACGCTTGTTATGTAATTTCCGAGATCTCCAATAACGAAACATCACCAGCAATCGTCTGCAAATTATTACTGAACTGAAACGTAATTCTGTTGCCCAAAAACATTTCCAGGGAACGCTCTTTCTTCTCAGGGGTGCAATCACCCTTCTCTGCAATCTTGTTTATTGATGACCCCTGATTATTTCACATTGAACTTATATCCTACACTATTTACATCCAGAATCGGATAAAAATTGATATTATTTTATGATTCATAAGCCAAACCCCAGCAGAAAATTCACATTTCTTATTTATGAGAGCAATTACCGGAAGGCTATGATGTTTCACAATAAACTAATGCAAGAAAAAGTAGGCCTAATTCATCATTTATGCTTTTAAATATACCCTCAAAACGTTTTAAACTTGACTCCTGCAACCTATTGTTTCCCGCAAGATGAGATCAGACTTTTCATTAGATATTGAACAACATCATATTTTGGTTGTAATCATAGGCTACTTTAAGTTCTTTCAAAAGTTCTGACGGAATTTATAGAGAGAGAGCGCTGGATTTTTCATGAAATGTATCGTAAAGTTTTATTATTGACTTTCCTTCCATGCCAAGTTGTTGCTGTTGCCCAATTTGTTTTTGGTTTCAAGGATTTTTCTTTGCAAAAGTATGTCTTGGAAGTCATTATCAGATTGGTAATGTTGTCATTGAGGCGACCATCATCCATTTTAATTAGCTATCAAAAAAGACATAACTAAGTTAATGATCTGTACTTTCTACACATCACGCGTCACACATGCCACAAGAAACATAACAGACCAAATGGTTAATCCTGTGAGAGATTGTTACAAATTCAACTTGATAATGTAGTACCTTCCTTTCATGCATCGATAATACATGTATGCGATTCATGTTGAATGGATTTCTGATATCTGTAATGCACTTGAGCAAATTTACACCTGGCTGGAAAGCTTCAGATTCAGGTCTTCATATCTGCAAATGATAATTGATTGTTTCATTGTTAACATAGTGTTATATTCAAGCTTTCTAGCAAAATTTGACGTCCCTGTAATCAGCAGTACTCAAATGACCCCTGGAGGCTATATGTTGTTTCTACTTATTCTATTTATCCACTCTCAACATCCTTGTTGGGACAATTTTTTTATGTAAATTATTCTTGGTTAGTGTGGATAGAATAATGTTGCAAATTGTATTTGAAATAATAGCTAGATATAATATTTGAAATGAAATTATATGGTAGCCTACAGTTATAAATGTTTGGAGGTCATAATTTTCAAAGTTACACTTCTTTATTGCCCTTCAGAAAATTGACATCATTTTTAGATTGTGTTGTTGTTTTGTTTTCCCAATATTTTTCAGGGGCCATTTCAGGATTTTTTCAAGGGCCGTTCTCATAAAAAATTCCTCAAGTCCTGTTAATAGAGAGGCCATTCCATTATTTCCACTTTTAAAAGAATGACGAAAGTGTTCCTTTAGCTCAATATATTGGTTAACTAGCTGTTTATGGATTTCATGGGAGCAGGAATTACCATTACAAGTATGTTATTAGAATAAATCTTATGAAGGGTCCTTGACATTTCCTGTTTAGACAACACGTTTTCAAAGGATAAGTCACATGGTACATTTCTACAACATTGTCATGGCTGCAATAGACAGGTGGCTACTGTACGGAGGTGGCAAAAATTGGGAAAATACACAAAACTTTTTGAGATTCATCCCTTCAAGTAGTCTTCTTACTACTGTATTTTATATTTAATCTGTATGCTGCAGAGATGGATCTGTATCTAACTGACTGCTTACTTACTTTGCAAACTTTTGGTTTGGGCTGTGATTTCCCATGCTGGTAGACATACACCTTCTGATTCAAAGCTATGTACGGTACGTCATTGTTCTAAACGTAATATGAATTTTCAGATCAGATAGTTCTGAGATGTAAGAAATTCCTTAATTGAGGGGATTTCTCGCAAGTAATAAGACATTCCCACAAAGTAGTTTTGTTTGTATTTTTACAGTTGTTTAATTGTCATACCTGTTTTCCAAAACCCTTCTAGCAGTATTCCACACTACAAACGTTGTTGTTGTTGCCAAGCTGAAATGCCTGATAAGGTTTTCAGCTGCATCTTGATTTTTCGCTGTCCCGCTTGACTCGGTATCCTGTCTTGAAAACAGAGATTCCCATGCTGCTTGAGGTATAATACTGGTTTGTTCTATTTGACCAGATTCTATGATGATGGGATTACGTTCCAATTCCAGAGTACTGACTTCATCTTCTTCCAATTTTTCAACTGATGCTAGATTACTGGACTGGATTGATCCATTTCAAATTGTTAATCAAAATCCATGATCCACGTTAAAACGAACAATAGAAGAATTGATCTCTTTGATCTGACGACACGTGTGATTTGAATCACATTTCCCGCCAAAAAACATGAATTTCTATGCGTGGGACGTTTGATTTTAAAGTTACGACTTTGATTGGGAACGGGAGAAACAATTCAATTTTTTCGTAATTTACGTTATATATGAAGATATTATTACTGTTACTATTATTACTGAACAGTAAAGGAACATCATCTAAACTTTTCGCGAATTTTTTTTGGGATTTTTGTTCTGCAATTCTTCGGCATGTTTATTCAAAATGACTCTCAACTCGTGTCAGCCTTAATTCAACTTGTATCAGCTTCATAAAAACATATCAAAATAACAGACAATTTCATCGCTCTGGATGCATTCTTATAGGGCATAAATGATCCAAACTGATATAAAATGATGCTGTAAGACTTTGATGGGTTTTCTTGGTATATCATAAGCATAAACAACAAACTACTTCTGTTCTTTTTTATATTTCTATACTATCAACTCGTGTCAGCCTCAATTCAACTTGTATCAGCTTCATAAAAACATATCAAAATAACAGCTAACTTCATCGCTCTGGATGCATACATTATTGCGCTTGCCTCGCAAAATATGTTATCCTACATATTCCCCTTATAATTTTGATGAGCAATGAAGTAAAGGCAATCGTGAAAGCTTACATGTTGCAGCACGCTACTCTGTGTTGCTGACTTGAATATTGCAGTTACTTAACTACGACAAACGCCATTACTGAATGCGATTAAGTTGACGATAGACGCAAAAGCAATATTACGTGGAAACGTAACCGCGCTCGTACTATTGAAAAAGTAGACTGGATACTAAATAGAGCTGACGCGAGTTGAATTTTCCGTTTACCGTCTATGTATCTTGAGGCGGACATTTTGAAATAAAAGAATCATAATGTGATATACGTGCGCATGCGTACATGAACGACCGGACCTTTACCAAAAATAATAAAATGTCCGGCGACCGGACCTCTAACAACACCGTTACTATTATAATAATGTACGTTTGTAGATTCCTGAAGAACCCTTTAGTATACTTCTGAATTGACACTATTCCATTTATGTGTATGTATGTAATATGTGCAACGACAATCAGCAGGGATTAGGGAAGCCGTTTCAATATACAGTATGACAAATATTAATGGACTTTTCATAAACCGATGGCGTCCCTACAATGCTTTCTTTCCTCGGTTAGAAACGTTTGTCGTAAAAAATCACCAAACAAAAATTGTTTTTTACTCTTCCACAATCCCGCTCTATTCAATGGAGCTCATACGTCAAACCATACAGTTCCATACACGATAAACACTCTATTGTACTTTCACATTCTCATGATAGGTTTAACAACAAGGCGACACAAATGAAACACAATAAAATGTAAACAAACTCTTCGGTTGGAAATAGGGTCGATTTAGAAGAAGATAGAATGAAATGTGTTCCAATAATTTAGCCTGCATCTTGATGCAATGAAGATATGTTTGCAATGAACAGGATGAAACATAAATTAAAACACAGACTTCATCACAAATAAAAATTAAACGAGTTAAAAATGTAAACAAGGTACTTTAATTACAATAATACCTACTGTATCACAGTATATTGTTGAAAGCAGATTTGAAAATAGATCAAGTAAAATTTTCCAAAAAATTTTAAACTTTTGCATAATTGACATAATTGACAAGATTATCATTCATAAATCATATTATTGTATATTTTTGAATTTCATTCATGGTCATTTAAAAAAAAACCCTCACAGAAAAATGATTAATGATTGCTGAGATATCAGTGATCTTGTGATGTATGCGCCTTGACTTCTGAGGCCTCTTACTTTAAATAATTTAACTGAAACGCACAGTACACATAAAGACACCTATACTATTTAGTTGTAAGGATTAGAGTACTATATTATTTGACGAAATTACACTTTTTGAGTGTAACTTGATGACCTGTATTTGAAATCAGGGTTGACTGCAGACTCACAAAGCAAGCATTAGAATCGCATAGTCATTGAACTCAACAGTTGTATAACTTCTATTCACATGTCTTTAAGTGTAGCAGGGCCTCGATCGCAGCAGGGCCTGTATGTCTGGTCAACTATATTCTGCTCCTTTCCTCACTAGTACTTTCATATATAAACTCCATTTTTCACAGACTTATGATTTGAAGCTTAAAGCTATAATTGCGCACAGTTTATTTTTCTATGTCTATAGTGAGCAACTAATAGTCCTAGATATTACTCTATAAAGAGGGGGTCTTTGTTAGAAGCTAAATTGAAATTCCTGTTACCTCCAAGTGTTTACTGATATCTCAGCAATCATTAATTATTTTATTGTGAATTTTTTTTTAAATGACCATGAATGAGATTCGAAGCTAAATACAATAATATGATTTATGAATGGCAATCTTGTCAATTATGTCAATTATGAATATCAGTTTATAAAATTCAGTTAAAGACTGAAAATGTTTATAGACAATAGAATGTTTTAATTGACTTCCGTAATCCTACAACAATTACCTCTATATAGTGACCACCTGTATATACAGACCATTTGAGTATTTACAAAAAATTATTATTCTATTGAAATTGAATCAACCCTGCAATCAATACATATGTCATCTGTTTTTAAGTGGTCAATGTGTCAATGTCAACCTGTATAATAGACTTAATAAGTGGCTGCTATATGCAATTTTCACTGTATCTAATACATACTATATGCCTGACTTAATATTTAGGGTACTGTCTAGTTATGATTTATTCACATTAAGTTCAAACTGAAGTCTAAGCATATGCTGATTGCACAACACTTACGAGTATATCTAATGTGATAGCCACGAAATAATAATGATAAAAACCCCATTTATGTAGGAGGAATGAGCCTCGACATAGTATATCCTCAACGGGAGTCAAGGTATAATCCCACCAAACACGGAGACGTCCCTGCAACGTCAGGAGACGTCTACGAAGGTCGATTGACAGTCTCCGAGACGTCTCTTTGGACGTCTATCGACAGTGTACCAGTAGACAATTTTTTTCGTCCCGGTGACGTTACCAGATCGTCTAGCAGACCTTCATGGAGACCCTCCGGTGACTAAACTCTGACGTTGATTTGCGAGATATTTGCCTCGCCTTTGGCAATATATGCCACGCATGAAGGTCACAGTTCACACTATTCTGTTTAAAAGTATTTAACATGAAAGAAAACTACAAAGTGTTGTGTTTTCAAACGCATTCAATTTATTAAACCTAAAATAAAACGTTCATAGTTGGGTTCAAGTGATAGTTATGAGATCTTTCTTACAAGTGCTTATCTTCTACCGTTCAAGTTAGTTAATGGAATTCCTTTAATGAATGTTGATAAATTTCACGCAAATTGTCAATACAAATAATATATTCGATAAGCCATTAGTAGCTAAATCCACACGTAGTTTCGCTGTGATAACCAAATCCGTAAACAATGTCTGCTAATAATATAAATCCCAGATTTTATAACCATCTTTTGTAATAATAATCCAACATCGAAGTTCTAAGTAGCTGTAGATCTTATAGGAATACATCAGCCATTTTGTTGCAATAAAACCCAATAATATATTTCCAAATATGTTCCTCTCAGCGTGGCTGGCCATATCACTAGCGATTCAGATTAAATCTTTAACAGAAAGAATAAAGAATATTATTATTAATATTAAAGCATAAATATAGACAACTCAAACATCATGTAAGAAATTAAGGATTAATACAGCGTCTTTGATATATTTACCTCTGGGAAAATGTAGGGCAATCCTGACTTCTACGGTATCAAAATCGTATTTACGTTTTAGGAATTTTAATCGTTGTGAGGTGAAGGAAATTTGTTTATTAATCCAGCGCTGTAGATAAATAAATATATAGAAATTATAGGTCAGTAACTGGTATAGTATGATCATATAATACATGAAATATAGACAACTAAAAAATGATGGTTTGAAGAATAATTAGGTAGCGTTTTGATAGATTTACCTTCGGTATAAGTTTGATGGAATGAGCGGCGAAGGTAACATTGTTATTCGGTTTTTCAATTCAGCTGCAGATAAATAAGTTTGAATTCAAGATCATTAAAAGGATTATTATAAACATTATTTAGTTTACACTGATTTATAGCAATTAGGTTGTAATATTTTACCTGGCAGTCTCATTTATTTGACAGCGACACGAAGAAGTAGACATTTCGCTTTCAAAAACTGTGTCGAAAACATTAATTGAAATCTAATCTACAATAAAGCAAACATAAGACTACCTCAGTATAAACAATCAGCAACTATATATTTTCAATAGCTATAACTGTATTGAAGTTTCAAGAGCATCTTATCTTTAAAAATCCCGAGAGATATTGAACGATTATATAAATTCCAACTTCATCAACACGGAAGCTCCAGAGCGGCCGTTATAAAAATGTGTTGTGAAACTTTCTGGCGCCTCTTTTCTGCAATTCAAACTGGGTGTGATTGTTTACATACGTCTCCAATCGATCAAAAATACGTAGGTTGCCAATCCGTAATTTTCCGACCTAGTCGGCACTTATGACGTAAACACATGAAAATAGTTTTGTAAAAGTGTTTGGGACCCTCACACGACGTTGAGGGACGTTGTATAGCTGTATAATTGTGACTGACCGCTGTGAAACCTTCCAGACTCACTGGGGACGTCCCCTGACCGTCAGTGTTTGCTGGGATTGGTATGATATTTTTCAAATTTTGAATTTTACTTGCAGCAAAATTATAATCTTGAATTGATCACTATCAAGCAAGATGTAGTAATAGCACCAAATAGCAATTATTATTTTTAAGAATACAGGTGAAACAGGGATAGCACCAGGATTTCCCCGATAGGGCTGGCTGGTCATCTTCAACTGGGGGACTGCATCCCCTCTGGCCTCCCTCTGGTACCCCTTTGATATGATGTATAAAAGGCCAATTATAACAAAAATGAGATAGAAACAAAAATATTAAAAACAAAGATGGGGGTAATTGTCTTTTTCGTAACTGGGAAATTCACACATCAATTGTGTTACAGTATTCAATTGCTATTAGATATTATATTTTCGTTGTTATAATTATTATAATAAAAAGGATATAGAAGGAAAGTAAATGATTACTTTTACACTGCCTACAGTAAAACAGGTTAGCATGAATAATTATCACAGCCAGCCATGTGAGGTATACAAATTGACTGGTATATGGGTGACATTTATAAACAGGGTTGGTCAATAATCAATGGTAGCTCAGTGGCAGAGTGTCCGTACTCTGTGCGGGAGGCCGCGGCTCGATTCCTCGTCAGTGCACATATGTTAATTTTTTGTAGCATAATTTGTATGTAAATGTGTTAATGTCCTCCAATAAACAGTCACTTGTGCTTAAGGGGTGACTTTCAGTCATGAATGACTTTAAATGTAATATTAAATAGAAAATATTATTTTAGACATTGCTAGAATAGCTGTGGTATAGAGGTGACCGTTATGACAGGTTTGACTTTACCATAATACTATAATGATGTGGTATAGTGCTGGTTGTGATTCTTTATAGTTAATGTCAACATTAACAGAGTCCATTCAAAGATAAAATCACTTGATTAAAAGGAAATATGACTATAGCTCTAGATATGAAAATGTGACCAGTTATTAGATCTTCTTTTGGTGCAACTTCGGACAGCGTAAAATATGTAGTTATTCTTCATTGTCACAGACATTGAGACTATTTTTACTATAATGAATAAATCTCATAAACTGTATCAATCTCATTCATGATTATTTGTGGATACTTTCAATTGATAATTTGAAGAAGGCATTTCAAAGAAAGCTACTCCTACTAACTTATTATTTAATTATTATTTTCTATTCTAGTTTTAGACACTCCTTATTATTGGGAACACATTGTCCTTTCAGAATGAAGATGACTTGCCTTTCAATTGCCTATTAAATGTTGCAATGTTCTAATCTGTGAATTTAAAGAAAGGATCAGAAAATACGTCAGCACCATCTAACTACTAGAAGAAGAAACTTCAATAAATTTATATATATATAAATATTTATCACCACATTTAAAACTCATCTTGACTTAGCTTATTTACTGAAGTCAGTTCCTTGTTCGCTCACTGAGCAGTACTGATGAAGGCTAATGGCCAGAAACATGTACTTGTCTGCTGCTATGTATGTCTCAATTGCGCATGCGCAATTTTGAGCACTATCGACTTGGGATGTGTCTATACTATTTGCGATATGCATTGCCCACTACTTCGGTAGTTTGAGCACTCTGGTATGGCACAGATGTTTTTTTCATGTGATGAATTTTTTCACCACATTTAAAACTCATCTTGACTTAGCTTATTTACTGAAGTCAGTTCCTTGTTCGCTCACTGAGCAGTACTGATAAAGGCTAATGGCCAGAAACATGTACTTGTCTGCTGCTAGTATATATATATGTCTCATCTGATACAGTTACCTCTGTGATGCGATCACCTGTCTAAAATGATAATTTGTCTCATCTAATAAATCAACCTGTAAGCCTTTAACTGTCTAGAACGTTTGTTTATATTCTATTGTAACCATATCAATCAATGGTAGCATTTAATTTGCAATTAACGCTAAATAATGCTACAACTACGGTACTGTTTCGATAATTATTAATGTTTTGGTTTTTATTAAAGTTTTGAAACATTTGCTAAACCCAAGCTAAACACATTGTGAACCCTATCAGTCCAAATTGTCATAGACAACTTCTGTATTGTTGTATGCAAATGCATTATCAGTCTATAGAAAATAAATAGATACATATCAGTATTAACTATAGCGGGATATATGAAAGAAAGAAAATTGAAATATTTCATGGCATATGTTCAACTTTTCTTTATCTTTGACCGATCTCGATTGCTCCTTACTTCAATAAAGGGATGGTGAATTTGGTAAAACCAAACCATTATTTGCCTAATGCCTTGGATTAGTTGAAAGTTTATGCACCATAGACATGGTGAAATAAAATTATCATGTTGGTATACAGGCAATATTTTGAAATATACGCAACTGCCAAGATAAAGGTTTATTATTATCTGTTTTATTTTTTACTTTTCAATGAAAAAGTATTTTAAATAGTTGAATGAATCACAAATTCGCTGTATCAGGATCATGATTTAACATCTTAGTCTTCCATCCTTAATGATGATAAATAAGCAGTTATTTTAGTTAAAAAAGTCAATTGGTCACACTTCTGGGGTTCATATATAAAAATAAAGCTACTTCTTGGGCAGATTTAATATTAATTTATTCTCCTTCATTAATTGTATCAATTTTTCTGATAATTATCTTCTTTGTAAAACATTTTATTACAAAATTCAAAGGCTGCAGTAGTTTCGATTTCATTTTATTATAATCTTATAACTCAGGCTTACTTAATTTTATGCTAAATTTATTATACTAAGTCTATTATTTTTACATACGTTTATACGGATATCATGAACATAATTACTCTGTCCCCCATGCTCCCTCTCCTACGGCCTATAATCACCTATTACTCCTCCATTGATTATTTTAGGGGATGTTATTGCTGGGTGAATAATTTAAAATGTTATCAGTAAGAAAGCGTTAGAACTCTTGGTGATTTATATCGCACGCATTCAAATGTACAGACGACGCGCGATCCATAATGGATGGGTGGACTCAACTAGACCTGTGCCACATGCCCCTGTACTTCACTTGACCTGCGGCTGCTGCGTATAGCCGCAGGTTAGCCTCACTCCATCATGGCCCTCATTTCCGCGCGGCGCTCCAGTAAGGGCCTAATAAAATTTAAGGTTAAAAAGTGTGCCAGAAACCAAAAATATGGTGTTCCCAATCACAGCGCACCTTTGTATCACGTGAAGTTTTATCGAGCGCTGGTTGATGAATAAAACCATAAAAATGTAAACAAACTTGCTTGATTCATTTTCAAAGTTTATATTTCGATCGTTTATTCTGTCATAGTGTCAATGTCTAATTATATATTTACGGAGAAATGGAATATTGAATCAGAGTAATGCTGTATGTTGGAGAATCGATCTTTAATTTTGAATATTTCTTTGATTTTGATTATTTAAATCATGATTCAAAACGACGGAAGTGCTTACAATTTCCAACGATGGTGATCGCTCCGTCAAAACATGATGTTTCCTCTTTTTATTTTGTATTCTACGCCCATAAAAGGCCTTCATAATGTTCATGCAGTCCTTCGAGATAATGTGATCTATTATTTATAATTCTGTTGCTCCAATTTGATCCAAAATAACACCGTAAACTTGACGTTTTCAGTTTCCTTCGACAGTTTGTTTACAAAATATTGAAATTCAAAATAGCTGTGCCCAATCACAGCGCACCTTGGTGTCATGTAAGTTACAGCCAGGTGTTGGTTGGTCGGCCCATCGAAGAACACTACAACGAGGTGTGAACAGAAATTGAAATTTGCTGAATTCAGCTATTTTGAATTTCAACATTTTGTAAACAAACTTTCAAAGAAAACTAAAAACGTCAAGTTTACGGTATTATTTTGGATCAAATTGGAGCAACATAATTATAGATAATAGATTACATTATCTCGAAGGACTGTATGAACATTATGAAGGCCTTTTATTGGCGTAGAATACAAAATAAAAGGAGAAAACATCATGTTTTGACGGAGCGATCACCATCGTTGGAAAATTGTAAGCACTTCCGTCGTTTTGAATCATGATTTAAATAATCAATATCAAAGAAATATTCAAAATCAAAGATCGATTCTCCAACATACAGCATTACTCTGATTCAAAATTCCATTTCTCCGTAAATATATAATTAGAAATTGACAATATGACAGAATAAACGATCGATATATAAACTTTGAAAATGAATCAAGCAAGTTTGTTTACATTTTTAGTGTTTTATTCACCAACCAGCACTCGATAAAACTTCACGTGATACAAAGGTGCGCTGTGATTGGGCACACCATATTTTTGGTTTCTGGCACACTTTTTAACCTTAAATTTTATTAGGCCCTCACTGGAGCGCCGCGCAGAAATGAGGGCCGTGATGGAATGAGGCTAGAGCGCAGGTTCGTAGCGGAATAGTGGGCCTTGTGGAGCTAGGCTAGGACTCAACTTCTTCATTTCTGCCAAACCGCCGCCCGGGGCCAAACAGCCTTCGGCTTCCTCAAAGTGATCACTTCGCTCCCTTTAGTAGCCCTAGCCTGCAGTGGCCTCCTTTGCTACAATGAAGGGCCTTTTATCGAAACAAAGGTTGCAATAAATAATTTTCAGCCAAATAAAATAATGGCATCGATTGAAATCCTGTCAGCTTTCAAGTATATTAAAAATATTATACACTGATAGTCACGTACTTGCTTGTTGTTTGCATTGTTTCTATGGCTGAAACATGCTAAAATTTGAAATTTGGATCCTTGCCGAGGCTGAATTTAGGCTAAGTTTAATACAAATTGAGCACGTATCGACCGCCGTCAATGTTGCTCCTCTACGTTTTAATCATGCATAATTCTCAATTCTTCTATGCGTCTTTGTGATTGTTTCGTTGTGCTGTACTGTAATATGCATAATTCATTCCAAATATTACTATTTGCTGCGTCTTTATTGTCTAGTATAAAAACCATGAAAACTGATAATTTCCCTCTGCAAAATACATTAATTTCATGATGGTATTTGCGATAAGAGAAATACCATAATTGGTGCAACAATTTCGATTTAATCTCAAATCATCTTGAGGCAAGGTCAAAAGAGAAAATTAAAAATTTACATGAATATTGTTATCGGTAGTAATCTTGTGTGATTATTGTTTGCCGTTGTTAAAAAGTATAATACCTTTCCGATAAATTCCATAAACAAATAAATTAGATTTTATATAAATATTCATGTAACTTTTAACTCTCTCTCTCTTTTCCTTGCCTTAAGATGATTTGAGATTAAATCGAAACTATTGCACCAATTACTTTATTTTTTTATCACAAATACCATCAGAAAATTCATGTCAAGTTAGCCTTTAGAAATACAATGCATCAAGTGTATAATATTGTATGTTTGCTAAGTAAAACATATAAATATTATTGTATCTTTAAAATTATATTCTGTTGTGAGATTATATTGGTACAATTTATTATTAAAAAAGTTATTAAACATCAGGCACCGTCCTTCATAGATCGAGTGACGGTGGTTTTCATCAATTTCATTGTATTTCGTACTGCATTACAGTATTATAGTATAAATTGGATGGCTGTACTTAATTATTTCAACAAGATCTACACGAGACCTATTAACAAAACGGGAGCTGATATATTTCATTTGAATGATGAAAATGATTTAGGAACTAAATTGAATCCATTAACAATGTAACATTTTCGTTTGATTATCCATGAACCATATTATTTCTGTATATATAGGCAAATTATAAATTATAGCATATATAGTGTTGACGATTTTAATACGGAATTGATTTGTCATAAGGAACAGATTTACAACGCAACCAATTTGGATTACGGAACTTTATTTACCTATAATCAAAACCATAATCATAACAATACTATTTGCGTTGGAGCATTTAACCTTATTATTTAAAGTAAACATTTAATATGCTTAGATTTTATAACCACAGTTGTGTAAGAAACTTATAAGAATAAAAGTGTAGGAAGCTATTGAATAATGCTAAAGTTATACCCCGCAAACATAACCCGATAATAATAATTGAATAGCTTAATTTAGCCTCTGTATTTCCTATAAATACCGTTGCAATTTACAAATAAGATGAGATAAGCTAGAGGCTTAATAAGAACATATGTATTAATTCAAGATTAAAGATTATACATTGTATAAGCATCTCCCGAAGCGGCGCTGCCCTTCGATGTTATAAGTAGACCAATAAAGAATATAATCAAAGACATACTTCTGGTGTATTTGGTGAGTCAAGTTGTTCATATTACTTGCTGTTGTCTTAATAGTCCAAGTAGTAAGCTATCGTCGGTACACATAAGTTTTAAGTTCCTGATGGAGTTGGCATTAGCGGGTTCAAGTACAGTCCGGCCCCATTGTTTAAAGGAAAACTCCATCATATAGCAAGAAAGTGTTTAGCAAAATTTTATATCAAAAAGAGTCAACGAGAACACATCCGCAGTGCAGCCTTTGCATATTTGTGTCTTTGAAATCTTGACCCAGATTTCAATCACTCGTTTTCATGATACACGGCCCACCTTTGTGTCTCCTTTGCACACACGCGCGATTTTGCAAAACATTTCTTAAAACGAACATGGAAGCATTCTGCCAAGTTATTTATCAACGAACTGGTTTGAAAAGTTACAAGAGCAATAGAAGTGGATGTCGTAAGGGCTTTCGACCAGAGCCATCTATTTACAAGAGTTGGGACACTTCTGCCATTTTTGTATCTTTTTGCCTGGACCCGAGCACGTTTTTAATAGTGCGCATGTGCAGGAGAATGTTGTGTGTTTTTTTCAGCCATATTGTATTGTATTTTTTCGCCCGTTTCACTTGAAATGATTGAGAACCTGTTTTCAAAAGAACAAAGATGGCATCCAAAAATCACGTGACTGGCATCTGTCCAATTGGAGACGATAGCGGCTCATGAAAGCGTGTCCCAACTCTTGTAAATAGATGGCTCTGCTTTCGACGCTTGAATAAATGTGTACCACAAAAATCAATTCACTTGCTACCAGCGTCATACGAATTGAGGAAGGAAGACAGAGTTGAAAGCTGCAACTGAACTCGACTAATTCAAAATTTCATGTTGGTGTTTACTTGATGTAAGAATATTAGGGATTGAAAGAACGGGAAGAGATTTGTTAGCATTCAAAATCGAAATTTATCGCCAAAACAAAATGAATTATAACGCCAGGTGAATTCGATTTTTAATGCGGATACTTTGATCATTGACTCCAAATTATGTTTGTAAACACGTAGGCTTCGTCTAAAAATAGTTAGTTACATACCTATGTATGTTTTATATTGCATTGTTTTTTTCTGCAGTACTTATGCACGTAAATTGTAAAATTTAGAATCATATGAATTTATTTACTGTTGATTTGAAAGTATATTTTATCCAAGTTGTTTTGATTTGCGTCAAACTTCTCAGACATGATCAGACTGTGACTCCCATTCCGCTATTTATTTCTGAGCCGTACACATTTGTTGGCTATTCTATAGCCATAGACTTTGCGTTTCGACAAGTAAGAATTGAGATTTATCCAAAACTGAAATTGATAAACCAGAATATTTTCTCGAGCTTTCTGTCTTGTCTTTCCGTAGCAACAGCCACGAGGACAATCTTCTGACGTGGCGCTGACGTCACTTTCCAGAGGATTAGCCTCGTTTCTTGTGATCAAGACTACAAAACAAAGCAAAAGCTGTTGGTCATTCGAAACTATTTAAGCATGAGATGACTAATTTATTTTTACGATTTGTTAATGAAATGTTTCTAATGATAAACACTATCTATGAATTGGTTGATGTGATCTGGCATGTTTTTAAAATAAATGTCTCATGCTTATAGAAACTAAATAATTAATCTATTTACAATAGTATATTTTTACACATTGTGCTATAAGTCGAACTGTCAGCGGTGATTTTCATCGAACGATCTGCCATCCTCGATGAAAATGACCGCTGACAGTTCGACTTATAGCACAATGTGTAAAAATATACTATAATTGTAATTAGATTAACTATTTAGTTTTGGTATTTTTAAAAAACATTATATTGTATTTTATATTTTATTATTTTTTTTTTTTATAATGAGCCGTTTGAAAAAAGCCTGTCTAGGCTTAAAGGTTTAAATAAATAAATGATGATGATGATGATGATGAAAGGACCAGCCAATCATTTCAATGTAATGAAATTCAAATCGGAACAGGTGGATTATCCACTTATCTGAAAACTAATGTTTTTTATTGTCTGAAATCATTAGGAAAATTAAGAGACAGACAGATGTGTGTTTTAATAATTACGTTATTTGATTCTATCCATCAAGCAATATGGGAGGACAAACAGATGTGTTGGCATTGAAATTGACTTTTATTTTTGTTCTCTATTATTTTAAATCCTGCGAAGGAGACTCAATATGTCAGTTTCCCTATCAGAAGACGGATGGAAAATATCTTGAATTGCAAGAGGGAAAGTTCTTCACTGCAAATACCTTCAGAAATTATGTAAACATTTCGATTGGAAAATGTTCAATGTTATTTACGGCAGAAGCGAAAGCTAAATCAATGAATGTTGTTGGTGCTGATCACAGAAATGTATCATGTCAATTGTTTGAACAAAAAGCTAAGGAGCACATTGAAGGAGAAGGAATTTTGATTACAAAGAACGATTCTATTTACTATGAAAAAATATCCAGGCTTAGGTCTTTTGAAGGGTGTGGCGTGGTAGCGTTTACATTTAAAACAGTCTCTAATGATGGTTTTTGACAAACGTCGTAAATTTGGTATCCAATATTTGCTTCTGACTTCTGCCATGGTCAAGCCAACTCCCCCATGTAGCGTTTTTGTGTGTGCCTGTATGACTATCTGCTTTCCAAGGATTGTTTTTGGAGGGATAAATACAGGATAGTCTCCTTGTAGACTTCCTTTGCATACATAGATATTTTCTTCATTTTGCTGAAGGTTTAATTTGTGTTTGAATGATTCAAATGCGTCTTCTTTGATGAAATTTTCTTGAATCTTTTTTATTATTTTGTTTGTAGCTGATGTAATCTCTTGCGTTTGTAGGTATCCTCTGTAATTGTTTTCATTAGATGTATTACCGTTGTGTTTGAGCCTCATGATCCATGCTATAATTCTGGAGGCTTTCCATATACCATGTTTGTCTAGTAGTTTTTGAATTTCGTCGTCTTGACTTGTAATTGTTGTTGACAAGATTTCTTTTATGGCTTTTGCTTCTGCTGCACTTTCAGTCGTATCTTGTGTTAATATGTCTTTAGGCCAATTGTCGGCATCTTCTAACCAAATTGGACCGTTCCACCAAAGATCTGTGAGCTGTTTTGCTTCTGCCCCTCGGCTTCCTATGTCAGCTGGGTTTTCTTTACCAGGAACATGTCTCCATTGTATGAATGGCTTCTCTTTGATCTTTTTCACGCGATTGTTTACGTATTGTTTGTAATTTCCAGAACCTCGGATCCAATGTAGTGTAACAGTGCTATCCGTCCAGGCGTACACGTTCCGTATTGGAAAGTCTTTAATGGCTTCGTGAACATTCCAAAGTATATTTGCTGCCATTGTCGCTGCATTTAATTCCAGACGTGGAATAGTTGCTGCTTTTTGTGATAATCTTGATTTTGCAACAAGTAAACCTTTACTGATACCAGACTTTTGTGCTGTGACAGCGTAGACGACTGCGCAGATACCCTTTTCACTTGCATCGCTAAAGGCATGTAGATCTATCCATTCTATGTCTTCCTTGTACGAAGGTATCGATCTAGGTACTTCGAATGTCTCCGGTTGTCTGTCCAAGAATGTTTTCCAGCGTGATGTGATGTCTTTGTCGAATTCTTCATCCCAATTGAATTTATTTTCACAGCATGTCCTGAATATATTTTTTCCAACCAATGTTGTAGGCGATGCAAACCCAAGTGGATCAAATATTGTTGCCAAGTACTGTAGAATCCCTCTCTTGGTCGTCCTTGAAGGTGGTTGTGGTACAATTACGCTGAGATGGTCATCTTGCTTATTCCAATAAATGCCCAGTATCTTCGAGTCGTTTTCAAGAGATCCAAGCTGTTCTTTTGCAAATGTCCTTTCTTCTTCTAACGGGGATATTTGTGTTTCTTGTTTTCCTTCAATGCAGTTGTTGGTTGAATGCCATTTATGTAGTTGAAAACCTCCATCTTTGAAGATGCTGCAAGCTTTGTCTTTAAATCTCTGTGTTTCCTCTATTGTGTTGCAGCCAGTGATCAAATCATCTACGTATAAACACTTTCTTATCTCTTCTGCTTCTTCAGGATATTCTTTCTTCATTGTGTCCAGATGAGTATCTATTGTTGCTGCCAACATAAAGGGTGATTGCACTAAACCAAATAATGCTCTTGTGAAACGTAATGTTTCAATCTTTGTTGGATCTTTATCTTTAATCCAATGAAATCTCAGCAAATCTCGATCCTCTTCTTTAATCCGAACTTGTAGAAATGCCTTTTTAATGTCTCCGGTGAGTGCTATTGGTCTAAAACGATTTCTGATCAATACATCCCATAGCTTGTTTTGAAGTGGTGGACCAGTTTCAAGGCAATCGTTTAACGATGGTCGATTAGTGTTTTCTTTTGCAGATGCATCATACACAATTCTTAATTTTGTAGTCTCCACGTTTTCTCTGATAACTGGTTTGTGAGGTATGTAAAACTCTTTGTTCTTTATGGCGTCAGGAACTCTTTCTACTATTCCCTCTTGTAGTTGTTCTTGAATAATGTCATCATATTTCTGTAACAATCCTGGTTGCCGATTTAATCTTCTCATTAAATTATTTAATCTCCCCATGCTTCCTGCTTTGTTGCTTGCTAACTCTGGGTGGTTAGGCTTCCAAATAAGGCTTGTTTCATACCATCCTTCTTTACTTTTAGTTAGTTTATCCTTAAATGTTTCAAGAATTTCTTCATCATCTGTTTTGTTTGTATCGGCCACGCCCAGTACATCCAACGAGCACAGTCTCTCGAAGTCATATGTTGAATCTTTTGTAAGATATGTACTTCCCAATGTTGCTTCTTCTCCAGGCGACAGGATGGTCCAACCTAGCTTTGTTCTTTCCGCCACTGGCTCTCCTGGTCGACCAATTCGTGGTTGTGATGTTGTCTTTACTCTGGCGTATTCACTTGCACCAAGAACTAGGTGAATAGATAACATCTTATCGTTTTCTTGTTCGTTCATTGACACATCTTTTAGGTGAGTATATCTTGCAATCATTTTGTCATAGTTAGGATTCGGTAGTGATAATAACTCTCTTTTATCAACTTTATTTACCTCTGCTTGAATAACGCATGTTTCATCCAAATCTGTAATTGTAATGTTGTACATTGATATTTTCCTTGTCGTTTTTTTCATCATCATTTCTATTGTTTTCATTTCTTTACGTATAGGCTGCATTTTTAGTCTGCTAATGAGAGTCGAAGAAGCGTATGAGCTTCCAGCTCCGGTGTCCAATAATGCTCTACATTTGATACCGTTGGCTCTTACTATTACTACAGGGTATGTTACATCTTTTGATTCAGCAGTTGTCAGTGTTTGTTCCTTTTGTGGTTTTGTTGCAGTGTGGTTGCCTTCGCATATTGACGTGTGATGTCTTCTAGAGCAGTTAGAACATTTCCATTTACTCTTGCAATCAGCTGCTCTGTGATCCATTTTTGTGCAGTTGAAACATCGTTTCTCTTTCATCAATAGTTGTTTTCTTTCACTAATATCTTTAACTTTTGTACATTCTGATGATTTATGGTCTTGCTCTTCGTCTTTACAGTATACACAGCTTCTCCATGATGATTGTCTTGTATTAAATATTTTGTCCTTTTTATGGTTATATCTGTCTGTATTCTGACGATCTACAGAAACAGGATTTCTCTCAGTCCATTGCCAAAGTGCTTCGGTTAGATGGTTGAACTTCCATTCTTGCCAATTGTTATCTGTTCGCACTAAATCTGATCGTATACCAGGTAATTTGTCCAATGTCATTCTTACGTAACCGTTGATTTCTGTTAACTTTCCCATGGTTTCTAACGCTTGTACATTTGTAACTAGTTTTTGATAGAACTCATTAATTTTGTAAGTATTTGTTCCATATATTGTAGATAATGATAATATGCTTTGAATATGTGCATTTGTTACTTCACTAGGTCTACCATATTTTGACTTTAATATAGCTTTAGCTCTCTCATAACCTTCATTTGTGAAAGGTAGCCCATCAATAACAGGGCGTACTTTTTCTTCAACCAGCTCTTTCAAATATGAAAACTTTGTAACTTGTGCTAAATTGCTGCTATTTTCTATTTCAGACTCAAATTGGTTCCAGAATCTGTTCCAGTCGATATGTGTCCCATTGAACTTTGTTATAACCAGCTTTGGTAGTTTAGCACTTACTATGTTTTGAGAGTTTTGATCTCTCTTAATAGTTTGCTCACTTTCTGCTTCTCTTTGTTTAAACATTTGTAATTGTAGTTTTCTCTCTTCAAGTTTAAGTTCTTCTTCGTGTTTTTTGCGTAATATTTCTAATTCTCTGATAGAATCTTCTTCTGATACTGTATTGTTGATATCTTTAATATGTTTCTCTAAGGTCTCCATAGTTGTGTTGCTTAGCTTCAATTGTAATTGTAAATCTTTCTTCCATTGTCTCACTGATAGAGGTTCTTCGCCGTCTTCTATTTTCAGTTCTTGGATTGATGTCTCCGTTTTGTTGATTTCCTCTAATTGTTTGAGTAAATCTCTCTTGTAATTTTCTAGTTCTCGAACATTATTGCTCGCAATAATTCCATCTGCATCTTCCACTGTTAAGTTAAGTAATTGTATTCTGTTTTGTAACTTCTTGAGTTGGCTCTCCAGCATTTCTTCCCCCATTGTAACTATATATGAATAGTTTAATCTCCAATAATTGTGTGTTGTATAATTCTGAATGTAGTCTCAAAATTCTTCTCCCATCACGGGTGCCACTTTGTCGGGAATTAGATATGTCCACGACAAATATTTCTCAGCAACGCGTTGTCTCCGATAGACAGACGTTTATACAAAATAAATACTCCAGCATTTAGTAGCGTAGCGTATATTTCTTATATTCGTTGCCTGATTACGCGGTTGTATTCTATGCTTGATCTATAGATGATCCTCACATAGATACTAATGTTATAATAATTTACAAGATTTAGTCGAGTTACTTTTATATTAATTTATGTTGCTAAATATAGAATTTTATATAATAATTAAGAATGTTCTAGATTACATGACAGCGTCAAGGTCAGCATCGAATTTTCCAGTTTTGTATATAAATAGAATAGCGATGACGTCAATCTTGGAGAACAATAGGACCAATTTGATGCGGTTAGCTTGAACTTATGACATTGCGTTCTATTCCGCACGTAGATAGTCGCTTCTAGAAAGCTCCGTCTTGCAATTCCCGTCAATGTCAATTGTTTGAACAAAAAGCTAAGGAGCACATTGAAGGAGAAGGAATTTTGATTACAAAGAACGATTCTATTTACTATGAAAAAATTGAAAGTGAGTAATCATTCATTTGTTGCTATGTAGCTAATGCCCACCTGATTGCCATGGCTAGAATAAGGCTAGGCAGCTGTAGAAAGGGATTAAAATTAATTATTTTAACAAGTCTTATTATAGTAATTTTCATAATAGAAGCAGTACTATAAATAAATTCCACAACGAAATCAATTGTTCTTCAGGGGTATAAACAACATAAGTTTTGCTTGAACACATCTGCAGATCTTATCACCCCTTTTTCCCTTTGAACCCTACAAGACAATTCTGCATAAAAAACTTCGAGGGAGCTTATTCAATCAATCACTTTCATTTGTAATTGCTACTTTCAGTTATGTCTCGCAAAGATAATGCCATTTGCATATTAAATCAGACAAGTGTACGTATTTTGTTTTAGATTTCGTGAAGGCTACTCCATCTCCTATCATTGTTGGTTCCAAAGATGATCGACCAGGAACGTTTAATTTTAAATTAAAAACTGGATTGTACAAGATCAAGTTAAATCACTTGAATGGTAGTTTAATTTGCCAAAAACCGATTCCGATGCCATTTGGATGTCACTGGTACGCTGGCCCAGCAGCAAGTCAAATGATTCTTGTGAAAGACTTTCGTGGTGATGTTATTGCATCGAAACATGAATTTAATGAATTTGAAGATGATGGTGTAAAAACTTCATATTTATCAACATCTGGTTGCTTTTTTCTGGTTCAAGGAACGACTTACTCATTTTGGTACTTCCTTGACTATACCGTTTACAACGAGGAAAAAAATTCTGGTGAAACATCATTTGAACTGTTTGTGAAGCTTTGTGAAAAAAATAATAACTGCATCTAATTCAGGCATTGATATATAAATATAACAGACACTTCTATTTACAAAAAAATCATTTAAAGTATCCTTTACTTAGACTTTCTAACAGAAATCTCTCAAATCCTCAATTTCTGGTAAACGTATTCGCATATTTTTAAAACTTCATCACTCATCATGATTTGCGAGTAAGGTAGCACAATTATATATCGGAGTTGAGACAACTTTTATACACTTTTAAATATTGTTATATGATTCAGGGTGTTCATTTGAAATTTCGATTACAATAGAAATGTATATTTGAAATAATCAATGTAAAATTAATCAAATATTTGATGATTATTAAATTCAACAGATGCAAACATTTAATTTTAATATTATTTTCATCTTCACGATATAATGTATTCACAACTTGAGAAATGAAGTAACATCTTTTTCTTTGTGTCTTGCGTTACGAGTTATATTTACGATTTATGCTTAATAGACTGGTACAAACAAAACGAAATCTTGAACTGTGAATTCAAGATCCAATTAAATTTTTGGAGGTGTCTAATTACAAGTTTGACAACATTTTACTGTCAAATTCGATTAGATAATGATGTACAACGGTCCCTCTACATTGATTGGTAAAATGAATGGGTACACATTGACAATTTTGGAATGGCACCATGTCTTCTTTACAATAGAAATCTCACTTGTATATATCATCGCTTCAACTCTCTCAGGGGATGACTGTAAAGTCTCGTTGTACTAATCAAACAAACAAGACTCGACCAGTAGATGTCAACATCAAGATAGCTTTCATAGATATATGCTTTTATGGTATCTCAACTTTTATTAACGCTGACACACATGGAGGGACTTGGAAACAGCCCAACATGAATTAATAACCAGAAATTATAACAATGACCATAAAAGCAGTTTGCACCTATGGTATGTAATGATATTCTCAGCGATGAGAGATTTAAACCTCATTGTGATATATTATTTGCATTTCCAGCTAAAGTTAATGTTGAATTTTGATTTGAAAATACCACCAAAATGAAAACTCAATAATCACAAAGAACAATCTTTCCCACACTTTAACATCGATTGTTCTATTAAACAATTATAGAAAACAAACTTGTTACATTGATATACATAGACAATACTTTAGTAAGTTCATATAAATTAGTACAAGTAAAACAGAAATTACCTTGATATCGTTAACACACAAAATTTGGCAAATAAAATATTTTATATAGAAATATCTATCGTAAAGACGGCATAGTGCCATCTCAAAAATATTACTGTTTTCCCCATTTACTTTACGTATTAATTTAATTGGGCCTTCGTATCCCGCCTCCTGGCACACCACATGACGGAATTTAACAATACAATTTGGGCACCCTAATTTTTAGATTGAAATTTGATAAGATTTTTCATTCTTCTGTCTATGATTGTTATTTAACCCAGATATAGCAGAACACCTTTGAATAATGATTTCTTCGCTCTGAATCTGAAATATGAAAATTCATCAAATCAACTCAGTAAGAGATATGATTTAAAATTCAACAGATACGCAGAGCACAGCTGCAAACTATCATATGATTTGAGTTAGACATTAAATATAGCATAACACTTGTGTTTTAGTTTTAGGTGGCTTAATGATAACATCCAACGCCACACATGAAAGGTTATTCGTCATACGTAGGCATCCTCTCTTTCCCTGTATGATTAAATCAGACCTTCAGACTAACGTAACTGCAACATGGGAATAAAGTAATCCCCCTCGACCAACAAATAAAAACAGTTTCATTCACAAACATTCAGTAACTTTTTCATGATCAAGATGTGATTTAACATTTCCATCTTATACACGTCATTGTCTCTGAGCTAATTTGCACTGTCTTTTAACAATATAAAATATCTGCATCACTTGCCTGCGGGTTGCGATTCACCGACCCTCTCTTCCATGTGTGTCACATAGAGGCTGAAGTATTTAGTTGAAGTTGGAAGAATATCATACTTTGAACGCAGCTTCATTCTTTGCTTTCAATTACGAAGCTGATAAAGTTATAGCTATTTAGCCAACATTAAATAACTCAGCAACGTTTGCATAGGACAACAATATAAAATCTTTATTATCCAATGATCACACAACTGAATCACGTGATATATAGCTTTGGCAAGTGCACATACAGCAGCTGATTGTTGAATATGATGACATATTTTCGTTTTTGAAACTTCAAACACACAATGAACTATTTGACACTTAATTCTGGAACACAAAATGGAATATATCACATAAAAATGTTTCGGAGTTCATAATTAGTATAAATCCTAGCAAATGTAATTTAAAGTTGGTTGGAGCTCACTATACCATGAATCTATCTCAACCTAGAAATGCGAGGAAGTGTGAAAATTAACTAGTAGGTTAGGTAATAAAAACCATGTGAAAATTAGCTTAAGTGTCCATTAATGTCAAATGGAGATTTTTTTATAATGTAGACATTTTCTTATCTGATAATTCTAGTATTTAATTTCTGAAAAGTAGCCTACATCGAATTCTAACATATACAAATCTTCATAAGTATGCATAAGCTTTTTTCAAATACATTTAGTTAGATTGATTTGTGTCAATTTAATCATATTTATGCTCTAGACATGTGCCTACATATATATGCAAACATTAGGTGTGAGAATCGTTTCAAACTCAACACACATTCAAAATTGCTGTTGAAAATTTATCCTTTTCAGAATTGGACAAGGCTATCCCTGTTGAAGTAAAAAATACTGAGGCAGCCATGAACTTTGGATCTGAAGAAGTAAAATGGTAATACCAATCAATGAAAATTTTTCATAGCTGAGGTAGAATTATCTAAAATTAACATATGGCATAATAAACAGAGGCAAGGATGTCCACCTCAAGCAATATGGACCTAGCTTAGTAGTAAAAACAGTTTTTTTTGAAAAAATATCGATAGGCACGGGACAAACATAATCATAAATAATTGTTCCCACTGCCACGATGTGTACTATAACATAATTAGTGCAGAGTGAAAGTATGTACAATTTCCAGTCATAATACTGGTATATTGACCAAAACCAAGACTGATAATATTGGTAGCGTCTATAAGCTACATAATGTAATGAACACAAAAGCCACTAGTCTCTCACGATGACTGTTGGTTCGATGTCAGCAGATTGCAACCTTATATTTACCAATACTTTTACAATTTCACTTCGTCATCAAGAAGTTTTCTGTCGTCTGGTCCTTCTTCTTCATTTTCAACAACCTTTATATCTACTTCTCCATGACCATGATTCACTGACATAGCTCCCTTAAAGTTAGCTTCATTGCTAGCTTCATTGTTTAAACGTTAACTCAAATGAGGTCATTAAAGTTAGCTTCATCGTTAGCTTCATTGTTCGAAATTGTAAAGGGCCCATTGTCCCAGAACTCTCCTTTATCAACTACTATCACATCAAGAAACAATAATTTCTATGTATTTATACTTCAATTAATAAACTGCTTTAAGCCGCATGCATTTTTACTGTATATTAAGCTGTTTCCATGTTTCCATCGATCAATAAATCAACCCGGCCATCAACCAATCAGAATTTCGCATATTTAACAATTAGACAACGAGCCCGAGTTGTCTAATTGTTTTAGTAGAAACAGACTAGTGGTACAAAAAAACATATCAAAAGTTATAAATTCCAACTATTTATTCGCTTTCTGCATAATTAATTTTAAATACAACCGTCAATCAAAGGCATCCATGACGACTGCAGCGTCGTGATTTTGAGAATGAATTTTAATTCGACTTGATGCAGACTTAATTTTTAAAACAAAACAGTTGGATATTAATACTTCCTACAAAATACAGCCCCACAGAATAGCAAACTTGAGAAGGTCACTATTGAGTATCTAAACATACATACATGTTTGCAGTTTGTAATATAAAAGTTTGTTGTTTATAAACTTAAGCTGACTACCTGACTAATTTATATCTAAAACAAAGTAGCGAAAAGTTGCAAGAAGATTGTTAAATAAGATTTAAATTGTATATGCATAGCTTACCATTGAACATGTTGCAACTTCATCTCAGATTTTGTTACTTGTTTTGTTTTCTCAGGGACGGGAATTATAATTTACTCTTGTAATTCGTATAAAATTTTGATTCAAATACATTTGCGAACCCTTGTTTACTTTTTGAAATTTGCGAGGGAACTTGCCTGCGTTGACTATGAGAAAATAGTCAACGACTGAGCAGCCAATCAGAATGCAGCTCATCGAATAGTACCCTAGTCGGTTTCGACTAAATAGGTATAGATAATTACTTACTGATAGTTAAAAAAAATACATGAATCTAATTACTCTTCCGTAGTTGTCTTTTTTCAAAGATGAAATTGGTTTGTATCACGCTGAACGTTGCTGATCAACGGTTGTGGTGAAAGATAAATTAATCTGATTGAACGAGGGGTGCTGATGAGTATGGCAGGTGGTGTAAGAAATTTCAAGAAACTAAGTTAATCGATATGAGACACTTTTAATGAAAATGAGGATTAACATATTGAGCTAAGTCATCACGTGCCTTCTCTTGTGAGCTCACATTCTATATTCGATGCTAAGTCCTGGTCATAAATTATCTGAATAAAAGAAATATTTTTTGTTTGTGTATCAACGGTTTTTGGTTTGCAAGTGTAGTAATAATAAGAGATCACATCTCTCTGGTGAGTGGCTTATCGGAATTTAGACCCACGAGTTTACTATAACAGCAAACGAGAAATCCATATAGTAAACGATGCCGCTGAGTGATGCAATCATTAATAGCTGCATCTGAATAACGATCACAACTCCCAAGCTGATGCTTTTTGAATTTTACAAGTTGAATATTTTTAATCACAGAGTACATTTGATTTGAAGTTCAGAAAAGTCTGTCAATTTTTTTTCGGCTTGTCGCCAAAACACATGCTTTAGTCTAAACTTATTTAACGAAGTGGTGAGATCATTGACAGGGGAAGAATCTACTCGAGCGATAAAAAATTTTTTATCATCTTCAAACAAGACGCACTACACACAACCTGTTGTGAGAAGTTCAACTCAAGACTGATTTATTCGTATTCAAACATTACATATCATGCTGTGCTAAGCCTAGGTGTTACATATCATTACACCTCCCTCTAGTTGAAAGGAGGTATCCTAACTTCTATTTCAACTTTAACAATACGTTTTTACGTAAGCACAAAAACAAATAGAAATTATTATATACTTTTAGATCAAATAGAAAGAAATTAGATTTAAATTGTTATGAGTTATAAGTCCGTTTCAAGTCCGTTGAGGTTTACTGTCCGTAGCGGTTAACCGGTTTAGTCAGCCGCGTACTTCTACCTAATGTTGCTTTGGTTTCTTTGTACGTGTCAGTTGACGGTGGCTTATCAAGGTCGGTTGATGTTGTTGGTTGATCGGCATTGGTTTGTTTAATTCGTCTTAAAAATCGGCGATTACGCCAGTACAAGCGACCAGACGGTCGTTTGACGTGATAGTCTCGATTCTGTCCGATGCCAATAACGATTCCCTTTTCCGTCTATCTCTTGGTTCGAGAGTCTTGTATTAGGATCGTGTCTCCGATGTTTAACCGTGGCAAAATCTGGGCGGTGCGATCATAATAAAACTTTTGTAATACTTTCATATCTTCAACTTTGTTGTCTGCATCCTCGGCTGGCTTCTTGCCAGATTTTGGCAAATGCTGAATAATGTGCAGGGACTTTGGAACGGAGTTGGTGGCCATATAAAATTTGAGATGGGGATCTGCCATCAGCTCTGGGCGTGTTTCGTAGCTCTAACAGGCCATGTAAAAAATTCTCTGATGTTATATCGCCGTTTGGCTGTTTGACAACCAAACTTTTGATGGACTTGACAGCACTTTCGGCGTGGCCGTTTGATTGCGGATTGTGCGGAGTAGACGGATTCAATCGGACTCCCCATCTGGTCAAAAAATCATTAAACGCTTTGGCTTTGAATTGCGGGCCACCGTCTGTTCTAATTTCTACAGGCACTCCAGTCAGCACAAAGTATTTGCGCACAATTTTGATAACATCTGATGCCGTTGGGTCACTTCGCCATTGTGTTACAAACGGAAAGCCGTATAGGCGGTCAGCGTATACCATGTACGTGCTTCCGGAGTGGCTGAATAAATCAGACGACACACTTTCGAATACCCTTTTAGGCAGGATATCATACTGCATTGGTTCACGCGGTAAACTTGGTAGTCTCTGCTGACATTGGTCACAATTCTCTACGCAGTTTTTGATGTCAGCGTTGATACCCGGTCAATAGACGGCTTGACGAGCTCTCCGTTTCGTTCTCTCTATCCCTTGGTGCGAGTCATGAAACTTAGATAATATTTCCTTGCGCAGAATATTTGGTATGATTAAACGTGTACCAAATAGTATAAGGCCATCGTCGGTCGATAGTTCTTGGAATATTTTATTGTATGGTGTGGTGTGTTCAGTTGGTTGACCATTCTCAATTGCATTTAGTAAATGCTGGTATTCCTGGTCACCTTGTGCTGATTGCCGTAAATGTTTAAGAGTATCATCTTCATATTTATTGTCTTGTTGTTCATTGAGCGCGATTATTGCTATGTTGATGACGGCTTCACGATGAAGGTGATTGTCTGGTTCACAGTTCGCTAATTCATGAGAGAGCTCATCGAGTGGCAGCGGTGCTCTTGATAGTGCGTCAGGAATGTAATGTATGCTTCCCTTTCACCATGTGGTGTGAAATTGATAGCTGCTTAGTGACAGTTTGAATCGTAGCAGACGAGCATTTGTGATTTGATCGAGTGTGAAGTCGTTCATGATCGGTATTAATGGTCGGTGGTCGGTAGCTATTGTAAAGCCAGACAAGCCACTTAGATAGAGGTGACATTTTCGTACGTCCCAGGCGATAGCTAGACACTCAAGTTCAATCGTCGGATATCTTGTTTCTGGATCTGATTAAAATCGAGAGCCACATTGGATTAATCGCCAATCTGATCCATGTTTTTGCATTAGTACATAACCCAAACCACCTAAACGAGATGCGTCCGTTTCTAGAACAGTTTCTGCAGTCAAGTCAAAGGATGCTAGAATAGGTGTACTAACAAGTAATCTTTGAGTCTATTAAAAGCGGCGGTATGTTCAGTGGTCCATATATAGTCAAATGATGGCTTCAATAATACACGAAGTAGAGTCGCAGCGCTACTGATGTGAGGTGTAAATTGACCCAATTGATTAACCAAACCCATGAATGAACGTAATTGTGTTCGAGACGTCGGTTGCGGAAATAACCGGATTGCATCCGTTTTCTTCAAATCGGTGGCGATTCCATCTCTAGATAAGTTGTAACCTGCAAATCGTACATTGGCTTTAGCAAAATTAAATTTATCTGCATTCAAAGTGATTTTGTGAGTACGACATCGCTCTAGAATGCTACGGACCCGTAAGATGTGTTCACGAAAGTTTTCATCGTCAGCCAATATGTCATCTACCACTTTGTGTACATGTTGTAGCCCAGCTAATGCAATGTCGCCTCTTAAATTATAGGCGTCACCTGATGCTATGAAACCCATTGGAGAGCGCAAATGAATGTAACGTCCCCAAGGCGTCATAAAACATGTTGAATCTCGAGCTGATTCGTCTAGTTCAAGTTGCCAATACCCGTGTTTAGCATCCATTGTCGTGAAATACTGTGCGCATGGTGATATTCCAGAGACAGCCTCTCTTGGTGTCTTCATAGGGTGAACGGGACGTCTGACTTGATCGTTCAGGTGTTTTAAGTCTACTCATAATCGTAACTTGCCATTAGGTTTCGGTATCACAACTAGTGGATGACACCAATCGATTGGACGGTCACCAACCGGCTCGTAGATCTTTTTAGCTACCAATTCATCAATCATTGTTTTAACTTCATCACGGTATGCGTATGGAATCGGGCGAGCATTGTATATTGCATATGGTTTAGCATCTGCTTTCAAGTCTATCTTCATTGGCTCACAGTTCATTGGCTTTAGTTCATCCTCTGAGCAAAAGACATCTTTGAATTCGTCCAGCAGTTCATTTTTGATGATTTCGATTTCCTTTTCTGTCGGTTTGATCGGGTAATCTCTGTTTCCATGGTTACTGGTCGATGTGGCAGAAATAGTCTGAGCTAAAGGCTGTGGGAAGGTTGTATGGACAATGTTCAATTTCCGACATGCTGTCAACGATAAGTAAAACTTCTTAATATTGTTACAAATATATATTTTCTCTGAAGCTATTTTGCCTGACAGCTTCAAGTGTACTGTGACGTGCCCAACTACGCGAAGGGGTGAACCTTCGATACCAGATATAGTAGGCGTGGTGTCTACTTTTAAATCTTTGCGTGTTAAACCTAGCTGTGATAACAGTGATGCGCTCATGACTGAACCTTCCGCCCCAGTGTCTGGAATGACGTCACACGGGACCAAATAGCTTGCAGTGCGTGAATTATACACGTCAATCTTGATAGTCGGATCTGTGTTTTGTTGACACGACGAGATGGTTAGCGAACTTTGTGATAAAGATAGCGATTTCACAGAGTCGTGTTGTTCACCAGAAGTTTTGCTTGCTGTCTTTGAATGCATACCTTCGCGAAATGGCCAATTTTTTGGCAGTTGTTGAATTCTTTTCCTTTAGCGGGACAGTCTTTGCCTGAGTAGTGCGGATATCCGCAATTTCCACACATTTTTGCCTTTACTTCGTCTTTGTTATGCTGTTTTGTGGTCGGTGTTGATCCATTTGTAGCCGCTATTGTCGAGGCTGGATAACGCAGTGATTGGCTACCTATCGTGCCCTTTTCTTAATTCCTACATATTGTCAGCGTTTCTTGTAAGGTAGGAGTAGGGCTCCTTGCCAATAGCTTTTGTCTTGTATCGTTGCTGTTAATACCGATAATGATAAGGGTAGCTATCCAATCGTCGTGGGTCATACTTCTAAGGTCTGCGTTGGCTGCTTTTACGCACAGGTCTGTGTAGTAATCATCAAATGTCTCATTGTCTTCTATGTGTCTTTGAACGACTTGCAAGCAATCCAAGGCCACGTTCAATTTGGCTTTCAATAAATTGTTGATGGCTGTTATTATGGCTGCGAGGGTGCTCGTGTTGTCTTCGGGGATGGCCATAGAGAAGGTCATTTTGTCAAGCATCGCCGGTGTGCAGAAACTTCGGAATACGGCGACTTGTTGTGTGTAGCCTTGCTCTTTCAAGTTAACCAATTGATAGTAGTTATCCCAACTTTTCAGCCACTGTTTGAATTGATGATAGGTCGTATCGCTTTCCAACATCGGTGGTGGTTTTGCTGTGATTTTCGGCGCTACAGACGATACATGGCGTTCGATCGTGCTTCTACCGAGATTGGATAGAGGAGACTCTTGCGGCGTAATAATCTTTTCCATTAGTGCAGCAAATTGCGTTTGCTGCTGCTGTTGCTGCTCCATCATTATTTGCATTAAGTTTACCATGGGGTCGACTTGAATTGGAGCACTGCTTGCACCTGTACTAGAAACGTTTGAGTCCGTGTCGTTGCCATGAAGGCTCTCTTCAAGCTGTCTACGCAACTCAGCGTTCTCGAGCTCCAAGTCCGCCTTTGTTGGTAGTGGCATACTGTTTGTATAATAGACTGCTAAGCAGTTAGATAAGAGTAATAGTCAGTTACTTTAACATAAAATTCGGTTCGTATAAAATCCACTGCGCCATGTGAGAAGTTCAACTCAAGACTGATTTATTCGTATTCAAACATTACATATCATGCTGTGCTAAGCCTAGGTGTTACATATCATTACACCTGTTTTGTTGATTTTAAGTCAACAAAGCGTTGTGTTACCATTGTAAGTGTGGTTTGTGTGAGGCAAACTATGTTTGTTTTGCTTGCCAGCATCTACACGAACGCGTTACAGGGCATCAAAGACTCCGGGGGTAACTCCAAGTGCCGCATTGATGGGGGTGGGGTCCCACTTTGGAAAAATGTGAAGTATCCGAAAAGTCCCAAAAATCCTTTAAAATGCTACTCAAAAAGTCCATGGAGGGTATTTCCATAAAGGCTCTATCCGGGGATGTTCCATTTTTATGGGTAAAAATTCAAATCCAGTTTTCAGTTTTTCAGCCTCCAAATTCAGTTTCTTCCCAAATTCTCTAGAAAATCGAAATGGGACCAAAAACATTTAATATCCTAAAAATTCCTACCCAAAAAATATATTTCTCAGCTGGAATATGCACTCAAAAAAGTGGCACGTCCTCGTATAGCAGCAGTATGGGAGCTACCCCCATACTTGAATATTCAATTCCAAAACAAATTATAATCCCTATTAGTATCATTTTTGTTTCCCGTGAAGTAGAACACTGTGTCTCTTTCCGATTATGTCAAAGGATAACGCCAATTATTAATTAAAAAGGAGATAGAATACAATTGAATCGTATAATCCATCCGCCACAGTAGCATGAATGGACGACGCAGAAACGCGAAGCAGTTCTTGGTATCATTAATTAATGGCGCAGAGAGACACGGAGCTAAAAAAGTGCACACAAGTTATATTCTGAAATCATATATTTGGATCTTTGAAAAACCATAACCTATATTTACAACTATTGGAAATTATTCTGAGAATAATTTATTTCACATTTGGAATTTTATAATATTTAGGAATGAATACATTATACATAATTTGACATATAGCATGGCGTATTGTATGAATTTGCGAAATATGTTAACGCAATTTAGTCATCTAGAAGTAGGAAGGATAGTCGGTTGAAAACACCAGTAACATGGAAATGGCAGTGATAAAAGTAAACAATGCCTTGATATACAATAACATTGTCCAGGGAGCAATATTATCAAAGTATTTCTTACAAAATCACTTGTCAAGTACCCTAGTCTAAATCATATAGAATTTTAAACGCCGTCCAAGCTAAAATCTATGTGATTTCATTATTTATACTTACATCATTTAAAATTTATTTCCAAAATATATTTAATTCAAAATTCACAAAATATAATTTATCATCGTTTTAAATGTTTTAATACGAAAATAATATAACCCTTTGTACAATGTAAACCCATCTTTATTATTGTTTAAATGACGTTTTCATGACGTCTTAAATTTCATTGTATTGAAATGAGATTGTTGGTGTTAACGTCATTCATCTATGTTTTTGTAAACCAAGACGAGCCAATGAAACATCACCACGTTTTTTCATCATATCCCAATACATAACAGTTACTATAATCAAAGGAGACATGAATGTTACGAGAATGAGGCAGCGCATGGTTTTTGAATCGAGGCGAAAATGTTACAAAAAGAGGCAGCCATGTTTAAGAAATGGGGAAAACAAAAATTCAACTCGCTCTAGGGACATTTGGTTACCAAGCCCTCTGAGAATCAGCGTTTTCTTGTTAAGTCGTTGTGACTGCAATTAGATGACGTGATTCACTCGTCCCTAGGCTCGTTAGGGTCCAGTAGGAACCCGTTAGGGAATTAGGGTTAGGGTAAATACCACGTGATACAACCCGGTCGTGTTTATATGAAACCTAATATTAAACCTAATCTCTCACTGTCCGTACCGTAAGGCTACGGTGGAGGGTAGGCAACTAGAATACTTTAGTTCGATCTCCGTTCAGAGATCCTACTATTTTATTTTAATAATATAATTTAATTCTTAACAATTTCAAAATGTATCAATGATTGTTATACACATGCGTTTCCACTGAGAGTGATGCAATCCATGAAAGAACCAAATGTCCCTAGAGCGAGTTGAATTATCATTTTTTCTAAGAAATGTTGGCTACATAAACTAAAATTGATTATCATTACAAGACATTTAGCAGGAATAAAATTATTCAATTGAACTGCAAGAAAACATAAGATTATACTTTAATTGTTTTGAGAAAACGTGTAATGTTGATATTGCTAGCTTCCAAAGATTTTTGCTTTAAAGCTAATACAGAAATCATAAATTTCAAAACCAGGCAGAGTTATTTAATTTAAGCTGCAACACTATACAACATGCGATAGGTGATACTGATGAATACCATAAAATTGGACATAACATTTCACATTCCACTTTTTTGCTGTAAGTAGTATAAATATGTGCATTCCGAGACAATGGAAAGCAAAAGAACAAAAGAAACAAACAATAGAATACCATCTGGATCTTGATAGAAATTTAAGTTTTAAAAATTTACTCCACATGGTAGAATTGAGGTACCACATTGCAATTATGAAAGGCATCGCATGCTGCAACTTGACACAAAGCAATCGAAGAGCATAATTGTATTCAAAAAAGCAATCGAAAATGAATCGCTCGTTAAATGTTTGTACTTTAGCATGTCATCTATGTAATATATTTACTATATTCCTTCTTAACGTGTAAAACGCATTCTCATGTTGTTATAGTTGAATTATATACCTCATTACATTGCATTACATTAATTATTATTAAAAAGGAGATAGAATACAATTGAATCGTATAATCCATCCGCCACAGTAGCATGAATGGACGACGCAGAAACGCGAAGCAGTTCTTGGTATCATTAATTAATGGCGCAGAGAGACACGGAGCTAAAAAAGTGCACACAAGTTATATTCTGAATTCATATATTTGGATCTTTGAAAAACCATAACCTATATTTACAACTATTGGAAATTATTCTGAGAATAATTTATTTCACATTAGGAATTTTATAATATTTAGGAATGAATACATTATACATAATTTGACATATAGCATGGCGTATTGTATGAATTTGCGAAATATGTTAACGCAATTTAGTCATCTAGAAGTAGGAAGGATAGTCGGTTGAAAACACCAGTAACATGGAAATGGCAGTGATAAAAGTAAACAATGCCTTGATATACAATAACATTGTCCAGGGAGCAATATTATCAAAGTATTTCTTACAAAATCACTTGTCAAGTACCCTAGTCTAAATCATATAGAATTTTAAACGCCGTCCAAGCTAAAATCTATGTGATTTCATTATTTATACTTACATCATTTAAAATTTATTTCCAAAATATATTTAATTCAAAATTCACAAAATATAATTTATCATCGTTTTAAATGTTTTAATACGAAAATAATATAATCCTTTGTACAATGTAAACCCATCTTTATTATTGTTTAAATGACGTTTTCATGACGTCTTAAATTTCATTGTATTGAAATGAGATTGTTGGTGTTAACGTCATTCATCTATGTTTTTGTAAACCAAGACGAGCCAATGAAACATCACCACGTTTTTTCATCATATCCCAATACATAACAGTTACTATAATCAAAGGAGACATGAATGTTACGAGAATGAGGCAGCGCATAGTTTTTGAATCGAGGCGAAAATGTTACAAAAAGAGGCAGCCATGTTTAAGAAATGGGGAAAACAAAAATTCAACTCGCTCTAGGGACATTTGGTTACCAAGCCCTCTGAGAATCAGCGTTTTCTTGTTAAGTCGTTGTGACTGCAATTAGATGACGTGATTCACTCGTCCCTAGGCTCGTTAGGGTCCAGTAGGAACCCGTTAGGGAATTAGGGTTAGGGTAAATACCACGTGATACAACCCGGTCGTGTTTATATGAAACCTAATATTAAACCTAATCTCTCACTGTCCGTACCGTAAGGCTACGGTGGAGGGTAGGCAACTAGAATACTTTAGTTCGATCTCCGTTCAGAGATCCTACTATTTTATTTTAATAATATAATTTAATTCTTAACAATTTCAAAATGTATCAATGATTGTTATACGCATGCGTTTCCACTGAGAGTGATGCAATCCATGAAAGAACCAAATGTCCCTAGAGCGAGTTGAATTATCATTTTTTCTAAGAAATGTTGGCTACATAAACTAAAATTGATTATCATTACAAGACATTTAGCAGGAATAAAATTATTCAATTGAACTGCAAGAAAACATAAGATTATACTTTAATTGTTTTGAGAAAACGTGTAATGTTGATATTGCTAGCTTCCAAAGATTTTTGCTTTAAAGCTAATACAGAAATCATAAATTTCAAAACCAGGCAGAGTTATTTAATTTAAGCTGCAACACTATACAACATGCGATAGGTGATACTGATGAATACCATAAAATTGGACATAACATTTCACATTCCACTTTTTTGCTGTAAGTAGTATAAATATGTGCATTCCGAGACAATGGAAAGCAAAAGAACAAAAGAAACAAACAATAGAATACCATCTGGATCTTGATAGAAATTTAAGTTTTAAAAATTTACTCCACATGGTAGAATTGAGGTACCACATTGCAATTATGAAAGGCATCGCATGCTGCAACTTGACACAAAGCAATCGAAGAGCATAATTGTATTCAAAAAAGCAATCGAAAATGAATCGCTCGTTAAATGTTTGTACTTTAGCATGTCATCTATGTAATATATTTACTATATTCCTTCTTAACGTGTAAAACGCATTCTCATGTTGTTATAGTTGAATTATATACCTCATTACATTGCATTACATATTTTTCCATAACTTTTTGAAATCTATATGATGTGCTTAAATTTAATTAAGGAACTGCGTAAAATGTATTGTTATCTCGTAATCTTTAGTACGCTCTATATCCATTATTTTTTGACGAAAATACTTAAAACTTCGCCAAGTTGATATTTACTTCATTATCTTTTAGTAAAATAACTTTTATTTTATACTTAGAGATTGAGGGTTTCTCGTTTGGGAGTTGACTTGGAGTGACCCAAAGCTGTTTGTGCATTACAATTTGCAGTTTAAAAATTGAGCTCTTACCCTCTTTCTTGACTAAACCTTGTTGGATATATCTAAGATATGTACATAAACTACCAACAGCAGCAATCTGAATAGAAACAAACAAATATTATTTATTAAATATAACTCATGCTGAGATATTAATTTAATCAATATACATTATATAGCTTTCTTATTCTTTCAAAGGTATATTTCGTTGCGACAATATTATGTGTAGCATAATGGAACGTTCAAAACTCTTCGTTTTTTTTTTTTTTTTTTTTTTAACATTAAAATTCTTTTTACTAATAAATTAACAATATGAAACTACAACTCATAACATACAATGATGAATCTAACTAATAACTAATAACTAACTAATCAATAATTGTTCCAAGGATGCTCGCAGCATTTCCCCCTGTAAGGCGATAGAAAGCCGTTGGTACAGCCATTGATGCTCTCTGGGGTCGCCGCTTGATCGAACAAGGCGACTGCCTAGTTCCTTTAAGAAATCTTTGAAAAAACTCTTCAATGTTTATCAGAGCCTTCGATATAATAATGGAAGCATTGATATAAGGATCTATGTTTTCGAACGTACCAATTTTATATTGCGATTCTTTGTGCGAAAATATAAATGGTTCAATCAACTGATCACGATTGGAAAGTTGTTTGATTATTTTCGCAAACTTTATAACAATCTTTAAAAAGTAATAATAATAAATAGTAACATATATATATAACAACAATAATAATAATAATAATGTATTTGTTATAGTAATGTATTTGTTGTCTTATGATCGTTTAATAACGTGAAACTTGGGGCCGGGACACGGAATTACAAGCAAAGAATGTGTCTTTCTTGACCTTCTCATTATTATTATTATTATTATTATTATTATTATTATTATTATTATTATTATTATTATTATTATTATTATTATTATTATTATTATTATTATTATTATTATTATTATTATTATTATTATTATTATTATTATTATTATTATTATTATTATTATTATTATTATTATTATTATTATTATTATTATTATTATTATTATTATTATTATTATTATTATTATTATTATTATTATTATTATTATTATTATTATTATTATTATTATTATTATTATTATTATTATTATTATTATTATTATTATTATTATTATTATTATTATTATTATTATTATTATTATTATTATTATTATTATTATTATTATTATTATTATTATTATTATTATTATTATTATTATTATTATTATTATTATTATTATTATTATTATTATTATTATTATTATTATTATTATTATTATTATTATTATTATTATTATTATTATTATTATTATTATTTACGCTCTGCTATTCACTAGCATTGAGCGCTATCAAATTGCCAAAATTAAGTTTTAATATTTCTAATACTATTACTATATATATTTATATATAACAATAATATAACTAGTCATATTTATGACAATCATTGTTGTGATATCCATTTTTACTGATAAAAGGTCTATGATAACTCTATCCATACCTTTAAATTAGAAAATTGTGCATGCAGAGAATTCCATTGTGACTGTGACTGAAAAAATTGATTGGCTTGCTGCTCTCAATTGCAGGTCCCTTTTATTTTATAACCGTTAAAGAAGGGCAGATAACAAGGCAGGCGAGTCAACTGCTGGCTAGACTATCTGTGCCTATTGCTTATGTCCGTTTTGTAGAAGGAAAGCAAGAGATTACAACTATCCAGGCAGCCTAGCTAGACATCCTAGAAGTTTCTGCCTTAAAACTAATAACAGAAAGGCAAATCAAGCAGTTCAAGTTTTCAATTGATTCAAATGTCTCCATTGCAAAATCCTTAGTTTTCAAATCTTTTGAGTTCAACTTTCATGGCACCCAAGGACTATTTAAATAAATAATTCAATTTGGGCAGTCCTTGCAAACATAAGGCTCCAGGTAAGCAAGCAAAATACTAATGTAGCTCATTAGAAACAGCAGGGCAGCGGAATTACCTTTGCTTGACATCCTTGTGATATATAATGCCATTCTGCACCATCATGCGTTTTTAACCGATAAGAACAATTTAACATCAATCTAGCCAAAGCACATTTTCTATGAAAATAATAATATATAATTGACAAATTATGTATCAAAACAAACAGACAAACAAAAATGAACATTTAGATGATGAAAAATATCTGATTTAGAATGAAATAGAGTAGGTCTAATTCATGTGTCAGCAGCTTTCCGACAAGGATGACCCTCGGGACTTTGTGAATCCCTCAGGGCATTCATTTTAAAATAAAATCAACCAATCTCCCTGAAAGCCGTTATGACGCTGATACTTGCATCACACAGTCATAAACGAGTGCATGAATTTGTTTTTCCACATCTGAACTCAACTATACCATGTTTGAGATATTATATATGTATACATGAGATGAATGGAGTTGGGAATTTCTGATCAGAAAAAGCTAGAAGGACCTCAGCTTGTTTATGTCTCGAGAAAATAGAAGAATATTTTCCAGACCAGAACCATTGAAGATATAGGTATGTTCGAGAATTCTATATTATTACTTTTGAAGTATTCTTCAAACGATAGGGATTTCTGATAGACTCCAGCTTGAAATCTATTTAAGTTTACTTTTTATCATAATCGAATTTTGGTTCAGCATTGCTGTATAAATACAATGAAAGACAATTTTTACTGAACCTTAGAACTGGTTGCATTGTATCACTAAGCAAGACCATCTCTATATTAATAGTATTGTCTATTTATTAATAAATTATTTGTATATTTGGGTATATTTATTATTGAAACAAAATGCCGTTCATTTCTTTCTTAAAATTGAAATACAAACATTTCACTTCTTTTAAAAAGAGTTACTTTAATATATAATTTGTATATGTGACTTATGTATGAGCGTAATTAATATATACACTCATTGCAGCATAGTCGTCAAATCGTTCACCCAAAAAGTGACCTTTTTCAACTGGTACATAACGGGACTGGAAATGATCTAGATTCAATCAGTTACTAACTTAGACCCAATCCCAAGAAAAAAATTCTGAAAAAGTGCGTACCTGAACTAGTCCGACGCCCGTTTGTCAAAATTAAGCAGGTCATCTAGAAACACAAACGTGTAAATTCTGTTTCAACCGATTTTCAAAATTCTTTTTTGCATCTGGTACCTTGGTATATTTACTACAAATCTACTGCGAGCTTTTTAAATAAAATGAAAAATAAAAAGCTATTCAACTTTGAACTGCATGTGTTGGTCAGCGTTTTTATTTGACTAATATTTGTTGTTATAACTTTTTAATTTTCATTTTATTTAAAAAGCTCGCGGTAGATTTGTAGTAAATATACCAAGGTACCAGATGCAAAAAGAATTTTGAAAGCGGTTGAAACAGAATTTACACGTTTGTGTTTCTAGATGACCTACTTAATTCTGGCAAAAAGGCCTGGAACTAGTTCAGGAATGCACTTTTTCAGAATTTTTTTCTTGGGATTGGGTCTAAGTTATTACAGTAACTGATTGAATCTAGATTACTTCCATTCCCGTTATGTACCAGTTGAAAAAGGTTACTTTTTGGGTAAAAGATTTGACGACTATGCTCTCATTGCTAGTAAAGTATTATTAGTATTATTATTCGTCAAAGATTTCATTGTCTAAAATAATCTATTTCAAGATTGACAAAGAAGTTACATTTTTGATGCCAATTATTTTTCGATTAGTAAAATTTGGCTCCGATGATCGGCAGAACCGATTATTTTCAGAACAATCGTCTCAACCCTACTATATACTCACTTTGGTTTTAATTTTCCTCTGACAGGTTCAATTATAAGGGTATTGTTTGTTATACCAGCTAAAACAGCGTTTCCAAGCTGAGAAAAAAAATTATAGAGCAATATGAATATAATACAGCATCACAAATCTACAAAATTATATGTGAGATTATTTCCTCTCTGGTCAAAAGGTTCAGGCTTGTGGATCCTAGAGGCATTTCAACATTTTCTTCTGAGTTATTTTGTTGAGGTTTGACCAATAAATTATACAAAAATCAATTTTCTTCTGATATTGCTCTAGCCTTCCGGAATCTGTTCTGATTAGTGAGTAAACGTGAGAGGGTAGGCTTACTCTAGGATCAGAAAGAACAATAATATTTCAACAGAACAATGTGCTATTCAATTCCCAAAAGACTTATGTTCAGAGCATGAAAGAGAGCTTTCGAATGATGAATAATGTTCAGGATTTCTTTGCATGGTTTTTGAGATTAGCGCGTACAAAGTTTTGAGGGTCATTTTTATATAGTAGTAAAGACATAGCAAGAAAGTGGTTAGCAAAATTTAATAACAAAAAGAGTCAACGAGAACACATCCTCAGTTATTATTTAATGCTGTATGCAATCATCAGACAAATAAAGTATAAAAATAATAATAATGCTTATAGTTAATTAGTCTGATAATTGCGTTAATCATGAGACGTTTCTTCTTATAAAGGAATGTGTATTTTTTGACTATTCTATTTTATGATTTGTTAATGAAAGGTTTCTAATGATAAACAAAGGAGTAAAATCTATGAAATTGTTGTTGTGATCTGGCATGTTTTTAAAATAAATGTCTCATGCTTATAGAATTGACCAACCAATCATTTCAATGTAATGAAATTCAAATCTGGGCAGGTCAATTATCCACTTATCTGAACATTAATGTTCTTTATTGTCTGGAATCACATGATTTAGGGATATATGGAAGCAGAACAGATGTGTTTTATTTAATGCTTCATTTTCTTTCAATCCATCAAGCAATATGGGAGGAAAAACAGAAATGTTGATATTGAAATGGACTTTTATTTTTCTTCTTTATTATTTGAAATCCTGTCAAGGAGATCCAATGTGTCAGCTTCCTTATCAGAAGACGGATGGAAAATATCTTGAATCGCAAGAGGGAAAGTTCTTCAATGCAAATACCTTTAGAAATTATTTAAACATTTCGATTGGAAAATGTTCAATGTTATTTACGGCAGAAGCGAAAGCTAAGTCAATGAATGTTGTTGGTGCTGATCACAGAAATGTATCATGTCAATTGTTTGAACAAAAAGCTAAGGAGCACATTGGAGGAGAAGGAATTTTGATTACAAAGAACGATTCTATTTACTATGAAAAAGTTGAAAGTCAGTAATCATTCATTTGTTGCTATGTAGCTAATGCCCACCTGATTGCCATGGCTACAATAAGGCTAGGCAGCTGTAGAAAGGGATTAAAATTAATTATTTTAACAAGTCTTATTATAGGAATTTTCATATTAGAAGCAGTACTATACATAAATTCCACAACGAAATCAATTGTTCTTCAGGGGTATAAACAACATAAGTTTTGCTTGAAAACATCTGCAGATCTTATCACCCCTTTTTCCCTTTGAACCCTACAAGACAATTCTGCATAAAAGACTTCGAGGGAGCTTATTCAATCAATCACTTTCATTTGTAATTGCTACTTTCAGTTATGTCTCGCAAAGATAATGCCATTTGCATATTTAATCAGACAAGTGTACGTATTTTGTTTTAGATTTCGTGAAGGCTACTCCATCTCCTATCATTGTTGGTTCCAAAGATGATCGACCAGGAACGTTTAATTTTAAATTAAAAACTGGATTGTACAAGATAAAGTTAAATCACTTGAATGGTAGTTTAATTTGCCAAAGACCGATTCCGATGCCTTTTGGATGTTACTGGTACTCTGGCCCAGCAGCAAGTCAAATGATTCTTGTGAAAGACTTTCGTGGTGATGTTATTGCATCGAAACATGAATTTAATGAATTTGAAGATGATGGTGTAAAAACTTCATATTTATCAACATCTGGTTGCTTCTTTCTGGTTCGAGGAACGACTTACTCATTTTGGTACTTCTTTGACTATACCGTTTACAACGAGGAAAAAAATTCTGGTGAAACATCATTTGAACTGTTTGTGAAGCTTTGTGAAAAAAATAATAACTGCATCTAATTCAGGCATTGATATATAAATATAACAGACACTTCTATTTACAAAAAAATCATTTAAAGTATCCTTTACTTAGACTTTCTAACAGAAATCTCTCAATTCCTCAATTTCTGGTAAACGTATTCGCATATTTTTAAAACTTCATCACTCATCATGGTTTGCGAGTAAGGTAGTTCAATTAAATATCAGAGTTGAGACAATTTATACACTTTTTAATATTGTTATATGATTCAGGGTGTTCATTTGAAATTTCGATTACAATAGAAATGTATATTTGAAATAATCAATGTAAAATTAATCAAGTATTTGATGATTATTAAATTCAACAGATGAAAACATTTAATTTTATTATTATTTTCATTTTCACGAAATAATGTATTCACAACTTGAGAAACGAAGTAACATTTTTTGCTTTGTGTCTTGCGTTACGAGTTATATATACGATTTATGCTTAATAGACTGGTCCAAACAAAACGAAATATTGAACTGTGAATTCAGGATCCAATTAAATTTTTGGAGGTGTCTAATTACAAGTTTGACAACATTTTACTGTCAAATTCGATTAGGTAATGATGTAAAACGGTCCCTCTACATTGATTGGTAAAATGAATGGGTACACATTGAAAATTTTGGAATGGCACCATGTCTTCTTTACAATAGAAATCTCACGTGTATATATCATCACTTCAACTCTCTCAGGGGATGACTGGAAAGTCTCGTTGTACTAATCAAACAAACAAGACTCGACCAGTAGATGTCAACATCAAGATAGCTTTCATAGATATATGCTTTTATGGTATCTCAACTTTTATTAACGCTGACACACATGGCGGGACTTGGAAACAGCCCAACATGAATTAATAACCAGAAATTATAACAATGACCATAAAAGCAGTTTGCACCTATCATATGTAATGATATTCTCAACGATGAGAGATTTAAACCTCATTGTGATATATTATTTGCATTTCCAGCTAAAGTTAATGTTGGATTTTGATTTGAAAATACCACCAAAATGAAACCTCAATAATCACAAAGAACAATCTTTCTCACACTTGATCAGCGGTTGTTCTATTAAACAATTATAGAAAACAAACTTGTTACATTGATATACATAGACAATAATTAAGTTCATATAAATTAATACAAGTAAAACAGAAATTACCTTGATATCGTTACACACAAAATTTGGCAAATTAAATATATTATATAGAAATATCTATCGTAAAGATGGCATAGTGCCATCTCAAAAATATTACTGTTTTCCCCATTTACTTTACCTATTAATTTAAAGGGGCCTTCGTATCCCGCCTCCTGGCACACCACATGACGGAATTTAACAATACAATTTGGGCACCCTTATTTTTAGATTGAAATTTGTTAAGATTTTTCATTCTTCTGTCTATGATTGTTATTTAACCCAGATATAGCAGAACACCTTTGAATAATGATTTCTTCGCTCTGAATCTGAAATAAGAAAATTCATCAAATCAATTCAATAAGAGATATGATTTAAAATTCAACAGATACGCAGAGCACAGCTGTAAACTATCATATGATTTGATTTAGACATTAAATACAGCATAATACGTGTGTTTGAATTTTAGGTGGCTGAATCATAACATCCAACGCCACACATGAAATGTTATTCGTCGTACGTAGGCAACCCCTCTTTCCCTGTATGATTAAATAAGACCTTCAGACTAACGTAACTGCAACATGGGAATAACGTAATCCCCCTCGACCAACAAATAAAAACAGTTTCATTCACAAACATTCAGTAACTTTTTCATGATCAAGATGTGATTTAACATTTCCATCTTATACACGTCATTGTCTCTGAGCTAATTTGCACTGTCTTTTAACAATATAAAATATCTGCATCACTTGCCTACGGGTTGCGATTCACCGACCCTCTCTTCCATGTGTGTCACATAGAGGCTGAAGTATTTAGTTGAAGTTGGAAGGATATCATACTTTGAACGCAGCTTCATTCTTTGCTTTCAATTACGAAGCTGATAAAGTTATAGCTATTTAGCCAACATTAAATAACTCAGCAACGTTTGCATAGGACAACAATATGAAATCTTTATTATCCAATGATCACACAGCTGAATTACGTGATATAGCTTTGGCAAATCCACATACAGCAGCTGATTGTTGAATATGATGACATATTTTCGTTTTTTAAACACACAATGAACTATTTGACACTTAATTCTGGAACACAAAATGGAATATATCACATAAAAATGTTTCGAAGTTCATAATTAGTATAAATCCTAGCAAATGTAATTTAAAGCTGGTTGGAGCTCACTATACCATGAATCTATCTCAACCTAGAAATGCGAGGAAGTGTGAAAATTAACTAGTAGATTAGGTAATAAAAACCATGTGAAAATTAGCTCAAGTGTCCATTAATGTCAAATGGAGATGTTTTTATAATGTAGACATTTTCTTATCTGATAATTCTGGTATTTAATTTCTGAAAAGTAGCCTACATCGAATTCTAACATATACAAATCTTCATAAGTATGCATAAGCTTTTTTCAAATACATTTAGTTAGATTGATTTGAGTCAATTTAATCATATTTATGCTCTAGACATGTGCCTACATATACATGCAAACATTAGGTGTGAGAATCGTTTCAAACTCAACACACATTCAAAATTGCTGTTGAAAATTTATCCTTTTCAGAATAGGACAAGGCTATCCCTGTTGAAGTAAAGAATACTGAGGCAGTCATGAACTTTGGATCTGAAGAAGTAAAATGGTAATACCAATCAATGAAAATTTTTCATAGCTGAGGTAGAATTATTTAAAATTAACATATGGCATAATAAACAGAGGCAAGGATGTCCACCTCAAGCAATATGGACCTAGCTTAGTGGTAAAAACAGTTTTTTTTGAAGAAATGTCGATAGGCACGGGACAAACATAATCATAAATAATTGTTCCCACTGCCACGATGTGTACTATAACATACATGGTGCAGAGTGAAAGTATGTACAATTTCCAGTCATAATACTGGTATATTGACCAAAACCAAGACTGATAATATTGGTAGCCTCTATAAGCTACATAATGTAATGAACACAAAGCCACTAGTCTCTCACGATGACTGTTGGTTCGATGTCAGCAGATTGCAACCTTATATTTACCAATACTTTTACAATTTCACTTCGTCATCAAGAAGTTTTCTGTCGTCTGGTCCTTCTTCTTCATTTTCAACAACCTTTATATCTACTTCTCCATGACCATGATTCACTGACATAGCTCCCTTAAAGTTAGCTTCATTGCTAGCTTCATTGTTTAAACGTTAACTCAAATGAGGTCATTAAAGTTAGCTTCATCGTTAGCTTCATTGTTGAATGTTAGCTTTAACGAGGTCATTAAAGCGGTTAGCTTCATTGTTAGCTTCATTGTTCGAAATTGTAAAGGGCCCATTGTCCCAGAACTCTCCTTTATCAACTACTATCACATCAAGATTCAATAATTTCTATGTATTTATACTTCAATTAATAAACTGCTTTAAGCCGCATGCATTTTTACTGTATATTAAGTTGTTTCCATGTTTCCATCGATCAATAAATCAACCCGGCAATCAACCAATCAGAATTTCGCAAATTCAGCAATTAGACAACGAGCCCGAGTTGTCTAATTGTTTTAGTAGAAACAGACTAGTGGTACAAGAAAATATATTAAAAAGATATAAATTCCAACAATTTATTCGCTTTCTGCATAATTAATTTTAAATACAACCGTCAATCAAAGGCATCCATGACGACTGCAGCGTCGTGATTTTGAGAATGAATTTTAATTCGACTTGATTCAGATTTAATTTTTAAAACAAAACAGTTGGATATTAATACTTCCTACAAAATACAGCCCCACAAAATAGCAAACTTGACAAGGTCACTATTGAGTATCTAAAAATACATACATGTTTGCAGTTTGTAATAGAAAAGTTTGTTGTTTATAAACTTAAGCTGACTACCGGACTAATTTATATCTGCAATAAAGTAGCGAGAAGTTGCAAAAAGATTGTTAAATAAGATTTAAATTGTATATGCATAGCTTACCATTGAACATGTTGCAACTTCATCTCAGATTTTGTTACTTGTTTTGTTTTCTCAGGGACGGAAATTATAATTTACTCTTGTAATTCGTATAAAATTTTGATTCAAAAACATTTGCGAACCCTTGTTTAGTTTTTGAAATTTGCGAGGGAACTTGCCTGCGTTGACTATGACAAAATAGTCAACGATTAAGCAGCCAATCAGAATGCAGCTCATCGAATAGTACCCTAGTCGGTTTCGACTAAATAGGTATGGATAATTACTTACTGATAGTTAAAAAAAAAATATGAATCTTATTGTTCTTCCCTAGTTGACTTTTTTCAAAGATGAAATTGGTTTGTATCATGTTGAACGTTGCTGATCAACGGTTGTGGTGAAAGATAAATAAATCTAATTGAACAAGAGATGCTGATGAGTATGGCAGGTGGTGTAAGAAATTTCAAGAAACTAAGTTAATCGATATGAGACACTTTTAATGAAAATGAGGATTAACATATTGAGCTAAGTCTGCACGTGCCTGCTGTTGTGAGCTCACATTCTATATTCGATGGTAAATCCTGGTCATAAATTATCTGAATAAAAGAAATATTTTTTGTTTGTGTATCAACGGTTTTTGGTTTGCAAGTGTAGTAATAATAAGAGATTACATCTCTCTGGTGAGTGGCTTATCGGAATTTAGACCCACGAGTTTACTATAACAGCAAACGAGAAATCCATATCGTAAACGATACCGCTGAGTGATGCAATCATTAATAGCTGCATTTGAATAACGATCGCAACTCCCAAGCTGATGCTTTTTGAATTTTACAAGTTGAATACTTTTAATCACAGGGAGTACATTTGATTTGAAGTTCAGAAAAGTCTGTCAATTTTTTTTCGGCTTGTCGCCAAAACACATGCTTTAGTCTAAACTTATTTAACGAAGTGGTGAGATCATTGACAGGGGAAGAATCTATTCGAGCGATAATAAATTTTGCATCGTCTTCAAACATGACGCACTACACACAACCTGTTTTGTTGATTTTAAGTCAACAAAGCGTTGTGTTACCATTGTAAGTGCGGTTTGTGTGAGGCAAACTATGTTGGTTTTACTTGCCAGCATCTACACGAACGCATTACAGAGCATCAAAGACTCCGGGGGTAACTCCAAATGCCGCATTGATGGGGGGTGCCACTTTGGAAAAATATGAAGTATCCGAAAAGTCCCAAAAATCCCTTAAAATGCTACTCAAAAAGTCCAGGGAGGGTACTTCCATAACGGCTCTATTTTTATGGGTAACGTTTAGTATTCTAAAAATTCCTACCCAAAAAGTATATTTCTCAGCTGGAATATGGACTCAAAAAAGTGGCACGTCCCCGTATAGCAGCAGTATGGGAGTTACCCCCATACTTGAATATTCAATTCCAAAACAAATTGTAATCCCTATTAGCATCATTTTTGTTTCCCGTGAAGTAGAACACTGTGTCTCTTCCCGATTATGTCAAAGGATAACGCCAATTATTAATTAAAAAGGAGATAGAATACAATTGAATCGTACAATCCATCCGCCACAGCCAGTAGCATGAAAGGACGACGCAGGGACGCGAAGCAGTTCTTGGTATCAACAATTAATGGCGCAGAGAGACACGGAGCTAAAAAAGTGCACACAAGTTATATTCTGAAATCATATATTTGGATCTTTGAAAAATCATAACCTATATTTACAACTATTGGAATTTATTCTGAGAATAATTTATTTCACATTTGGAATTTTAAAATATTTAGGAATGAATATACATTATACATAATTCTACATATAGCATGGCGTATTGTATGAATTTGCGAAATATGTTAACACATTTTAGTCATCTAGAAGTAGGAAGGATAGTCGGTTGAACAACACCAGTAACATTGAAATGGCAGTGATAAAAGTAAACAATGCCTTGATATACAATAACATTGTCCAGGGAGCAATATTATCACAGTATTTCTTACAAAATCACTTGTGAAGTACCCTAGTCTAAATCATATAGAATTTAAACGCTGTCCAAGCTTAAATCTATGTGATTTTCATTATTTATTTTACATCATTTAAAATATTTTTCCAAAAAGTATTTAATTCAAAATTCACAAAATATAATTTATCATCGTTTTAAATGTTTTAATACGAAAATAATATAATCCTTTGTACAATGTAAACCCATCTTATTATTGTTTAAATGACGTTTTCATGACGTCTTAAATTTCATTGTATTGAAATGAGATTGTTGTTGTTAACTTTCATCTATGTTTTTGTAAACCAAGACGAGCCAATGAAACATCACCACGTTTTTTCATCATATCCCAATACATAACAGTTACTATAATCAAAAGGAGACATGAATGTTACGAGAATGAGGCAGCGCATAGTTTTTGAATCGAGGCGAAAATGTTACGAAAACGAGGCAGCCATGTTTAAGAAATGGGGAAAATAAAAATTCAACTCGCTCTAGGGGCATTTGGTTACCAAGCCCTCTGAGAATCAGCGTTTTCGTGTTAAGTCGTTGTGACTACAATTAGATGACGTGATTCACTCGTCGCTAGGCTCGTTAGGGTCCAGTAGGAACCCGTTAGGGAATTAGGCTTAGGGTAAATACCACGTGATACAACCCGGTCGTGTTTATTTCCTAATGGGAAACCTAATCTCTCGCCGTCCGTACCGCAAGGCTACGGTGGAGGCTAGGCAACTCGAATACTTTAGTTCGATCTCCATTCAGAGATCATATTATTTTAATAATTTAATTTAATTCTTAACAATTTCAAAATGTATCAATGATTGTTATACGCATGCGTTTCCACTGAGAGTGATGCAATCCATGTAAGAACCAAATGTCCCTAGAGCGAGTTGAATTTTCATTTTTTCTAAGAAATGTTGGCTACATAAACTAAAATTGATTATCATTACAAGAAATTTAGCAGGAATAAATTTATTCAATTGAACTGCAAGAAAACATAAGATTATACTATAATTGTTTTGAGAAAACGTGTATTGTTGATATGGCTAGCTTCCAAAGATTTTTGCTTTAAAGCTAATACAGAAATCATAAATTTCAAAACCAGGCAGAGTTATTTAATTTAAGCTGCAGCACTATACAACATGCGAGAGGTGATACTGATGAATACCATAAAATTTGACATAACATTTCACATTCCACTTTTTTGTAGTAAGTAGTATAAATATGTGCATTCCGAGACAATGTAAAGCAAAAGAACAAAAGAAAGAAACAATAGAATACCATCTGGATCTTGATAGAAATTTAAGTTTTAAAAATTTACTCCACATGGTAGAATTGAGGTACCACATTGCAATTCTGAAAGGCATCGCCTGCTGCAACTTGACACAAAGCAATCGAAGAGCATAATTGTATTCAAAAAAGCAATCGAAAATGAATCGCTCGATAAATTTTGTACTTTAGCATGTCATCTATGTAATATATTTACTATATTCCTTCTTAACGTGTAAAACGCATTCTCATGTTGTTATAGTTGAATTATATACCTCATTACATTGCATTACATATGTTTCCATATATTTTTGAAATCTATATGATATGCTAAAATTTAATTGGGGAACTGCATAAAATATATTATTTTCTCGTAATCTTTAGTACGTTCTATATCCTTTATTTTTTGACGAAAATACTTACAACTTCGCCAAGTTGATATTTACTTCATTATCTTTTAGTAAAATAACAATAAAGGTAAAATATTTTATACTTAGAGATTGAGGGCTTCTCGTTTGGGAGTTGACTTGGAGTGACCAAAAGCTGTTTGTGCATTACAATTTGCAGTTTAGAAATTGAGCTCTTACCCTCTTTCTTGACTAAACCTTGTTGGATATATCTAAGATATGTACATAAACTACCAACAGCAGCAATCTGAATAGAAACAAACAAATATATATTTATTAAATATAACTCATGCTGAGATATTAAAATAATCAATATACATTATATAGCTTTCTTATTCTTTTTCAAAGGTATATTTCGTTGCGACAATATTATGTGTAGCATAATGGAACGTTCGAAACTCTTCGTTTTTTTTTTTTAACATTAAAATTCTTTTTACTAATAAATTAACAATATGAAACTACAACTCATAACCTACAATGATGAATCTAACTAATAACTAATAACTAACTAACCAATAGTTGTTCCAGGGATGCTCGCAGCATTTCCCCCCTGTAAGGCGATAGAAAGCCGCTGGTACAGCCATTGATGCTCTCTGGGGTCGCCGCTTGATCGAACAAGGCGACTGCCTAGTTCCCTTAAGAAATCTTTGAAAAAACTCTTCAATGTTTATCAGAGCCTTCGATATAATAATCGAAGCATTGATGGAAGGATCTATGTTTTCGAACGTACCAATTTTATATTGCCATTCTTTGTGCGAAAATATAAATGGTTCAATCAACTGATCACGATTGGAAAGTTGTTTGATTATTTTCGCAAACTTTATAACAATCTTTAAGAAGTAATAATAATAAATAGTAACATATATATATAACAGCAATAATAATAATAATGTATTTGTTATAGTAATGTATTTGTTGTCTTATGATCGTTTAATAACGTGAAACTTGGGGCCGGGACTCGGAAATACAACCAAAGAATGTGTCTTTCTTGACATTCTCATTATTATTATTATTATTATTTACGCTCTGCTATTCACTGGCATTGAGTGCTATCTAATTGCCAAAATTAAGTTTTAATATTTCTAATACTTATGACAATCATTGTTGTGATATCCATTTTTACTGATAAAAAGCCTATGATAACTCTATCCATACCTTTAAATTAGAAAATTGTGCATGCAGAGAATTCCATTGTGACTGTGACTGAAAAAATTGATTGGCTTGCTGCTCTCAATTGCAGGTCCCTTTTATTTTATAACCGTTAAAGAAGGGCAGATAACAAGACAGGCGAGTCAACTGCTGGCTAGACTATCTGTGCCTATTGCTTATGTCCGTTTTGTAGAAGGAAAGCAAGAGATTACAACTATCCAGACAGCCTAGCTAGACATCCTAGAAGTTTCTGCCTTAAAACTAATAACAGAAAGGCAAATCAAGCAGTTCAAGTTTTCAATTGATTCAAATGTCTCCATTGTAAAATCCTTACTTTTCAAATCTTTTGAGTTCAACTTTCATGGCACCCAAGGACTACTCAAATAAATTATTCAATTTGGGCAGTCCTTGCAAACATAAGGCTCCAGGTAAGCAAGCAAAATACTAATGTAGCTCATTAGAAACAGCAGGGCAGCGGCATTACCTTTGCTTGACATCCTTGTGATATATAATGCCATTCTGCACCATCATGCGTTTTTAACCGATAAGAACAATTTAACATCAATCTAGCCAAAGCACATTTTCTATGAAAATAATAATATATAATTGACGAATTATATATCAAAACAAACAGACAAACAAAAATGAACATTTGGATGATGAAAAATATCTGATTTAGAATGAAATAGAGTAGGTCTAATTCATGTGTCAGCAGCTTTCCGACAAGGATGACCCTCGGGACTTTGTGAATCCCTCAGGGCATTCATTTTAAAATAAAATCAACCAATCTCCCTGAAAGCCGTTATGACGCTGATACTTGCATCACACAGTCATAAACGAGTGCATGAATTTGTTTTTCCACATCTGAACTCAACTATACCATGTTTGAGATATTATATATGTATACATGAGATGAATGGAGTTGGGAATTTCTGATCAGAAAAAGCTAGAAGGACCTCAGCTTGTTTATGTCTCGAGAAATAGAAGAATGTTTACCAGACCAGAACCAATGAAGATATAGGTATATTCAAGAATTCTATATTATTACTTCTGAAGTATTCTTCAAACGATAGGGATTTCTGATAGACTCCAGCTTGAAATCTATTTAAGTTTACTTTTTATCATAATCGAATTTTGGTTCAGCATTGCTGTATAAATACAATGAAAGACAATTTTTACTGAACCTTAGAACTGGTTGCATTGTATCACCAAGCAAGACTATCTCTATATTAATAGTATTGTCTATTTATTAATAAATTATTTGTATATTTGGGTATATTTATTATTGAAACAAAATGCCGTTCATTTCTTTCTTAAAATTGAAATACAAACATTTCACTTCTTTTAAAAAGAGTTACTTTAATATATAATTTGTATATGTGACTTATGTATGAGCGTAATTAATATATACACTCATTGCAGCATAGTCGTCAAATCGTTCACCCAAAAGGTGACCTTTTTCAACTGGTACATAACGGGACTGGAAATGATCTAGATTCAATCAGTTACTAACTTAGATCCAATCCCAAGAAAAAATTCTAAAAAAGTGCGTACCTGAACTAGTCCCACGCCTGTTTGTCAAAATTAAGCAGGTCATCTAGAAACACAAACGTGTAAATTCTGTTTCAACCGATTTTCAAAATTCCTTCTGCATCTGGTACCTTGGTATATTTACTACAAATCTACTGCGAGCTTTTTAAATAAAATGAAAAATAAAAAGCTATTCAACTTTGAAACTGCATGTGTTGGTCAGCGTTTTTATTTGACTAATATTTGTTGTTATAACTTTTTTATTTTTCATTTTATTTAAAAACCTCGCGGTAGATTTGTAGTAAATATACCAAGGTACCAGATGCAAAAGAATTTTGAAAACGGTTGAAACAGAATTTACACGTTTGTGATTCTAGATGACCTACTTAATTTTGACAAAAGGGCCTGGAACTAGTTCAGGAATGCACTTTTTCAGAATTTTTTTCTTGGGATTGGGTCTAAGTTATTACAGTAACTGATTGAATCTAGATTACTTCCATTCCCGTTATGTACCAGTTGAAAAAGGTCACTTTTTGGGTAAAAGATTTGACGACTATGCTCTCATTGCTAGTAAAGTATTATTAGTATTATTATTCGTCAAAGATTTCATTGTCTAAAATAATCTATTTCAAGATTGACAAATAAGTTACATTTTTGATGCCAATTATTTTTCGATTAGTAAAATTTTGCTCCGATAATCGGCAGAACCGATTATTTTCAGAACAATCGTCTCAACCCTACTATATACTCACTTTGGTTTTAACTTTCCTTTGACAGGTTCAATTATAAGGGTATTGTTTGTTATACCAGCTAAAACAGCGTTTCCAAGCTGAGAAAAAAAATTATAGAACAATATGAATATAATACAGCATCACAAGTCTACAAAATTATATGTGAGATTATTTCCTCTCTGGTCAAAAGGTTCAGCCTTGTGGATCCTAGAGGCATTTCAACCTTTTTCTTCTGAGTTATTTTGTTGAGGTTTGACCAATAAATTATACAAAAATCAATTTTCTTCTGATATTGCTCTAGCCTTCCGGAATCTGTTCTGATTAGTGAGTAAACGTGAGAAGGTAGGCTTACTCTAGGATCAGAAAGAACAATAACATTTCAACAGAACAATGTGCTATTCAATTCCCAAAAGACAAAGGAAAAATTGCGAAACAGTTACCGGTTTAAGAAAGGACATAATTTGAAAATAGCATTAATACAAACACAATTCAGACATATACCAATTGTAAATAATACAGAAATGGGTTAAAATTGTAAATATTGAAAATTATTCAGTTTTAATAATCATGTAATACTTCTATTATTCCATTTTAATGAGCACAACACTTTCAGACTCTCTAAGGAATGTAATTCAGACAGTATATGTCCTGCTCAAAGTGTCTCTATTACCAAAGATATTTCTATAGGAGCATGGTATCACAAAGGTTAAAAGGTTAAACGTTAAAAGGTTGAATGTTCAAAGGTTAAACTTTAAAAGGTTAAATTATTTATTTATTTATTGACAATATCCATATCACTTGGGTCCTGGATCATATACAATCCTTATATTGTGCAACCAAATATTTTACTATCTCGTACCTTGCTGCAGCTTGAGAAGTGACTATTATCACTCATTAGAACAATGATAGCAGATATACCGTCCAAGTGTTCTGAGGCGCAAAGCTATAGATCAATCTCAGCAGATTTCACGATCTTACAACAACAAAATCCTATCACGTGACTCGAAGTCGCAATCCGTCTCATCTCATTGGGCATTTGGGTCTTGGAGTATACAATCATTTTATTTTCATATCATAGAATACTATATACCATTATGGACTACACTCATTGCTAGTCATAGAATACTATACCTCATCATTAGAGAAACATAAACACGGTTTGATGTCTATATCCCATACTTTATCGATAAATAAATGATTACTAAACGGACAGCGTGATTCTAACCAAGATAAAAATTCTTTAAAAACAATAGGATCAACCTATAACCCAGAAAGAAAACAAACTTAAATTAGTAAGATACAATCAAAGCAGTTGAACTTGCTTAAAATGGGAATACACCCCAGACTATCTTACATCTGTAGTATTTAAATTTATTGTACAGCAAATGTTAGTCAAACAAAAAAGTTTACCATCCCGTGCAGTTTCAAAGTTAAATAACTTTTTGAATTTAAATTTATTTAAAAAGCTTGTGATAGATTTGCAGTAAATGCACAAAGGTAGTATTAGGCAAGAAGAATTTTGAAAATGATTTGAAACAGAATTTACACGTTCGTTTGTGTTTCTAGATGACCTACTAAATCTTGACAAAATTAGGGATGAGACGATAATGAAATTTACCGATGTTCGATGCCGATTAGTTAGCCGCCGATTAGTCATAACAATCGGTCGATTAATCGGTTTTTGCCGATTGTTTCCAATACAACAAATCAAATTTCAAACCAAAAGAGCAGTAGAAAACACATAGTCGTAGACGTAGATCATGAGTTTATAATACGAATTACATTATATATGTAATTAGCTGAATTAAACAAAATGAAATATCGTTATGTTTATTAAAATTGATGATAGCAAAAGTTCGCCTGTCCACACAACGAAGCGGGCAACGTTAAACAAAGGGACTTTTTCCCATAAATAATTTGTACATCTTTCCAGTTTACTTCATCCAAAATAATAAAAATAACATCTCTGTACAAGCATTTTTTAAACATCAAACTACTTTAGCTATTTTAAAACTGTTTCCTTCAAAATAAAAACCCGACGGCCGCTTTTTCATTCTCAATAAAATTATTCATTAACCATGCTCACGTGTTCATCTACGCTAATGTGTTGACCTTTTCCTCTTTATAACAATAGAAGGTGTCAAATGGCATGACGAATCATTCGAACGTTTTGAATAGGTTTTGAATTACAAAACGATGTAAACAAAACAGAGCGACTGCACTGAGCGATATAAACTTTTAATCAAAACATTAAATTAGGAAATTTTCGAATAAAGGAATTTTTATATTGAATTTCATTGTCTGAAAACAATCGGTTCAACGATTGACAAAGTGGTTGATTTGCCGATGCCGATTATTTTCTGATTAGTAAAAATTGGTGCCGATGATCGGCAAATCCGATTGTTTTCAGAACAATCGTCTCATCCCTAGACAAAATGGCTTGGAACTAGTCCAGGTGCACACTTTTCTACAACTTGTCCCTTGGAATTGGCTTGAAAGTTAGTTACTGATTGATTTTAGCTCATTTTCAGTTTCTGTTATATACCAGTTGAAAAACGTCACTTTACCTATCAGATGATATAAAATTTGATTCATTTGGTTTTGAAATGGCTATGAAAATTAAAAAAAACCATCGCAAACATAAATACACAAGGAATTTGTCTATTAATTAATAAAAGTTTTGATATTAACAGGATTCCAATGTAGCCTCTAGTGGCTAGTCAAATAAATATGTCTAACCTCTTTTTGGTTAACCGCCTCGATTGTAGTCCAGCAGCCATTTGCAATGGTTTCGGGATCTGAAGCATGACATGTTCCACAATCCTTACATATTTGATCTACGCTAGCCATACGACGATGGCCTTTCTTTCCTGGGTTAGCGGGTGTTGATGTGATGACCAACATCTTTAATGCACCGACTTCAGCTTGTAAGCCTTCCACTCTCATGCTGATCTCGTTGTGTTTCATTTCTGCGTTGTGTCTTTTAATATTTGCTTCACGGACAAGCTTATGTGCTTCCTACAAAATATATCAATCACTCAATTAGCAAGTCAGTCACTCAGTTACATAACATAACCAACTTAGATGACGGTCAGTCAGTTTTTATGTTATGGTTGTTGGTCTATTACCAGCCAGCCAGCCAGTCAATCAGTCGGTCGGTCAGTCAGTCAGTCAAACAGGTGGTTGGTCAGTTATGTATTATTTGAGACATGTTTATGTTTAAGACGGATACTTTTGCGGTTGAAGAATCAAATTACTAACCAATGAGTAAGGTTGTGAAAAGATGGCTATGGGCTTAACTCTCATTAATTTCATTTATAAGGTACATGCTGTAACAGCTTAGCCTATATCAACAAAGAGCGGGATCCGATAAAAGGTTCAGTTTTCTTATATTTTAGGGACATTACAACATTTTCTTCTAAATTCTTTTGTTTAAGTTTGACCAAAAAATACAATTATCAATTTTCTTCTGAATTTGCTCGAACCTTCCAGAATCTTTTATTGGAATATGACAAGGAGATTTGCCGTAGCTTGTAAACAAAATAATGTCATTTGCTGATCGAATACAGCTTTTCAATCAAGCACTAATTACCTCAAAAAGACTGGCAGTTAAATCTTCGACTTCGTTATCTAGATTATCTCGAACCCTTGATAACTTTCTGCATTCATCATCTCTTTGACGTAATTCCTTTATAAATATATAACATGCAATATTATACCCGTAACATTTTTTTTATAAAATAATAGCCAAAGGCTACAAAATATTGACAAATTGATCGCTATTGACAAGAAATTTTATATATAGGGTTGAATCAACAAAGTAATGCTTTTTGTGTATTACTGAACTGGTTACTATGAAGAAATATTGCTTCTATTAAGAAATTGACACACTGTTTCCAACGAACCATTGTTCTATGGTACAAAAAGAGTACAGACAAGGAAAAAACGATAAAGCATCCGAAAATTACAAGCCTCTTTTTTCGCCTTCAAGTCTTCTCTTGGAGTAGCCCGAGTGCGCCACTATGGCTCATCTAGAAACTATGCGCCAATTGGTTTGTATAATAACTAGAACACTTTCATAAACTTTTTATGACTTTCTCAGTTCTAACATATAGCTTTGTATTTTTGAAAACTCCTGATCAAATCAAAAATTCTCAATTTTGATGTCAATCAGTGAAGTTCAAAATGTGAAGTTGAAAATGAAAAAAACAATTGCGTTTTCGAGCCTTGTTTTGGTCTTTGTTGATGTGGTGATTTCAATTAATTAGGCGTCATAGACATAACTCTAAACTAATCTGATCGATTGTATCATTATTATACAACTGTAGAATGTAGGCTACTACTGCTATCATAATCCACAGTGCCAAATTAACCACACAAGGAACAGGTGGTCACAGAATAAAGGGAGGATTAGCTTAGAGAGTAAGTAGTAAATGAGACGACAGTATGGCCCTACTGAAACACCAGTATAACTCTTCCATTTATAGAGGAGTGGCTCTTTTCACTAAGAGAAGTGACTGTAAATACTCTTTTCTGATCAAGCCGTGACACCGCAGATCAATTTCAACATATTTTATGTTTAATGGGCCTCCATTGTCAAGCACAACGATGTACCACAGCTACTCACAGTGCAATTCCCTCTAGACCATTCCATCCGCCGCCATCAGAAGATATAGTACTCATTTTGATGCTTCAGATAAAGTCAAGGCTGAGTTGACCTTTGATGGCAGATGGCAAAGCAACTGAGCTTCATCTCTGTTCATATCTAGTCAACTCTGGTTCAAATCACCTGACGATTAACTCAGCCTTGTATTTATCTAAACATCAAATGAGTACCATCTCCTGATGGTGGCTGGAATGTTCTAGAGGGAATTGCATTGCAAGCATAACCGTGGTGCATTGTCGCGCATTAACTACCTACGGCCTTACTGCAATTATCAGAATTCAACATTTTAAAATATAATGAAATATAGGATATCTTGATAAATTTTAACAGGAGAAAGTGATAAATAGAGTTTCACAAGGGTAAAAACAGTCTGAAGTCCGCTAAAAGTTTGAAAATTCTCATGTGGGAATTATGAAATCTGTTGAAATTGATCTGCACAGTCGCGGTTGAGATAAATAAAGAGCATTTACAAACATTGCTCTTAGTGAAAAGAGCCCATCATCTAGAAATAGAAGAGTAGCACAGGCGCCTTCCATTTGCTTTACTACTTTAGAAATAAAAAATGACTTTGTGTGAGACAGCCTAAATTTTCAACATCAAAATTCGTAGAATTCTATTTGTGCTTAAAAATGGCATAGGCCTACTCTGTTGGTCTTTACATTTAGGGATGAGACGATTGTTCTGAAAACAATCGGATTTGCCGATCAAAGGCGCCAATTTTCACTAATCAGAAAATAATCGGCATCGGCAAATCAATCACTTTGTCAATCGTTGAACCGATTGTTTTCAGACAATGAGATTAAATATAAAAATTTCTTTATTCAAAAATTTTCTAATTTAATGTTTTGATGTCATCTTAAGGGGGTTCGCGACAGTAGCCCCATTTTGAATTTATAATTAGTCATTTTTGTATGAGAAAAACAATTTAAAGATGGTAGCTTGTTTCGTAAGAACAAGCGGGAAATGTGAAAACGCAACGTTAACTCAATTCTTTTTAAAACTAGCTTTTGGATATTCAATCAAATCAGATATATCATAATATTTATTGTCTATAAGTACCTCAGTAGTGCTTGAAACGTTATTTTTGCTTATAATGGCTAAAATGGTGTCAGCATGCCAGCATACATTTGTTTCTGCTTCTGAAGTGGGAGTTTTTTGTTGTGAAATTACAATGTTTACATTATGTAGTGACTTCCGAAAGATAACTTTGAAAGCATTCAAACTCATTTCAACATAGCTTATGATTTATAATTACTGTATTAACTCATCAAATGGCATTGGTGATTGTCTGTATTTGTGATCTAGCCATGTGAAGAGTAACCTAGCTATTTATGATCTAAACGTCCAACGTATCATTTCACTATTTAGAAGTCTCAAAAATCTTTCCCACTGTTTAAAAACAATTGTTTTCAGATGTTGTCCATTAAACTGGAGGGCTCCTTTAAGATTCCTGAGAGAGCTGTCTTGAAATTAACTCAGTCTATTTTAATTGATTTTATGGGTTTTAATGAGAAAATGGGGTATAATTATCCTCGTTCCCCTGATAAGAAATTAATTTGAGGAATTCATATGTACATATGCACATATGTGGTACATAAATTGTTTGCTTGAAATATCCTGGAGCTCATTTGCCCCTTGTAGAGAACTGAATTTTCGTCATTAAATTGAGTATTTCCATTTTGATCCACTTTTGCCGGTAAACAAATACGGCGACCCCTTATTTTATTGTGATATAGATAGTACACACCATAGACATAATTCACAGAAAATTTGAAGAAAAAATTATAGTTTTTTATATGAGCATCTTGATGTAAAGTGCTGAAAATAGGTGAAAATGAGCACTCCCCAGGGGGTCTCATTAGAGACCATCATGATTAGGTAGAGTCAAATTTTAAATATGCTATGTATTGATATATGTCTGATAGTCTTTCGTCAAAAAATCTGCGTCGCTCATGCATCCGTGTGATTTTTTGAAGAATATCAAACAACTGTGCAGATTTTGGGGGGATTTTGGTCCCCAAAATCAGTGGGGGTTTGAGCGACCCCTGTGCCCCAAATAATACGGTGACCCCTCATTTTTATTTCATATTTTCAGACTTCTATACTTTAAGAATGTTTCCACCAAATTTCAACGATTTATTATAGAATTGAATTTGGCATTATGTGTAGCGAACCCCCTTAAACTTGATTAAAAGTTTATATCGCTCAGTGCAGTCGCTCTGTTTTGTTTACATCGTTTTGTAATTCAAAACCTATTCAAAACGTTCGAATGATTCGTCATGCCACTTGACACCTTCTATTGTTATAAAGAGGAAAAGGTCAACACATTAGCGTAGATGAACACGTGAGCATGGTTAATGAATAATTTTATTGAGAATGAAAAAGCGACCGTCGGGTTTTATTTTGTAGGAAACAGTTTAAAAATAGTTAAAGTAGTTTGATGTTTAAAAAATGCTTGTACAGAGACGTTATTTTTATCATTTTGGATGAAGTAAACTGGATAGATATACAAATTATTTATGGGAAACCTCCCTTTGTTTAACGTTGCCCGCTTCGTTGTGTGGACAAGCAAACTATTGCTATCATCAAATTTAAAAAACATAACGATATTTCATTTTGTTGCAGAATTGCAGACTTGCATATATAATGTAATTTCGTATTATAAACTCATGATCTACGTCTACGGCTATGTGTTTTCTCCTGCTCCTTTGTTTTGAGATTTGATTTGTTGTATTGGAAACAATCGGCAAAAACCGATTAATCGACCAATTGTTATAACTAATCAGCGGCTAACTAATCTGCATCGAATATCGGTAAATTTCATTATCGTCTCATCCTTATCTACATTTGCATCCTATGTTTCAAATAACGCCTACTTTTTTATTTAATTATTTGCAGTGCTGATTGTTATCTTTGAATGTCTTGAACGATTTGATTCCCAGGTAACACTTTATCCAAGCGCATGAAGTCCCCCTGTATTATTAATCTGGCAATGCTAGTCCAGCATTAATTTGTTAATATTTTTCGTTTTATACTTACCGATTGAGCTCTTTCAAGATCATTTTTCAATGTTTCAAAAATAATAGCATTGACTTTAATATTATCGTTTGCCGTTTCTTTGTGTACCGATCCGTTACCAGTTATCTTCAAAGGAACATCTGAAGAATCACTAAATAAAAAATTTAATTGAAATAATATATTCTATAATGGATAATAATGGCAATAAAAAAATAATGGTCTACACCATTAATGAGTTTCGGCACGCTCAGGATCCGACAATAGGAGCAGCCTTCTTGAATCCTAGAGGCATTTCAACAATTTCTTCTTGATTTTAATGTTGTTGTTGATTTTTGATCAATAAATCATTAAAAACATCAATTTTCTTCTGAATTTGATCTAACCTTCCGAAATCTACGATTCCAAGATTCCTACTTTTATTGGGCCATGGGCACGCTTTGAGTCGATATTTATTAAAGCATTTGATTACTTATGATATACAATGGATTATTATATTTCAAAAATCTTTCTGTTTGTAACTTTTTAATCAAAACAATAACGAAGCAAAAAGATTGATTATACTTAAATTAATAATCGACCGATTATCGATTATGTACAAACAAGCCAGTTACTTGGTTATACTTAAATTAATAATCGACCGATTACCGACTATGTACAAACAAGCCAGTTAATTGATTATACTTAAATTAATAATCGACCGATTACCGATTATGTACAAACAAGCCAGTTAATTGATTATACATAAATTAATAATCGACCGATTACCGATTATGTACAAACAAGCCAGTTAATTGATTATACTTAAATTAATAATCGACCGATTATCGATTATGTACAAACAAGTCAGTTAATTGGTTATACTTAAATTAATAATCGACCGATTATCGATTATGTACAAACAAGTCAGTTAATTGGTTATACTTAAATTAATAATCGACCGATTATCGATTATGTACAAACAAGCCAGTTAATTGGTAGGCCTACAATCAACTACTTCAGATTAATGTAGCAATCATAGAATCCTAGATTCCAGAAGGTTAGATCAATTCAGAAGAAGAAAATACAGTAGGTATTTTTAATGATTTATTGGTCAAACATCAACAAAAAAATTCAGACGAAATTGTTGAAATGCCTCTAGGATTCCAGAAGGCTGAACATGCTTAAATATTAACATCACTGTCCTGGTGCAGCCAAAAAGTGTGATAATAAGCAAACTGTTGTGATATTAACAGTAGTTTAACTAATAGGAGGAGGATTAGCTCAGATAGCAGAGCAACTGAACTTCAGATTGGATCATATCTGAACGACTGTGATTCAAATCCCCCTAAGGTCAACTCAGCCTTGACTATATCTGAAACATCAAATGAGTAGCCTACCATCTGAAGATGGCGGATGGAATGGCCCAGAGGGAATTACATTCTGAGCAGCTGCGGCGAATCGTTGCGCATTGACAATCGAGATTTATCTGCCATGAAATCTGTTGAAATTCATCTGCAGTGTCCCAACTGAGATTAACAAAGAGCGCTTAAAATCATTGCTCTCAGCAAAAAAAGCCATTATAGATAGAGGAGTGGTGCGGGTGCCTTCGGTAGGGCGACACATCTACATTACATTTACATTTTTTAACTAATAGGAAACGGTGCTGAGTTTTATGTACTTTGACATGAATACGCTGGATGCATAATGATACATGAAAGAGGTTTGAAAAATCACGAACCGCCATGCAATCACAGTGACTTTGGCCTCTTGAGTGTCTCATAGCACCCAAAGTGTTCGTATCAGAGTACTTAACAATGATAACCGTTTTCTATTTGTTTTTTAAAATAAATAACCTGTTCATTTTGACATTAAAAAGCTCAAAATAATGATCATATCTAAATTCTCCTAAAATGAAGTCATTCTAGAGACTAGAACGAGCGCGGATTTTCAATAGAAACACGCCGCTGTGCTTTTTGAGGAAAGCTACAACAAGTTATACAAATGGGATAAAATAGATTGAAAATAAACGCAAAAAACATTGGTTACGTCTGAATACATCATTAATTAATGTAGAAGATTTAAAGTATTATTCAGCTATTCGTGTAGTCTATAAGTTCTATGTGTTTATGCTTTTAAAGCAGTGAAATACTGAAATTTATCGTATTGTATCTTTGGCGTTTATCAACAAAACAAAACTTCTGTATGAACTACGAACAGAAACATTGAACAAGGGAATTTTATAGATTAATGTTTACTTTATGATTTTGTGTCACAATTACTGTGTTTTCTGTTGTTAATTTTAATTTGAAGGCTATTTTTAAGCAATCTATCAATTAAATCCCATTCCCATGACATCTACATCAAGTCGAGCCATCGCCATTCATATCAATACGCTGGTGCTCACAAATGGAATGACCTGCCGTCTGCAATGAAGGAAGTCTCAAAAAAGACCGGTTTTAAATGTCTCCTCAAGAACCATATGATGAAATGATAGAACTTTATTTAATTAACTCTCTATTTTCTATTTTTGTAAATACTAAAATCTACCCCTTATCTTTGTTAATGTTTTATTTCCTACTTATATCTATGTATGTTGTAATGTATAGCCTAATCAGTCCTTTGAAAAAAAGTTATGTATAACTTAAAGGTTTCTGAATAAATGGTGATGATGACGATGATGATAAAGATTTTCTTTGTATGAATGCTATTTTGTTTTTGTTGCTAAATTGTTTCATTTTGAGGCTTCAAGCAGAAAGCCAGATTTTTACGATTTTGAGCAGCCTGACACAAACCAATCAGCAATCAGAATCAGATTCTATGAATTTATAAAGGCCAATTATACTAACAGGGTTGCACTGTATAGGCCAAACCTCAACAAAAAATTCAGGACAAGTTGATTAAGTTTGATGATTCTAGGAGGATAAACATTTTGTTTAAAACTGATTTTAGAATACCTACATCGATAAGCCGTTACTTTGAACAGCGTTCCCATTCATGTTATGACTAGTTACACTATCCGGCGATTTGATACTGTTGTCATCATTCATTGACATTTGACGATTGCCATTTCTTCTTCCACGGCTACATTGTGATGCATTACTCATTGTCCGTTTCCCTAAATCGCCATCGCTATTTCTTCGTTCAAGCTGCAATGCTGTTGTCATATCAGATGTAAGAAGATCCATTGTTCATAACCTAAAGTCAAATGTAACGATAGGGATACATAAAGTTTTGACCACATGACTTTCTATTTCGCCAATATCGGTAGGATTTTAATTGGTAGGATGTAAATTATTTTCATTTTTGTCAATGTCGGTGATATTAAAATGTTTGGCGACTAGTCAATTGATTGAGCCCACTAATTCTTGCTATTTCTAATATACTACTGTTATGACGTTCAAGACCTCATTTCAGTTGATTTTGGAAAGATTTTGATAAATTTAGATTCCTAAATTTTTTACTATAGAAATAATTTTGATAATGTTGAATTATCTTCTTGCCAGATTTGTATGCTTTTTAGGTAAGAAGAGTTTGACCGCAAATATCGAAGCCCTTCTAGTCTGCTTCAAGCTGTGATCACACATTCCATGTAAGGAGAACAGTAGGCTAGTAGCGCTTGGTGAATTTACAGTCATGCTCTTGCTGAAAATTAACTTTGATTTAATATTGAATTTGATTCACAAAATCAGAATATCTTTCTAATAGGCTGACATAGTAAAATAATACATATCAGAGAAAACCAATTGAATTGAGCATTAATGAATTCTCTATTACTAATTGTAGTTAATGACTTTATAATTCGGATCAAAGCTTTGAACAAACAAAAATTATAAATGTAAATTCAAACTTACACACAACATAGCATAACATAGACACATAGGCAAGGTAGGCTAGTGAAATTCAATCGAGGCAAATCAAAATCTTAATATGTGCAGTAAAATTCTTTATAAGGGCTACATTAGACTTAATATAAATTAAGCAAATTGATCGAACTCGTGATATGCGTTTTTGATCGTTTACAATTACAGTCGAATCAGATTAAAATTATAATCTCTGAAGTGTGGGTAAACCTTTTGTTTGCCTTTTGTGGGTACGGCGAAGTTTTGCTAGTTGCACGATAAACACTTCAAAGCTTATCAATTTTACGGCGAGAAGTTAAAAGAAAAATAATCTAAAGTATAAATAATGATTTATCGATACATATTTTCTTCAACATACCTTTGTTGTGTCTCTTTTGTATGTTCAATTATGGTTTAAACTGAAAACAAAGCGGGCTTTCTGGTAGCAAAATTACGAACAACAAATTTCGCCATGTTTTGGAAACATCACAGCCGGAGTCCAGACAATAGATTGCCTCAGGGTGGTAATCTTGAAACCAAGGCATTTTAGGGAAACTATAAGAAGGGTCAACAATACCCTGAAAGATTGTTATTCAGGAATACGCTGGGGCTTGATTTTAGGGTGGATACTATTTATTTAGGTGATCATCAAAAGTCCTACTAAAATCCATAATAATGTAAAATTTATAGAGCTTGTTTTTAATTTAGTGTTTTTAGTTGTTAAATATCAATATAATGATCCACAAACTATTAGAAATTAGCGATAGAAGATAAAAATGATAACAATGGAATAAAATAGGGGATTCCCCGTAACATAAATGATGATATCCTCCTCAAATAAATAATCAAAATGACACACATGCACAAGTTCTGACATGTGATCAAATTTCTTCGTTCGACCGTGAAAATGAAATTACTTTCCGGACAAAAGATAGTCCATAATTGTACTTTTCTCTTCAAGTTAAATTCAAATTTGCTTTGAAAATCGTCGTGTTTTCTAGAACGACTGCCTGGCGTTTATCACTCGAAATTGTGGAATGTTCAAGCGGTTCGACGCTTTAGTACGGAGACAACCAAGTTTCTTCCAGACGCAAAGCATATATAGATAGTGTTTCTGACTGAAGCACGGCTGAAGGGTCAACAATTGTTTTATGGAAGCGGGGTTGGACAATCGACTCCCTAGATCTTTTTGTGTCTTGTATTAGTTGATTTAGACTTTCACCGCTTTAGGCAGATTTTGAACACAAACACCATACTACGGTTACAGAGATAAATCTACAAAGTCGAAGGCATCTTTCCAAAATAGAGGTAAATTATTTTGTTGTTAATGTATACATATAGATTAGTATGTTGATGTTAATTAATTGCATGATGAGGATTGCTATTTACATAATTATGCAATTCCGTAGCTAATTTTAGGACTTGCATTTTAACACGTTGTTGTTGCCTCTTCATTACTTTGTCTTATGATCATCTTGACAGTCGAATTTGTCATCAAGTTTTGATTATAATCGTGGAATGACTCATAAAAACATCGGAAACACAAGTTGTATTTTCACTTTTTTTATCTTCCTTGTTTGTACTTTTCTATTCTCCGCTGTTTCTGTTTCGTTATTGTAACATATTTTTTTTGACTATTTTTGCGACCGCAGTTGTAATTATAATCAAAAACCTTCAGTGATTGCCAGACAGAAACAACAACAGCTCCTTGCTGTTTTTGCGTGGGCTGACTGGTATAATAATTCGAGCAAATCAAAATTCGAGGTCTGTATCACGTCTACGAATCGAAACTGATCTATAAAATATAAATAAATATAAATTGATGCTATCTATAAATATCCAAACACGAACTGTGGGATATGGTCGACAACATTCAGAACATGTAAAGTATACAAAAATTTAAACTAAAAGTGTTGTATAATAGCAGCGCATTTTCTATCCAATAATTAACTGGACTATATTTACAGTTGTTGGCAGTGTTTGACACATAATTAATATATCAATTTCTATCAATCCGATGACGGTTTAACTGATTAATATATAGTAGCTGTGTACCACTGTTACAGCATGAAAATAAAAATGAAAGGTAAATATCTTCTTATTTATAATGATACGCTAAAATATATATTTTTATTGGATATGTACCTATATTTGTAAAGTTTTGTCATTTTGTTATTATTTTTTTTAGAAACCTCAAAAAAGTTCCTTCATTTTCCATACAATTCGAGAATGGATACGTTAGAAAGGAAACCATATCGAAATGGTAATTATATTTTCTTGTCAAATTTCTTATTTACCTATTCAGTTTCATATTGAGCTTTGCAATTACAATAAAACAAATACCCTTTCTGGTTATTCAGTTTGTTTTTGAAAAGCTTATAATGATTGACACATATCAATCGACCAATCATTTTGTTGGAAACTTTTTCATTTCATAAAGTTTTTATTGTCACAAGCTCTAGTCCCGCATAACTTTTGAAGTCAATTTGTATAGCAGAATATTGACAAGAGACTATCAAAGTTGACAATATTTTGACAAGTCACATGGTTCAAGAGAGTAAAGCCCCGGCCAATGACTTTTTATTTCGCCAACATTCATGAATTCAACAAAATCCGATGAATGTTGGCGAAATAAAAAGTCATTTGGCCACCCTCACCTTTTCGGATTTTATTGGCTGATGTTGAATTTGGATTTTGAATACGTTCAAAAATTTTGCCAACATTCATCGGATTTTGTTGAGTTCTATTGTTTTCTACCGATGTTGGCGAAGTGGCCAAATGACTTTTTATTTCGCCAACATTGTTGGATTTTGTTGATAATATGAACCTTCCTCTGATCGGTCAACAATGATATAGCTTGTCTCAGGATTGGTGGGCTCGATTGACTAGCTTCCCCCGCCAAAAAAGGGAATGAAGTTCTGGTTGCTCGGGGGAAGAGGGGAAAGAGAAGGGAGAGGAGAGAGGAGAAAATGAGGGCGGACTGGTTCGATACCCCATCCGGGTCAACATTTTTTTTGATGATTCTTGTTTAAAAGATAGCAAACCTTTTAAAAAGTATCATTTTGGTGCTGTAACACTTCAATTATTTGCGACCGCTGTTGACGAAAATGAACTCAACAAAATCCGATGAATGTTGGCGAAAATAAAAAGTCATTTTGACACCCTCAAGATGTTGGCAAAAACGCAAAAATCCATCGGATTTTATCCAATGAATGTTGGTGAAATATAAAAGTATTAACATAGCAGTAACACCAATCAATAAGACTATTTAACTCCGGTAATGCTGTCAAAAGGAACTCAAATGATTGTAAACTACAATATATACAATAATACGTTTCTAAGTGATGTCATATTCTTTTTCTAATTGGATAGGCCTACATATCTCAAAATAAAACATTTGTGAATATAATTTTTGTTTTGCCCTTCACGACTAACATTTTTTGTGAAATTCGATATCAAAGGCTTCAAGATATTTGTCAAAAGGTTAATCATGCGTGTGAAAAATGAGAAGCCAGAATTGCTTAATGAAATTGTTATTGCAACGCAAAGCTAAATGAAGAAATGGTTCTTTTGATGCAAGAAACAGATACAACCTGCATAACAAAATTTATTTGAATCCTACTGATCATATGATATATTTTTCAAACCTGTCGAGCTACAATTGACAGAGAAAACCGCTCTGGACATACATACATACATACGCATACACAGACTTGGACATTTATTGGTATAGTTTTTTTTTGTTTTGATTTTTTTTTGGAATTATCATTTTTCCACAAACCGGGTAAGCTTGCAGCTTTTTTTCACAGGGGTGATTTGAATATAGAACTTAGGCATTTATTCTGACCCCTGACTTAAAATACTTATTTTTATTTGAAGGTCATACTAATATCCAACTGACTCATGTTGTTCCTGACGAAATACCAATGTTTGAGGTACATTTGAGATATAATCAATACTCTGATTAATATATGTGACGGTTCGTGTCAGAATTGACAATCAGGAAAGATGCAATTTTTCAATTTGATTGCAAGAAGGGGCAAATTATAGAAAATTTAGATATATTTCAATAAATAAAATGAGATAGTGTCCTACGAGATAAAAACAAATTGAAAATTTGTAAATAATCAAAAATTTCACTGAAATTTTGACACAAACCTTGACATATATTCAAACCAACATTATTCATCATCATCATCATCATCATCATCAGTTATTCATGAACCTCTAGAAGTTACATCCTTTTATAGTAACAACCTTTGTAATGTAATGCAGCCACCTGTTTATAGTGGCCACTTTAGTAATACAGTGTACCTCGCTTGAAGTGGCAAAAATGACTATTGGACTCTACGCTCTTAGAGTCACGTGTCTGTTTGTGGTTTGTGTTGTGTCTGTCAGGGTGGTACAAACAGTCCGAACCTGCAAACGTAGTTCGCCGAAGCTAGGGCAAAATTTCGAAGTTTTCCAAAGTTTACTTTCATTTATCATCAAATCTATCATCTTCATTTTTCAATTCCAAAGATCTGGCCCTTGTAAATATTAAAGCTGAACAAGAAACGCCTCCACAGATTTTTAGATTTTCTAGTTAGCATAGATGGCTGCTCAACACAAAAACATTTTCAATCTGAATATTAATCTTACATCATCATGTGTCTGTTTCATAAATGTGATTCATGAACTTTTCTTGATCAGTTCTGATGAACCTGTTATCCCCTAAGGATAGATCTAGTGATCATCTTTGTTTTTTTTTGCTTTTTTGTAGCCTAATCGTAAAATCATTTTAATTTTCAATAATCCTTTACCAAAGAATGTAACAATGAATGTTTGTTTCATGGGATTACGAACGAGGAAAGTGTTCAATTTTACACCAAGAACATTAAACGAGTATACACTCGAAGTTAGAGATATCGGTAAGTCAACATTTTATTATTATTAACTATTATTATTTATTATTATTATTATTAACTATTATTATTTATTAAGCAAATTCCACTCTGTACACGGGTTAACAATTGTTCCAGTATGAGCTGTGCTGTGCTGTAATGCTGAACTGTGCTGTAATCAATCTCATGTAATTTCAAGTCTGATGGTGCAAACAGTAATAATACTTCGATAACAAACAAAAGGCCTGGGACTAGTACATGTGTTCACTTTTTCATAATTTCTTTCTCTGGATTGGCTTTGAGTTATTATTATTATTGTTATTGTTATTGTTATTGTTATTGTTATTGTTATTGTTATTGTTATTGTTATTGTTATTGTAATTGTTATTGTTATTGTTATTGTTATTATTATTATTATTATTATTATTATTATTATTATTATTATTATTATTATTATTATTATTATTATTATTATTATTATTATTATTATTATTATTATTATTATTATTATTATTATTATTATTATTATTATTATTATTATTATTATTATTATTATTATTATTACTATTATTATTGTTATTATTATTATTATTATTATTATTATTATTATTATTATTATTATTATTATTATTATTATTATTATTATTATTATTATTATTATTATTATTATTATTATTATTATTATTATTATTATTATTATTATTATTATTATTATTATTATTATTATTATTATTATTATTATTATTATTATTATTATTATTATTATTATTATTATTATTATTATTATTATTATTATTATTATTATTATTATTATTATTATTATTATTATTATTATTATTATTATTATTATTATTATTATTATTATTATTATTATTATTATTATTATTATTATTATTATTATTATTATTATTATTATTATTATTATTATTATTATTATTATTATTATTATTATTATTATTATTATTATTATTATTATTATTATTATTATTATTATTATTATTATTATTATTATTATTATTATTATTATTATTATTATTATTATTATTATTATTATTATTATTATTATTATTATTATTATTATTATTATTATTATTATTATTATTATTTTTGGATTGCAGAACACACAACAGCTGAAGATACGAAACTGAGCGTACGTGTCGGACCTGATAACAAAGAATTATGTACATACAGACGACCTTTCATTTTTCTTTCAAGACTTAGCCTTGTTACGAAACTCATCCAAGATGAAAGTGACCCGATTGATTTTCTTTGTACATCATTTAAACTCGAACATAAAACGATTTCTAAATTAGATACTGAATTGAAACGGCGATTCTGCATCAATATGCCAGATGATTACCGATTGCTGCGAGATGTTGATTGTAACGGAAATGGTAAGTTTATATGCAATAAAATATAACTTTTGTATGAACTATAACAAGCAGAGTTAGGCAATATAACTAGCATAGAGCATGTAAGCTCAGGGTAAATTGAGTAATATTTGAAAATTTATTAAAAGATGGAGTTTGTCAATTCACCAAGCGCGGTAACACGATCCAAATGTCAAGTACAGCTACAGCAAGTCAAGTACAAGACCTCATTTCGGTTGATTTTGGAAAGGTTTTAATAAATTTAAATTCCTAAATTTTTTACCGTAGCATCACATAGTTTTGATAGTGTTAAATTATATTCTTGTCTGATTTATATGCATTTTAAGTATGAAGAGGTTGACCACAAATATTGAAGCCCTTCTAGTCTGCATCAAGCTGTGATACCACATTCCATGTAGGGAGAAAAATAGCAGCGCTTGGTGAATTGTCATTATGTTTTTTTGTTTTGTTTGCAGTTGGACAAGACCTCGAACAGCAACATACACTCTTGCATTTTGCAGCACAATATAATTTTATTGAGTTAATTCGATCTTTGTTGGAATGTCCTGGAGCCATACGACTTTTACAATGTGAAAATCATTTCGGATCAACTCCAATTGAGCTTGCCAAAGAATGTGGTCATAGCAATTTAGCAAAGTTCTTGGTAAGAAAATAATAATTTAATTGATAGAAAACATCAATTGCAACAATTTTTTTATTTAAAAATTATACATGTTTGCCATTTATGTTTTCATTTAAACCATTTATCAAGAAGCTTTTCTTCTGAATAAAGAAATTACAGTTTAACTTCTTCAACTATAGACTAATAATGAAAATAACATTCACTAAATAATGAATATGGAAATATGAATTACAGCCTGATAGTTGCACTTCCATGCCCGTGAAACACGAAATAGGCATCAGAAAATCACAAGCTGCCTTATTTTATGGCATAATTGTTGCCCAAGTTAGTATCTTTTGGGGTATTTTTGACTCATGGTTACGTAAGTGACCTTGAGTCTATCCTGTCATGGTGGAAACGTTTTCATTTCATTTCATTTTTGACTAAATCTATTGTTCTTTTGAAATAACGTTCAACATACTGCTTTGCGTGCTAACAAAGGTCGAACAAAAAACGATTGCGCAAGAAACACCATTTTATTGTTAAAAATACAATGGCCATGCTGTTTGATTAATCCAAATTTTTAGCCAAATTTTTTTGACAAAAATTTTTTTCCATTGCCCGCCATGATGGCCGACTCGCAGCTTAGCGAGATTACAATTGTATTTTTAAATGAAATGTTTTCTAATACTCCTGGATTAGTTTACATCGTGATTATCTCTTCATTGATAGAACACATGATTGTTTTCTTCTTCTCGTTATTTGAAATGGTTAATGAAAGGTTTTAATCGTTCTGTAACATCACTATTTGAGGTGAAACTTCGATGATAATTGTTGCTGTGTTTTGACCATGAGAACTTTCAAACCGACAATTCATCATTTGTTTGGGGGCTTAGACAAGACAGTATTATATATTTATTGTTTATATTGTTTTCTGAAGTTATTTATTACATCAAACTGCTAAGCCAGTCGTCATGGTTTTATTTGGTTTATTAAAATGTTTTAATTCTGCTGCGACGTCAGCGTAAGAAGAGACAATTTCGCACGTCATTTACAACTCACACCTGTATTTTATAGGTAGTGAAAATCACTTCGTTTGTTATATCTTGGTATGGTCTAGTGGTGGAGCGTCTGCATATGGCGTGCGGGGTCTGGGGTTCAATCCCATCGGTCTGCATTAACATTTTTTTCTTTTTTTACTTGATTTATTATTTGGATACATTTTTCTTTATCACTTATATACATAATATTGTCTGTTTATATATCACGATATTTCGATATTTCTGTGTCTGTCCGCGACTTATGTACGTCTTACTGGCGAAATAATACGGATAATCCGTTGTCTGGAAATTATGCAAACATTTGTGTCGAGATAACCGTGTACAGTAACAAATTTGTTGTATGAAAAGTATGGGTATATGACGTTGTTTTAAAATAATATACTTCATCTGATATTTTATTTGATATCATTGTATTAAAAAATTCAGAGATTTGAAAAATTTCATAGGTCGATAATATAGCGGGCAGCCAAATCGAATTCAAATTGAAATGTCCAGAACAAAAATATTTCGCTTTGAATTTAAAAGCTGCGTGTAAATGGTTTGAACAAGTGAAACTCAAAAACTGAGTCAGATTTATGATAATTAAAACAATACGAAATACTGAATTACATTGAATTACCAGTATAACTAGGCCAAACAAAATATGTTTTGAAATCAAAGAAACGTACACCTATTTCATGTAGTGGTGATATCAGCAATACATATAGCGCGGCACAAACGCTATGAAAATTAAACAGAATTTAGGTCTTTAATTTTTTAATGAAACAAAATGCCGTTCATTACTTTTCTCAAAATCGAGATACAAACATTTCAATTTTAAAACACAACTAAATTTGCACAACGTTTCGACTGATTGACTTCAGCCATTCTCAAGTGAATGTTTTTTATTATTAATTAAGATATATATATACATAAAAAATGTTTGCCCCTTGACGGTAAAGTTACATCATGAAAAATGTTTACAATTATATGAGATCTATATCAGTGACAACAGTAACTATGGTAACTAGCCTATAGATATGAAATGCATGCAGTTATTTGAAAACTTT
>OU744447.1:36772850-36842144 GCA_916610825.1 Haliclystus octoradiatus
TGACTATTTTTGCGACCGCAGTTGTAATTATAATCAAAAACCTTCAGTGATTGCCAGACAGAAACAACAACAGCTCCTTGCTGTTTTTGCGTGGGCTGACTGGTATAATAATTCGAGCAAATCAAAATTCGAGGTCTGTATCACGTCTACGAATCGAAACTGATCTATAAAATATAAATAAATATAAATTGATGCTATCTATAAATATCCAAACACGAACTGTGGGATATGGTCGACAACATTCAGAACATGTAAAGTATACAAAAATTTAAACTAAAAGTGTTGTATAATAGCAGCGCATTTTCTATCCAATAATTAACTGGACTATATTTACAGTTGTTGGCAGTGTTTGACACATAATTAATATATCAATTTCTATCAATCCGATGACGGTTTAACTGATTAATATATAGTAGCTGTGTACCACTGTTACAGCATGAAAATAAAAATGAAAGGTAAATATCTTCTTATTTATAATGATACGCTAAAATATATATTTTTATTGGATATGTACCTATATTTGTAAAGTTTTGTCATTTTGTTATTATTTTTTTTAGAAACCTCAAAAAAGTTCCTTCATTTTCCATACAATTCGAGAATGGATACGTTAGAAAGGAAACCATATCGAAATGGTAATTATATTTTCTTGTCAAATTTCTTATTTACCTATTCAGTTTCATATTGAGCTTTGCAATTACAATAAAACAAATACCCTTTCTGGTTATTCAGTTTGTTTTTGAAAAGCTTATAATGATTGACACATATCAATCGACCAATCATTTTGTTGGAAACTTTTTCATTTCATAAAGTTTTTATTGTCACAAGCTCTAGTCCCGCATAACTTTTGAAGTCAATTTGTATAGCAGAATATTGACAAGAGACTATCAAAGTTGACAATATTTTGACAAGTCACATGGTTCAAGAGAGTAAAGCCCCGGCCAATGACTTTTTATTTCGCCAACATTCATGAATTCAACAAAATCCGATGAATGTTGGCGAAATAAAAAGTCATTTGGCCACCCTCACCTTTTTCGGATTTTATTGGCTGATGTTGAATTTGGATTTTGAATACGTTCAAAAATTTTGCCAACATTCATCGGATTTTGTTGAGTTCTATTGTTTTCTACCGATGTTGGCGAAGTGGCCAAATGACTTTTTATTTCGCCAACATTGTTGGATTTTGTTGATAATATGAACCTTCCTCTGATCGGTCAACAATGATATAGCTTGTCTCAGGATTGGTGGGCTCGATTGACTAGCTTCCCCCGCCAAAAAAGGGAATGAAGTTCTGGTTGCTCGGGGGAAGAGGGGAAAGAGAAGGGAGAGGAGAGAGGAGAAAATGAGGGCGGACTGGTTCGATACCCCATCCGGGTCAACATTTTTTTTGATGATTCTTGTTTAAAAGATAGCAAACCTTTTAAAAAGTATCATTTTGGTGCTGTAACACTTCAATTATTTGCGACCGCTGTTGACGAAAATGAACTCAACAAAATCCGATGAATGTTGGCGAAAATAAAAAGTCATTTTGACACCCTCAAGATGTTGGCAAAAACGCAAAAATCCATCGGATTTTATCCAATGAATGTTGGTGAAATATAAAAGTATTAACATAGCAGTAACACCAATCAATAAGACTATTTAACTCCGGTAATGCTGTCAAAAGGAACTCAAATGATTGTAAACTACAATATATACAATAATACGTTTCTAAGTGATGTCATATTCTTTTTCTAATTGGATAGGCCTACATATCTCAAAATAAAACATTTGTGAATATAATTTTTGTTTTGCCCTTCACGACTAACATTTTTTGTGAAATTCGATATCAAAGGCTTCAAGATATTTGTCAAAAGGTTAATCATGCGTGTGAAAAATGAGAAGCCAGAATTGCTTAATGAAATTGTTATTGCAACGCAAAGCTAAATGAAGAAATGGTTCTTTTGATGCAAGAAACAGATACAACCTGCATAACAAAATTTATTTGAATCCTACTGATCATATGATATATTTTTCAAACCTGTCGAGCTACAATTGACAGAGAAAACCGCTCTGGACATACATACATACATACGCATACACAGACTTGGACATTTATTGGTATAGTTTTTTTTTGTTTTGATTTTTTTTTGGAATTATCATTTTTCCACAAACCGGGTAAGCTTGCAGCTTTTTTTCACAGGGGTGATTTGAATATAGAACTTAGGCATTTATTCTGACCCCTGACTTAAAATACTTATTTTTATTTGAAGGTCATACTAATATCCAACTGACTCATGTTGTTCCTGACGAAATACCAATGTTTGAGGTACATTTGAGATATAATCAATACTCTGATTAATATATGTGACGGTTCGTGTCAGAATTGACAATCAGGAAAGATGCAATTTTTCAATTTGATTGCAAGAAGGGGCAAATTATAGAAAATTTAGATATATTTCAATAAATAAAATGAGATAGTGTCCTACGAGATAAAAACAAATTGAAAATTTGTAAATAATCAAAAATTTCACTGAAATTTTGACACAAACCTTGACATATATTCAAACCAACATTATTCATCATCATCATCATCATCATCATCAGTTATTCATGAACCTCTAGAAGTTACATCCTTTTATAGTAACAACCTTTGTAATGTAATGCAGCCACCTGTTTATAGTGGCCACTTTAGTAATACAGTGTACCTCGCTTGAAGTGGCAAAAATGACTATTGGACTCTACGCTCTTAGAGTCACGTGTCTGTTTGTGGTTTGTGTTGTGTCTGTCAGGGTGGTACAAACAGTCCGAACCTGCAAACGTAGTTCGCCGAAGCTAGGGCAAAATTTCGAAGTTTTCCAAAGTTTACTTTCATTTATCATCAAATCTATCATCTTCATTTTTCAATTCCAAAGATCTGGCCCTTGTAAATATTAAAGCTGAACAAGAAACGCCTCCACAGATTTTTAGATTTTCTAGTTAGCATAGATGGCTGCTCAACACAAAAACATTTTCAATCTGAATATTAATCTTACATCATCATGTGTCTGTTTCATAAATGTGATTCATGAACTTTTCTTGATCAGTTCTGATGAACCTGTTATCCCCTAAGGATAGATCTAGTGATCATCTTTGTTTTTTTTTGCTTTTTTGTAGCCTAATCGTAAAATCATTTTAATTTTCAATAATCCTTTACCAAAGAATGTAACAATGAATGTTTGTTTCATGGGATTACGAACGAGGAAAGTGTTCAATTTTACACCAAGAACATTAAACGAGTATACACTCGAAGTTAGAGATATCGGTAAGTCAACATTTTATTATTATTAACTATTATTATTTATTATTATTATTATTAACTATTATTATTTATTAAGCAAATTCCACTCTGTACACGGGTTAACAATTGTTCCAGTATGAGCTGTGCTGTGCTGTAATGCTGAACTGTGCTGTAATCAATCTCATGTAATTTCAAGTCTGATGGTGCAAACAGTAATAATACTTCGATAACAAACAAAAGGCCTGGGACTAGTACATGTGTTCACTTTTTCATAATTTCTTTCTCTGGATTGGCTTTGAGTTATTATTATTATTGTTATTGTTATTGTTATTGTTATTGTTATTGTTATTGTTATTGTTATTGTTATTGTTATTGTAATTGTTATTGTTATTGTTATTGTTATTATTATTATTATTATTATTATTATTATTATTATTATTATTATTATTATTATTATTATTATTATTATTATTATTATTATTATTATTATTATTATTATTATTATTATTATTATTATTATTATTATTATTATTATTATTATTATTATTATTATTATTATTACTATTATTATTGTTATTATTATTATTATTATTATTATTATTATTATTATTATTATTATTATTATTATTATTATTATTATTATTATTATTATTATTATTATTATTATTATTATTATTATTATTATTATTATTATTATTATTATTATTATTATTATTATTATTATTATTATTATTATTATTATTATTATTATTATTATTATTATTATTATTATTATTATTATTATTATTATTATTATTATTATTATTATTATTATTATTATTATTATTATTATTATTATTATTATTATTATTATTATTATTATTATTATTATTATTATTATTATTATTATTATTATTATTATTATTATTATTATTATTATTATTATTATTATTATTATTATTATTATTATTATTATTATTATTATTATTATTATTATTATTATTATTATTATTATTATTATTATTATTATTATTATTATTATTATTATTATTATTATTATTATTATTATTATTATTATTATTATTATTATTATTATTATTATTATTATTATTATTATTATTATTATTATTTTTGGATTGCAGAACACACAACAGCTGAAGATACGAAACTGAGCGTACGTGTCGGACCTGATAACAAAGAATTATGTACATACAGACGACCTTTCATTTTTCTTTCAAGACTTAGCCTTGTTACGAAACTCATCCAAGATGAAAGTGACCCGATTGATTTTCTTTGTACATCATTTAAACTCGAACATAAAACGATTTCTAAATTAGATACTGAATTGAAACGGCGATTCTGCATCAATATGCCAGATGATTACCGATTGCTGCGAGATGTTGATTGTAACGGAAATGGTAAGTTTATATGCAATAAAATATAACTTTTGTATGAACTATAACAAGCAGAGTTAGGCAATATAACTAGCATAGAGCATGTAAGCTCAGGGTAAATTGAGTAATATTTGAAAATTTATTAAAAGATGGAGTTTGTCAATTCACCAAGCGCGGTAACACGATCCAAATGTCAAGTACAGCTACAGCAAGTCAAGTACAAGACCTCATTTCGGTTGATTTTGGAAAGGTTTTAATAAATTTAAATTCCTAAATTTTTTACCGTAGCATCACATAGTTTTGATAGTGTTAAATTATATTCTTGTCTGATTTATATGCATTTTAAGTATGAAGAGGTTGACCACAAATATTGAAGCCCTTCTAGTCTGCATCAAGCTGTGATACCACATTCCATGTAGGGAGAAAAATAGCAGCGCTTGGTGAATTGTCATTATGTTTTTTTGTTTTGTTTGCAGTTGGACAAGACCTCGAACAGCAACATACACTCTTGCATTTTGCAGCACAATATAATTTTATTGAGTTAATTCGATCTTTGTTGGAATGTCCTGGAGCCATACGACTTTTACAATGTGAAAATCATTTCGGATCAACTCCAATTGAGCTTGCCAAAGAATGTGGTCATAGCAATTTAGCAAAGTTCTTGGTAAGAAAATAATAATTTAATTGATAGAAAACATCAATTGCAACAATTTTTTTATTTAAAAATTATACATGTTTGCCATTTATGTTTTCATTTAAACCATTTATCAAGAAGCTTTTCTTCTGAATAAAGAAATTACAGTTTAACTTCTTCAACTATAGACTAATAATGAAAATAACATTCACTAAATAATGAATATGGAAATATGAATTACAGCCTGATAGTTGCACTTCCATGCCCGTGAAACACGAAATAGGCATCAGAAAATCACAAGCTGCCTTATTTTATGGCATAATTGTTGCCCAAGTTAGTATCTTTTGGGGTATTTTTGACTCATGGTTACGTAAGTGACCTTGAGTCTATCCTGTCATGGTGGAAACGTTTTCATTTCATTTCATTTTTGACTAAATCTATTGTTCTTTTGAAATAACGTTCAACATACTGCTTTGCGTGCTAACAAAGGTCGAACAAAAAACGATTGCGCAAGAAACACCATTTTATTGTTAAAAATACAATGGCCATGCTGTTTGATTAATCCAAATTTTTAGCCAAATTTTTTTGACAAAAATTTTTTTCCATTGCCCGCCATGATGGCCGACTCGCAGCTTAGCGAGATTACAATTGTATTTTTAAATGAAATGTTTTCTAATACTCCTGGATTAGTTTACATCGTGATTATCTCTTCATTGATAGAACACATGATTGTTTTCTTCTTCTCGTTATTTGAAATGGTTAATGAAAGGTTTTAATCGTTCTGTAACATCACTATTTGAGGTGAAACTTCGATGATAATTGTTGCTGTGTTTTGACCATGAGAACTTTCAAACCGACAATTCATCATTTGTTTGGGGGCTTAGACAAGACAGTATTATATATTTATTGTTTATATTGTTTTCTGAAGTTATTTATTACATCAAACTGCTAAGCCAGTCGTCATGGTTTTATTTGGTTTATTAAAATGTTTTAATTCTGCTGCGACGTCAGCGTAAGAAGAGACAATTTCGCACGTCATTTACAACTCACACCTGTATTTTATAGGTAGTGAAAATCACTTCGTTTGTTATATCTTGGTATGGTCTAGTGGTGGAGCGTCTGCATATGGCGTGCGGGGTCTGGGGTTCAATCCCATCGGTCTGCATTAACATTTTTTTCTTTTTTTACTTGATTTATTATTTGGATACATTTTTCTTTATCACTTATATACATAATATTGTCTGTTTATATATCACGATATTTCGATATTTCTGTGTCTGTCCGCGACTTATGTACGTCTTACTGGCGAAATAATACGGATAATCCGTTGTCTGGAAATTATGCAAACATTTGTGTCGAGATAACCGTGTACAGTAACAAATTTGTTGTATGAAAAGTATGGGTATATGACGTTGTTTTAAAATAATATACTTCATCTGATATTTTATTTGATATCATTGTATTAAAAAATTCAGAGATTTGAAAAATTTCATAGGTCGATAATATAGCGGGCAGCCAAATCGAATTCAAATTGAAATGTCCAGAACAAAAATATTTCGCTTTGAATTTAAAAGCTGCGTGTAAATGGTTTGAACAAGTGAAACTCAAAAACTGAGTCAGATTTATGATAATTAAAACAATACGAAATACTGAATTACATTGAATTACCAGTATAACTAGGCCAAACAAAATATGTTTTGAAATCAAAGAAACGTACACCTATTTCATGTAGTGGTGATATCAGCAATACATATAGCGCGGCACAAACGCTATGAAAATTAAACAGAATTTAGGTCTTTAATTTTTTAATGAAACAAAATGCCGTTCATTACTTTTCTCAAAATCGAGATACAAACATTTCAATTTTAAAACACAACTAAATTTGCACAACGTTTCGACTGATTGACTTCAGCCATTCTCAAGTGAATGTTTTTTATTATTAATTAAGATATATATATACATAAAAATGTTTGCCCCTTGACGGTAAAGTTACATCATGAAAAATGTTTACAATTATATGAGATCTATATCAGTGACAACAGTAACTATGGTAACTAGCCTATAGATATGAAATGCATGCAGTTATTTGAAAACTTTGGACCTTTGAAAAACCTGAGCAAGCAATCTGTTTTGAAATGAATAATCTATCGCGGGGCATAAAAAAAATAACTTGCAAGACATTTAAAAATGACGTTGGCGTTCGAATAATTCGAAAAAATATTCAGAGTTTGAAGAGATTATCTGTCTACAGTCTAAAGTTACAGAGTTCAGAATTAATCAAGGCATTGCACAAAAGTATTTCTATAATTTATTATTTAATACAAAAATATGAATCATTTGGTTATGAGCAGGCAGGCTTTTATTTTCAGATTTTGCTTCCATAATTAACGAAGGAATTGTAAGTATCGATTAAAATTAAAATTTTATTTTGTTGATTTGCTGTTAGAATAAGACACAGTATGTTACTACAGTTTCGAGAATAAAAATAGCGGTGCCTTGTTATTATCGTTGATCAACATTTAAGAAAGTTAATTTCAGGTATATCAATTTCGACAAAATTAAATTGAATTGTCCGTATGATTTGTGATAAATAATTATAATTATAATATTTTCAACGTTCAAAAATGGCTCTCAACTTTAAAAACCGAAAAGCATAATTCAAAAACATTTTTGAATAGTTAATACAGTTTGGATGAGTGTAACAAACCTTGTGTTACAAAAATAAAAACCGAAAAAGGTTGCATGAAATAATCGATCATGGCAAACATTATTTATTAAAATACAACTTACCATTTTCCAAATGAGATCCAAATAAAAACTATACGAGTGGCATAATCTCCAAACAACATTTAAATACATAATAGCGGGTTCTCTGAGTTAATACACCAATCAATAATAAGTTAACAACCATATTTTATCGAAGGAAAATGTAAGCCCGATAAGAATAAAATATAAATTGTTTTTTATTCGAAATAATTCTGACACAAATGATCATTTCATATCGCGATCAAATGCAAGGTAAAGTAGATTCATTTTCTATATAAGTAAATCCTTTTCATCAGGCATCATAACATGAGCATTTACATACTACCATCGGCTATGGTATTTTATGTCTTTGAAGCTGCACTAAACATTGCCACTCTATAAACCATCGCGACCGTTTCAATACATTCTGAATAAATATGCATATCACGAATCTGGCAAAATGAGTTGTTTTCGTTTTTCTATCAAAATAACTAATTTATTCATAATCGTCTTTTCTTTCATTCGACATCTGTAATGTATTATAAATAGCGCGTAGAAATATTGACAATAAGATGTAACATAATATCAATATTGAATTAGTATAGCGATTTATTATAGAATTTTATTTCATTTTAAAAGAATGTTGATGCTATTATTCTGGAAAATTTGATGAAGCAACTATGAGGCCAATTTTTCACATCTTTTTTTTACTTATAAAATTTTATTTTCAACAAATTCTTAGTATTTTGATAGACTGCCATGGAAATCACAGGCCTACTTGCTGAGATTGCAAAGATCAAAAATATATAGGCTCATATACTATCATATCATAATATTTTCAGATTATATATATAATTTGAAATTCAATACACGCGCGTGGGTCGGCCTTGTTCAATATTATGTTGTCGAAGCAGTAGGTTTGTTGATTACGTCAGTTAAAGCGCCGATCACAGTAAGTAAGGTAGTGGCTTATTGGTTAATGCTCTGGTGTTACAATATCAGGGTCGTCAGTTCAAGTTCGCCATTCGGCAAATCTTATCAACGATTTTATTATTATTATTTTTTAATATGAAGCAGTAAATCATTGTTAATTAACAAAGATATTGTTCGAACATGTTAATAACACAAATTAGTGGACCACGTGTCTTGTCGAAGCTAAATTAATTTAATATTGAATATATTACATGCGATTCCACGAGTTTGACCGGCCTCACCTTGACGGCGTTATTTTGTGAACACCACATTAGTGTTGTATGTATTGCAATGAAGATTTATCAATCCGAACCGAACGCGATTTGATCGTATTGGGTCAGATTCGGGTTAATATTTTAGGTCTTCGGATCGGATCGGATTTGAAGTGATTTTTTATGGATAGTTTCAGATTACGAAATTTGACTGAGTATTTGTAATTTATAATATTTAATGTGTTCTGGCTTCCTTCAGCACATAAAATAAAGTTTTTCTATGTAGATATAGCTACGTTAAATGCATAAAATTGACCGGCGTCTATACATTTCAATCGACTCAATTGATGTGAAAAATAAATTAATTTTCTATTAAGGAACTGATTAAAATGTCTTGATTAATTGTACATCGTTTCAATGCTTATTGTGTCTCGTGTTCTCCTCCAGAGTTCATGCTCCGTACTATACAGTGATAGTCAGCTTAGTCAATTGTTTAATTATAAGTGATCTGAAGTTTTATCACACAAGGTCCATTATGGACCAACATTAATTGCTAATATTATTATATTATTTGGATATTGTTATAATTTATTTTATTTGATTGAAGTTGATTTTTTTATTTGATCTGATTTTTATATCATTCGATTGGATTGATTTACTTTTTTGAATTTGATTTGATTTGATTTTTCTTTGCATGATGATTTGATTGATTTGATATTCTATTGAATTTGACTTCAATTGGTTTATTTTGATTATTATATTATTCACCATGAGTCCGAGCGTAGCGGAGCTATTTTTCTTCATAACTATACGGCTTGATTCTTTAAAGCTGCGTTTTTAAATCGATAATTCATAGATTAACATTTGAAGCGATAATCCATAGCTACATTGTATCTTTCCTTTGCTCATTTTGCTTTTTTGTTTCTAAGTTCTATTGTTTCCTAAAGCCAAGCCCCTACATGATAGCTTGAGAGTTCCGTAATACACAGCAAATCATAACCGAGAGCACATTTAAACTGCAACACATCATGTCATATAAGTTGATACAGTCAAACCTGTTATAACGGTCACCTCTATATAGCGGCCACCTGTCTATGGTGGTCACTTTTTCAATGTCTAACATAGTATTTCCTATTGAATTGAACCTGTATATAAAGGCCACCTGTCTATAATGGTCAATTTATCTACCTCGTAGCTGGCTGTTATATACAGGTTTCACTGTAGGCCTATATGATGTTAGGCCCTAGATTCTTAACATGTAGACACTATCCAGTCTGCTAGAGTTATGCTTAAGGATCTAAGGAAAGTTTATGAAAGTATGCATGCTATTATATATAGCTATTGGCGCACAGTCTCTTATCAGTCATAGCTTTACGATTCACTCGCTTGAGAGTCATTTTACAGTAGAAATCTCAAAAGGTGAAAATCAATCACCGCATCGGCTAACTAAGGCACTAACCTAAATTATTAATTTTCTTTTTTTCATTCAATAGGAAACTGTTTTTAACAAAGGTAGTGAAAACTCTTTGAAACGCATTGAATCTGAAGGTAGCCAACATAATGACGGAGAATCAATTTACGAAAAGGTTCGAAAAAATAAAATTGACATGCAAGTCAAAAATGATGACGAAAGCGGATATATGGTGATGAATAAGAATGGTTTGAATTTAGTTCCACATTATGTCAACATGAATACAGGTAAACAAAGTCATAATAATAATAATAATAATAATAATAATAATAATAATAATAATAATAATAATAATAATAATAATAATAATAATAATAATAATAATAATAATAATAATAATAATAATAATAATAATAATAATAATAATAATAATAATAATAATAATAATAATAATAATAATAATAATAATAATAATAATAATAATAATAATAATAATAATAATAATAATAATAATAATAATAATAATAATAATAATAATAATAATAATAATAATAATAATAATAATAATAATAATAATAATAATAATAATAATAATAATAATAATAATAATAATAATAATAGTAATAGTAATAATAATAATAATAATAATAACAATAACAATAACAATAACAATTACAATAACAATAACAATAACAATAACAATAACAATAACAATAACAATAATAATAATAACTCAAAGCCAATCCAGAGAAAGAAATTATGAAAAAGTGAACACATGTACTAGTCCCAGGCCTTTTGTTTGTTATCGAAGTATTATTACTGTTTGCACCATCAGACTTGAAATTACATGAGATTGATTACAGCACAGTTCAGCATTACAGCACAGCACAGCTCATACTGGAACAGTTGTTAACCTGTGTGCAGAGTGGAATTTGCTTAACCAGAAGAACCCTAGCATACCAGAAAACTCTAATACATTGTAATTTGAATGCCTAGCTGCTACAAAAATTACTATGCACAACCTCAATGAAAAAAAGTTCATGAAATCATGAACATGAAATTGCCCAAAAGTTCATTAATTATTTCAAAAACTTTCAGGCAATTTCACATCCATGAACCAGTTTAGGAACTGGTCTGTGAAGTGTTCATGAACTCTTCTTTACTGTTCATGAACTGTTCATGAACTCATGGATTTTTCACAGGGGAGATTGCTATCAGGAATAGGATAATCAGCTTTAAACAACTAGAAAAAGATGTAACTTTATTGTATGCGCGTGTATTGTTTGGTCAGTACTGACACTTGGATGTAAAATTTTCAGATGCACAAATCAATATGAATCCAACAGTTACATATTACGCTCTTGATTTAGTATTAATTAAACAATAAGCTCTTGATTATATCTCAAACGTACCTCAAACGTTTGTATTTTGTCAGGAGCAATATAAGTCACTAGTATGGCATTCATTAAAAATGAACACTTAAAGTTTGATCAGAATAAACGTCTATGCAATGTAACTCCGATAATATCACTACCCGTTCATGTAGTGTTCATGAAGTTATGTATTTTTTTCGAAGAAGTAAATGCCTATTAGAAATCAATTTTATCCAAAGTTGGTTGTCAATTTTTACCAGAAATGTAATTTTTCCCCCAAATTATATTTATAAAGCCCCAGATGGCTAAATCTATGCAACATTTGTTTGACATTTGCTTGTCATTTGTTTCACATTTGTTTGACATTTGCTTGTCATTTGTTTCACATTTGTTTCACATTTGCTTGACATTTTCCTGACATTTGTGTGACATTTGTTTGACATTTGTTTGACATCAGTTTGACATTTGTTTGATATTTGTTTGACATTTTCTCAACATGTAGAGCTTGTGTGGAGCACTTTTTGTGTAATATTAGCCACCCACACAACATCTGCTCTACAAGTGCTCTACATTGTCGAGCTCCTTGAAGAGTACTTATAGATGTTTATTTAATCATGTAAAAAAATAAAAACTTGATAATAATAATATACAAATCGACTTACTTGAAAGTTAATTAGTTTTTCCCTTTAGCAATCATTGCTTTGTATAGTTTATAACAGCATTTAAATGAGATTAGTCAACAATGAGAATGATAATATAGTAATATTATAAAATGTTTCAAATAGATTTATAAATAAAGAATAAAATAGATCATAAAAGGTGTGTAATACGTTTGTAAAATTTGTTTTAATTGCAATATTTAATTAACACAATTGTAGAGTACTTATGGTGGGGCTCAGCCAAATTAACCCAATATTTGCATCAACGTTGAACTTTTTGTTTTACATTTTGTAAAGGATTACCGTTAGTAACTATTTTTGTCTCTATATCTAGGCTACTCTTTTGCGATGCATCACTTAGTAGGCATATTGCATTGATTAATATGATATACTAGCAATGTCTTTCCTGCGTTTCTGGCTTGAATCTGGCTAAATTGAAACTTCATTGTCAAAACAAACCAATAAAAAATAAATAATAAGTAATAATATAAATGCGGATAAGTTTGTACAGTCAGTCTTTGCGATGAATCGGTAAATGTGCAAAATGAAATTGGAGAACATGTGTGAATTTTAATATCAAAGGCAACAAAGCATTTCGTAAGCAAAACAAAAGCAATGGGTGAAAGCGCACTTTCTCTCAAAGTTCAAAGCAAAGGGAACATTTTAAAAAACAAAGCCTGTTTAAGATACCGGTACAACTATTTTCAATTGAGTTAAAATCTAAGAAATTGTTGTGAAGCAGAAAAGCATGTCCGAGCATGGGCATGTCCGGTCCAGTGCTATAACCTTTGAGCTACGCGGTCATCTGATCTATTCCCTCAACAATCGCAAGTCACTCTTGTTACGCCAGCTGTGAACTCAACTAGTTACACAGCTCGCCGTTAGTTTTTCCGTGCCACATGAGTTGATTTGTCAAGTGTCTAGTGACGACTTGCATTTTCCAACAAATTGTTACCAAACAGTTTTTGAATAAACAAAATATGTCAGTTTACTCGAAGCGCTCAGATAAAGTTTATAAAACGTGTGTCATTAAAGGGTTACTACATACTTGCCATGTTTGTATTCATATTTACTAAACGAGAAAATGTTGGAAGACACGAGTGAAGCGCTAAAAAATCACGAGCTTCCAGCGAGTGATTTTTAGCTTCCCGAGTGTCTCCCAACATTTTCGAGTTTTTTAAATATGAATACAAACATTTGCAAGCATGTGGTAACGCTTTTCTAAAATAAAACAAATTTCGGAATCTCATTCGACGGCGAATTTTCAATTCATGAATTCACAATTTAAAATTCAATTTCAATTCATAAACCAAGCATAAAGAGAATCCCCACAACAAGATAGATTTTGTCGAATAAAAAAATACATATACAAGAACGTCTGTAATATAAGTGGTACAATAGTTCTTTAGCAAATCAATGCAGTAATTGTTATTTAAATTTTTGGTTTACCTTGAAACAGCGTAGCCTATAATTGTCTTTCATTCTGTGTTTTTATTTTGCATGTTACACGACCAATAACTCATTTACCACGCTTTTCAATAAATAAAAACATCTTGAGCTAAATGTCATTTTGTAAATCATAGCCATTATTGAGATATTTATTGGATTGTTATCAAAAAGTTATAAATTATGTATTTTATCATAGATCAAACTTTTTGAAGCTTGCGGTTTTTCCCGGTTTTCGGAGCCATGTTTTACCCTAGGATTTCATGCACGCTCTTTCGACCAATCAGATCGTAGAAAACCTTCGTGATATTTTAGAATTGTTGTTCATGAACTTACACTTAATGAATTTAACATATTATTGGTATTTATTATAGGAAATAAATCACAAAAATCGAAAAATCCTAGTACAGAAAATGTAGATGTTCCTGGAAGAACGTCACCAAAATTTGGTACAATTGACAATGAGATTTCTGATTATGACTATCCACCGAGTCCCGAACAAGCAAATCGTCCATCGTTTGGTGTTATAGATGATCGCTATTCTGGCTATGATATCCCACCTTCATCTCGTCCTAGAATTAATAGTTCAACCTCAAGTACAGATAGAATCAATTTTTCTGGCTATCGATCACAAAGTAGCGTCGATTCACCTACAGATGGTAAGTTAAAATCATTTTATTCTTTTGCCAGACAACTGTGCTCCGAATTTTGAAATTATATAATTATATAATTATTAGGGATGCTATTCAATGCCGAAATATCTATTTAAATATTCAGATTTTGAGATCTTAAAATTCAAATAATCCTATTGTTTACGAAAACGAACACCTGAACTGTTCATAAACTTAGGAACATTCATAAACTGTTCATGAATTTTAAGAACATTCATGAACTTTTCAGGAACTTTACGAACATTCATGAACATTACAATCATTCATGAACTTTGACTTGCCCAAGTCTCACTTTTACTATGACGATTTTGATATGTTGGTAAGGGAGACTTGTGTCCTTTGGCAATTCTATTGTTTTAGAAAACAAAGAATCCTCCAAGAAAATCGCGTCGATGACATAGTTTTATTTGAGTATTCCAGGGTGTCAACAGTCAACAGCGAACGAATCGTAAAATATATAAGCCTGAAATTTTAAAAGATGCTAAAATATTTGACAGAAATAATGGCTTGAGTCACTTGTTGTATATATATTTCAGGGTATTGGAGCTAATTAAACTGGAAAACTGATTTTATTATTCTAACTTACTGATTCTGGCGAGTCATTGATTTAGCGAACGCTGCTGTTTACTGAAAAATTTTTGCGCGCTCGTTGGAGATCGAAATGCAGGTTGAAATATGATTCATAGTGGAAATGATAAACATCACACTTGAATGTTGCTATATTCTGAATAAATCTTTCTTTTGCTCTTGTACACGACGTGGAACTGCTGAATTTTTCGATGGTAACCCAAAGCATTCACAATGATACAATATTAAACAATCCTGGAGGGTAAAAACATTTACAGATAATTTCGCCATCTATATTTTGAATGATGATGTTGAAATAAGTTTGTAATTTTTGACAAGCGTCAGTTAATCGACTTGATTTAATAACCATAAGTTTTCATATAGATTTAATTCATTTCATTTCATTTCGGCTTGCATGTTGCATCCATTAATTTACGTAATGTTGGACCCCATCTTTCCCTCCACATCAAATGCGTGATAATTTGTCAGAACAATACGATCAAACAGAATGCCGTTGTGCAGAATCCTGCACAACTCTGTACGAAGGAAATAAGTCCCGCTTACCGCTCGTCAAATTGCGGTATATCAAAGAGGGACTTATAGATCAGTCAATCATGAACTGTGCATGAACTCTACAAACATTTATGAACTGTTCATGAACTTGACTAACATTCATGGACATTTTATGAATTCTACGAACGAACATTTATGAACTTTTCATGAACTCTACGAACATTCATAAACTGTTCATGAATTTTACGAACATTCATGAACTTTTCATGAACTTTACGAACATTCATGAACATTATAATCATTCATGAACTGTTCATGGACTTTACGAACATTTATGAACTGTTCATGAACGTTGTGAACATTCATGAACTGTTCATGAACGTTGTGAACATTCATGAACTTTTTATGAATTTTACGAACATTCATGAACTGTTCATGAACTGTTCATGGACTCTACGGACATTTATGAACTATTCATGAACTTTACGAACATACATGAACTGTTCATGAATTTTACAAACATTCATGAACTTTTCATGAACTTTACGAACATTCATGAACTGTTCATGAACTGTTCATGGACTCTACGAACATTTATGAGCTATTCATGAACTTTACGAACATTCATGAACTGTTCATGAATTTTACAAACATTCATGAACTTTTCATGAACATGACGAACATTCATGAACTGTTCATGAACAGTTCTAACATTCATGAACTGTTCATGGACTCTACAAACATTTATGAACTGTTAATGGACTTTACGAACATTCATGAAATTTTCATGAACTTTATGAACATGGACTATACAAAAATTCATGAAATGTTACGGAACTTTTAAACATTCACAAACACCTGAAGAGCAGTTCTTGGATTAGTTCACAAATGTTGAATGACCTATTTTCATGAACAGTTCATGGAAATTAGGCCATTTAACGTTCATAATTCTTTTCGCAACTTGTCTAATTCTCATATTTTAATAGATATCTTTCTCTTTCAGAGAACGCTGCAGATGTTTTCTCGAAAAGCTCTGGCCCAAGTAAGAATAATACATAGCATTTCATATGTAACCCTCACTACAAAATTTGAGGAACTGAAATCTCACTAAAAACCTACTGAAAATTTATTGAATAGGGCGCTTTCAAAAGTAGCTTTCAAATTTTAGAGTGCATTTCATTAGTTTTTCAGTGGACTGAGAAGAATCTAGACCGAAGCATCATCTAGACCTCATCATACAGTTCTCATAATAAATACAATTCTAGCTGATAAATTTGCTTTTCATAAACTTTTAGATTCTGGTTTCAGAAACTTCCTCTTAAAAGACAGATTAAAGGTAAGTTTTAAATTATGAAGTTTTCCGTTTTTCAACACAAATCCTCTGACAGGCTACTGTTATTTATTTACGATTGTCTGACTGTACTGGTAAATTATTTTCTCAGCTGTGGTTGATTTGTTTTCCCAGAAAATATATTTGTATTACTACTCTATTATCTACCCCTGACCCCAATTAAATGGCCCCAATTTTCATGAACTGTTTTTTTGCAGGCGTATCCACAATGCAGGACAAAATGTTTACTTTTCTAGAACAGAGCATTCTCAACTTTTCCCCTTTTGGATATATATAAATATAATCATCACAAAACCCTAATTGCAAAAACAAATCCATTTTTTTAAAAAAAATTTTGGCGTGCGATCAACTGCTTGCGTCAGACTGTTTAAGCGTGCGCGTGCGATCGCACACCTTATAATACAATCCATGAATTAGAATCTGGGACACTAGAGCATTCTTTGGATTTGTTGTCAATGTTCAGCCTATAAATCAGACAAAGATCAATTTTATGTACTGAATCTATGTGACCCCTTATAGGATCGCCTCTTTCATCTCCCTGTGGCTCTTGTTAATCAAGCTACTAGATTGAAAAATTTTTCAAGAGGAATTTTAAATGCTTGATTCTGGAAGAATGTTCATTAAACTCATCCTATTGATGAGTGTTGGCATTTGGTGCCTGCTTTGTGGGAGCGAAGTACATAAGAGTCTGTGTTGGACCCGCTAGCGAACCTGTCACCACTCCTAAGCATTGGTCACATTGTCTGATAATCAATGACTAATTAGATTAACTGCTTAAACTACAATGAAAGGTGCGGATGGAAGGGAAGATAGACTAACATCTTGGATATTCCTAGTGCCAATTGAGGCATTATAATTGCTAGATAAGCTCAGGCTAGAATATAAAAGTGCTAGCGCAAGTACTAAAACGGTGGCAAAATGTGTGACTAGCTAGCAAATAACAATCAAGAATAAATTAGGTAAGCTAATTGCTTACATACCGCCTCATTTGACTTCCTTGACCTTACAAGGTCATCACATGCACGTCATCAACGAGCCAGTTGCCGCATCGACTACACATGTTGATTGCATGTAAAATGAATCTGTGCACATGCTAACTAACCCTAGCTATTGTAACCCAAATTGCTTGCTGCACTATATTGACTGCTTGGCGTCACAATGGGTCAAATTTAATACAGTATTTTTGTATGAGAAAACAATAATAATATTTTGTGGAAAATCGTTTTTAATTCGTGATAGTCCCCGAGAATGAGATTCCAAGGATCAGGCACTTTGCGATAACTTGTACCATAAATGCAACTGATTGCTACTTTCAAATCAATCTAACTATTATAAAGATAAAAATCTTGGTTATGTTACTAAATGGACTGTTTGACCTTGATTAAATTAATTAAGAACAACAACGCATAAATTTTTGATGTTTTTCTCTCTTAGGAAATCACTGATAAACAGCGTCCTCCAGCTATTCCATGCCGTAGACAATCTACATGTATCGAATTATCACCAGGTAAATTTACTGAACAAGAAGACTGTTTACTATGTAAGTCTATCAGGGCCGGATGTAGGTGTAAGCCCAACAGCACCAACTTTAGGCCCAAGCTAAAATAAAAGGCCTGTTTACCAAAACAGCTATGCTTCAAAAATTTTGACCAAATGAGAAAATACTCACTTATACATTGAGAATGAATTGAATTGCCTCAGGGCCACGTGCAGAGTCCGACAAAAGTAGGGATCCTGGGATCCTAGATCCCGGAAGGCTAGACAGAATTCAGAAGAAAATTGATGTTTTTAATGATTTTCTGGTCAAACCTCAACAAGAAAAATCAGAAGAAAAAGTTGAAATGCCCCTAGGATTCCAGAAGACTGAACCTTTTGTTGGACCCTGGCCATGTGATCTTCTGATGTGTTCTTATGAATGAATAAATGTGTTTTATTTCCGCAAAACGACATGTTGGCTACGGTAACATACAGAAAATTGTATTAAAGTTTATGATTACAAATTATGTTTTGATAATTCTGTTGAGTTAATGTATTTTTCTTTCTTGAATGTTAGTTTGTGTTGTGACCTTTGCATTACTGAGAAATATCATATTATTTGTTCAGTTAAACTTTTAAATAAAAAAAACAGAGATAATCAGCAAAAACTTTAATTCTTAATAATAAACAGGAACCATTCGCTATAAGAACAATGTAATTACCAAATATAAACAATAGAAAACTTATCAATAAAGTTTATTTAAAACTTTTTGCTTGATAAGTTTGTAAGAAAGACAAGCGATAAAAAGGCTTAATTTTGCGACGTTTCGTCATTATGCTTAATATGACATTTTCAAGCAATTATGAATTAAAAAGGATGGATATTTAAAATCCATGAATATTTATGTATTTTGCTTACCAAAATTTTTTTTTTTTAAGTAAGTAAAACATATAAATTATAATGACGAAACGTCGCAAAATTATGCCTTTTTTATCGCTTGTCTTTCTTACAAACAATAAAATTAGCTGCTTATATATATACCATAGAATGTGTCACATGTTTTTCACAGATTAAATTGCCTGATGATCGCCTTGGCGTGAAGCTAATAGTAGCAAATATGAATGTCAAATTTTTTTGTTTATTCATTATCAAACAGCTCTGCATTTATTTCATCGAGCACTATTGAAACAGCAAAGACAACATAAGCACCTTGATATTACTATTATTGTTGTAGATTATGTATAAAATGAATAGTAGGTTATAGAATAAAGGATTACCACACAATTTGCCGTGTTTGTATTCATATTTACTACATATGACTGCGAGTGCTTTCAACACTTCCCGAGTGTTTTCCGCCATTTCCAGATGTAGTAAATATAAGTACTAACACACCAAAATTTTGTTGTAACCCTTTTCTAAAGTAAAACAAATTTTATAATCAAGTTTGTTTACATTGCAAAAAATCGCTCGAATCTTGAATTAAGGATTTATAATTCAATTTAAATTCAATACTTTCACTTACTAAAATGTCCTTGGATTAAATTTAAACTTCAAAACGTTAGCCTTTTTTAAATAGAGATAGCTTTGTTGATATTATTTCTTTAGTAATACATTGCAGCTTGGGGAGTTTCCTATTCTTCTTCAGCTTTGAGAATCTGACAAAGTTTTGTCGACAAATTTTGACAGGAATTTTCGAAAATATGTTTACCTTATTTGCGTTTGAATATGACGTCATATTTTAGAAATAGAATTGAAAATTGATTAAATATATTTTTGAGATACTGTGATAAGTCTTCAGATCTAGTTTAATTTTAAAAAGTATTTACAGTTTTTGTCGAACGAGTAGCTAGAGATAAATAATTGTAAATAATTATACAATGTAAGGCAAAAGAGTATCGATACATATTGGTATTGGAATTTGGCATAATCAGGCGTCCATGGGGGGATGGGGGATGGGGAGGGGGTAATTCTAATATATGTTCATCATCAGCTTCAACAACTTTATTAATTATTTTCAAATAGAGAATCAAATCAGAGTATTAGAAGCTAATCCAGTAAATATCTTAACTGTGATTACAATTTTTCAATCTGATCTGACTCACACCATTACTGCACTCATAACAGTATTCAAATCGAATCTAAAATGGATAAGATTTAACAATTTCAATATTCCGAAACATCATGAAATATTTTTTTTTTTGGCTTTTCACAGAATTCCCTGAAGAGCCACCATCAAGAGTTGGACCAAAACTTCTTCCAAGATCACAGGTTTCACTTGATATACCAGACAAACCGGTATGTCTAGAAATATTTAGATGTAATAAAATCATGTAGGCTAATACTGTGCAGTATCCTTTTATTAGACATGGGAACTTTCAGACTTTTTGCCTTTTGGACTCTGGTTATTGTATTTTTGCCATTGAAAACCATTAGATATCAAACTAATTTTGAAATTTGAATTCTCGTTCCTGCTTTATACAAGTTAACTGTAAACGGCATAGCATCCTCATGAACATTTATTTGATTTAAGCTAAATTTTTGATTGGGCCCAGAAAATGTTATTCGATATTTGTAAATGCAGAATCGATAGCACACAATTTCACCAACCAAACACTTATTACGACAAGAAGTTTAATACAATAATTATTTTTTAATATCTTTGATTGTTATTTTAATTTTTCATTTTAGGCAGGTAGAACATCCCCCAGAGATTCAGGACCTAAGACGCCAGAAGGAGGTTTGCATAAATTTGATAAATGTGATAATTATAGTCTATTAGTTGTGTATGCGGTGAGAAGGAAGTTGAGAATAAATATCCAAGTTAAACGAATTTACAGACCTTTAACCCAAAATGTAGGAGGATTAGCTGAGATGGTAGAGCAACAGAACTTCAGACGGGATCATATCTGGTCGACTGTGGTTCAAATCCCCAAAAGTCAACTCAGCATTGACTTTATCCAAAACATCAAATGAGTACCATCTTGAGGATGGCAGATGGAATAGTCCAGCGGGAATTGCATTGTGAGTAGCTGCGGTGCGTCGTTGCGCATTGACGATCGATACCTGTTTGCCATGAAATCTTTTGAAATTGATCTACAGTGTCACAGCTGAGATCAGTAAGAGAAGTGGTATGGGTGCCTTTGGTGGGGTGACACCGTCTACATATATACAGAACCCAAAATGTGGCTGATTTGCCTTTCATTCTTGAAAATTCAATTGTTGATATGTTATAAACTCAAATTTGGTAAATTTATTCAACCAGCGCAATGTAGCAATATCGAATATGGCCATTTTTTCTCAAAACTCCCATCAAAATTATTCTTACCATTTGATCACTTTATTTTAAGCTTTGACAACATGTTGTTTCCCATGTGTTCTCTTATTTGTCAGAATTTCTTAACTAACCAAAATCTTGAGTCTTCTCCAGTTAATTAAATTAGTTTTTGTAAGACAGTTAGGGAGGGATCCATGCGAGGGAAACAGAAAAGAAACAGTCTTTCTTTGTTAAATTTTATTGACTGTACTCAACAAATGACTTCTTGAGACTCTCTTCTACATTCACAAAACTCTGTTTTATATTCACATAAACTATCTTTACAATTTTACTATTACAATTCACAAACAATACAATAATAGATACACCAGGAAGCCAACAGTGACTGGCACATACAACCATAATTGCAATGGCATCTTTCCCATTTGTCCACAATATAATATCCACATACATTATATATAACTATTAAATAATACATATTAACTATCTATCCGATATACACATTTATTATCTATACAGTAAATCACAGTACTAAACGCCATCCTAATCTCAAGATCACATTCACTCATTTCCCTCATTAAACATTAATCTACTAAATACACATTATTACACACCATCCTGATGCCAAGATCACATTCACTCATTTCCCTCATTAAACATTAATCTACTAAATACACATTATTACACACCATCCTGTTGCCAAGATCACACATACATTGTTACATTTACATCATCATGTAATCTAATCTTTAACACCTAACATATACCATAGTTTCTCCGTCTTCGAAATGTCTTCACAAACCTTCCATAAATTGTTCATTAGAAGTACTGTAAATTGTTTTGTTTCATGAACCAGTTCTTGAAAATGAGGCTATTGAATTTCATTGACTTTACTTTTCGCAGCTCGATACTAACAGATTCTCAATATACCCTCCTTTAATGAATTAAAAAACAGTTTCATTACTGCTAAATTATGTTTTTATTTAAATTATTTTCACAGGACCATCATTACCGAGACAACGATCATTATCCGACGCACAGCCGGTTAGTATATTTTTTAATTGATTTGGTTCACTGTAGGGTGAAAGAAAGTATCCATGAACTATTGAATTCGGACTTTTGGCAGATTTCAATCTCTTACCCTCAACTATACACTATAAAATGTTTCTTTTTCTTATTGAAATTCTTTATCGAATCATGTGGTTTTACATTGAAAATATTCAACCTCCTAAACCAACCAGGTCATTAACACAACAAGTTTTGAAAATCTGAAAATCTACTGAAAAAATTACAACTTACTGAATAGGCACGGAATTGGGTATGTTCCAGTAGCTTTCAAACTTTAATTTGTGTTTCATTAGTCTTTCAATAGAATGAGAAGAATCTAGAAGGTGTCTGTTGAATTTCAGTATTGTTGCAGTATCCAATACTATTCAAGTATGTTTTCAGCATGTTTTCAGTATGTTTTCAGCATGTTTTCAGTAGGTTTTCAGTATGTTTTCAGTATGTTTTCAGTATGTTTTCAGTATGTTTTCAGTAGGTTTTCAGTATGTTTTCAGTATGTTTTCAGTATGTTTTCAGTATGATTTCAGTATGTTTTCAGTATGATTTCAGTATGTTTTCAGTATGTTTTCAGTATGTTTTCAGTATGTTTTCAGTATGATTTCAGTATGTTTTCAGTATGATTTCAGTATGTTTTCAGTATGTTTTCAGTATGTTTTCAGCATGTTTTCAGTAGGTTTTCAGTATGTTTTCAGTATGTTTTCAGTATGTTTTTAGTAGGTTTTCAGTATGTTTTCAGTAGGTTTTCAGTATGTTTTCAGTAGGTTTTCAGTATGTTTTCAGTATGTTTTCAGTAGGTTTTCAGTTTGTTTTCAGTAGGTTTTCAGTAGGTTTTCAGTGTGTTTTCAGTAGGTTTTCAGTAGGTTTTCAGTATGTTTTCAGTATGTTTTCGGTATGTTTTCAGTATGTATTCAGTATGTATTCAGTATGTTTTCAGTATGTTTTCAGTAGGATTTCAGTATGTTTTCAGTATGTTTTCAGTAGGATTTCAGTATGTTTTCAGTATGTTTTCAGTAGGTTTTCAGTATGTTTTCAGTAGGTTTTCAGTATGTTTTCAGTATGTTTTCAGTAGGTTTTCAGTATGTTTTCAGTAGGTTTTCAGTATGTTTTCAGTATGTTTTCAGTAGGTTTTCAGCATGTTTTCGGCATGTTTACAGTATGTTTTCAGTAGGTTTTCAGTAGGTTTTCAGCATGTCTTCAGCATGTTTTCAGTATGTTTCCAATATATCCAAGATTAATAGTGTAATAATCATCATGATAATATCAGCTCTAAATCTGCGAAACTCTAATGAATCATTATTTAAAATGCGCTATACAGTGAATGAGTAAATTTTATTATTTTAAGATTGTATTTGTTTTAGTCAATGTCACCTCCTCCTTGTCCAACTGTCGATTATCCACGTCAATCGAAAAGAAGACTTTCACGAACAAGAGGAACATTCCCAGGTATAATTAAATGTTGATATATATTTGTTTATATGGAAATCACTTTGTATTTCATTCCTATCTAATTTTATCAACTGATTTGTTATTTATAGAAAAAAATCCCATTGATTTTGCGACCTACGATGGTATGTATTACGATTTAAGCAAATATTGAAATCTTTCTGCACAATATTGCTTATAATATATACACATGATCAGGGTCCGACAAAAGGTTCAGCCTTCTGGAATCCTAGGGGCATTTCAACTTTTTCTTCTGAATTTTCTTGTTGAGGTTTGACCAGAAAATCATTAAAAACATCAATTTTCGTCTGAATATTGCCTAGCCTTCCGGGATCTAGGATCCCAGGATCCCCACTTTTGTCGGACCCTGCACGTGATTGATGCGTCATAAGATACTAGACAGGCATCGAGGTATTTCCTGATGCCTTGGTGTGTTTAGTTAACCCATATTGCACAGAAAGTGTTTAATATTACACCTTGTACATATGATACACGAGGACACTCGAAGAGAATTAAAACAGTTTTCGTTAGATAATTGCTACGAGTTTGAATAATATATTCAGATGAAAACTATAATAACATTGGTGAACAAATGAAATTTATAGAGTATTTTAAATTAGTAAGTCGTCGCCAAAGATTAATTTTCTATTGTTTTCGCCTGTTGTTCTATATTTCTATTGTTCTTATTCAGCGACAACTCCTTGTTAGCGATCATAATCGGAGGGTCCCTTGAGTGGTCGCTTACGAGGAGTTTGACTGTACTTCTTTACTCCCAGCATTGTAAATCAGTGGAATAGTTTACCTGAATCTGTTGTATCGTCATCTAGTTATTTGTTATTTAACTGCCAAATTCATTTCATTATTATTAATTTAATTCACAAACATATTTGATGATACAATAGAAATATAGTTTATATTTCACCAAATCCTTTCATGATGCCGATTTGAAACAAATCAAGAAATCCGAATATTGTAAATACCCCTGCGAAAATAGTTCAGGAGTTCATGAACTGTCTATGAGGGTTCATGAACAGTTCATGAACAGTTCAGGAAAATTGGAGCCATTTAACGTTCATGAAATGTGCATGAACTCCTGAACTGTTTTTCGCAGGGGTAATCACAAACATTGTATTGTGTTCATTAGAGAAGAACGTGGAATGCTGACAATTGTATTCATTGACATTCTTTTTTCTACTTTGCTGTCACTCATTCGTGTCACTCAGCTTATTTCAAGTTTCATGTCGTAACTTATATAGTACCATGAACAATTATAACATGATTACTAGATAACAAATGTTTACTAAGTTAAAAACTTATAATTTGTCATCTAAATAAAACAAGCATGCACTTGTGCTTACGGATGACTGCAGCCATGTACAAATTTTCTAAATTGATATTTGGTTGAAATACATACATACATACATACATCTAAGCATGGTTGAAATACATATACATACATACATACATACATACATACATACATACATACATACATACATACATACATACATACATACATACATACATACATACATACATACATACATACATACATACATACATACATACATACATACATACATACATACATACATACATACATACATACATACATACATACATACATACATACATACATACATTTTAAATATCAATTGGAAAAGTGCATGTGTCGCTTTCTATTGACAGCGTTTCGATATTAAAAATTTAATGAAATATAATTGTTAATAATTAAAAGTTTGATTTTATATTAATAGTTATTATAATTATTAATCGTTTAATAATGAAACTGGACACAGATTGTATCCTCTTAATCAATGTTATCGTTTCTTGAAAAGTATTTAACCATAATTAATTTGCTATCTTTTTACACATAGAGATGGAAAGTATATACACAAATACCGGCAAAGAAACTGAAGGTGAAATCTAACATCTAATATTTAATATACCAGCCTTGTCTTATCAAACCGTGCTCGGACTTGTAATAATATGCTAGTTTAGGTTGGTAAATGCCAATTTATTAATCATGTTTTGCTATTTTTGTTTCTGAATAGAACCTACAGCTTATGATATTGTAGAACCACGAAATCAACAACAAGAAGGTAAAAAAATATTTTGAGTTTTCATTTAATCACAATTAAACAAGGCTAGTTTTGTTTTGAAATTTAAAAAAAATGATATATTCTTGACCGTAAAACATTTCAATAAGAAAATCATCAAAGGCAACGATAATTGATTTTTATTAATATTTAAAACAGTGTTTCGGCCTATAAAAACTAATTATTGTTGCCTTTCACTTCTTGAAACTAGGTTGCATATAAGTTTGTAATGTCATTGAACTAAATCACACTTATAGGACACTGTAATTGCAATACTGTATATAAATGCTTTATGTCGACCATATGTTTTACAAGCCATCAAATTATGTTTCAAAAAGCTCTTGAAATATTCTTTGAAAAAGTGATATATTTAACTGATTTTCGTCTCCCTCCCATCAACATCCTACGATCAGACATAATACTTCTATGTATATAAATAATTTATTTAAAAGTTTAATTTTTCACTGTCTATCGGCACGCTTTGTTGTTTTAGGCTTCCTTGGAAGTAGAGTGAGAGGTTCACCAAGAGTAGCACACTTTTAATTTTATCCTACCCACCAAAACACTAGCACAAACATCGTCATCGAGTTTGATGCATTTTATAATTTTAGACACAATAAGTTTCTCTTTTGCTTGACTTTCTGCTAGCTACTCCTCAAACCAGCCTTATCTTTATCAAACTGTGCTCGGACTTGTGATATATGCTATAGTTTGTGTTGGTAAATACTAATTTATGAATCATGTATTGTTATTTTTGTTTCTGAATAGAACCTACAACTTATGATATTGTAGCACCACGGAACCAACAAGAAGGTAAAACATTTTTTGTTGTTGAGTCTTCACCTCACTACTGACCATGAATAGAATCATGAATTTGCATTGAGTTTTCATGACATTTTCAAGGCATTTTCACATTACAATATATAAATACAAGTGAATATGAATTTTTTCATGGTATTCAAACTTTTCATGGCTTGAAATTGTTGTGGTTTAATTTTTTTTAATTTTCATGGTGTTTTCACAACACTTCCAATCCATTTCATGGTTTTGGTGTTGGCAGTGCTTAATCACAATTATACAAGGCTAATCTTGGAATTACTAACTTTTTGATGTTGGAGGCTGGCTAATATGCTTAAAAATAATTTTCAAATAAATGATTGATAATGATGTATATCAACTAATGAAATTTAAATATTTTTTAGTAGAATCTCCTTGGGTTACTATCAATTACCAGCAGTGTATTTCATGACCAGATGCCTTCCTGTTGATAAACGATAACTTCCTGTTCGCCCCATATGAGGAATTCATCTAAATAACACAAAACCATTAAGGGGCACACATCAAGACCGTCAATGTATGAGAAATTTGTAATACTGTCAAAAACCTGTTTTAACAATCACCTCTGTACAGAGACCACCACCTGTCTATAACGGTCACTCTTGCAATATCAAAAATGGTATTTTCTATTGAAGCAACCCTGTATATAAAGACCACCTGTATATAGTGGTTAATCTTGCAATGTCTATAATAGTATTTTCCATTTTTCATTAAATCAACCTTGTTTAAAAAAGCCACCTTCTGATAGTCGTCAATTTAGCGACATCCCATAGCTGGCTGTTATATACAGGTTTAGCTGTACTCAAAAATTTTGATTCGATAAAAATTCGTTTTTCAAATAATAATGCCGTACCAACTTTTATTCAGAAGATTTTGTTTATTTTGAGCAATCATTGAACATTTCATGGGGGAAGAGAATCGAAATAGTTCTTGAACTAAAATAGTTCACATTGAGTGCTTAGTAAGACATTTTGTATTACAATGCGGATAGTTACCAACCGTAATAAATGAGCTAGCTGCTTTGAAATTTATCTGAAATTGCTGAACTTAATTGTGGATTTGTGTGATATTAATTGTAACAGATACTATGTATGATGTTGTCAAACGTGAGAAACCCATTCCAAGACGACGATCAGCGCAAGAAGTATCATACCGTCCGCCTGTCAAACCGCCGCCACTACGAAAAACTATACCAATACCTGTAAGTACCTTCCTGTTAGTTACTACGAATTTTGAAAATCTGAACACTTACTGGAAACATACTGAAAATTTGATGAATAGGCTATTAAATTGGACTCTTTTAAGTAGATTTCAAATTTTGAAAGCGTTTCAGTACTTTTTTAAGTGTCTGATGAATTTCAGTATGGTTTCATTACCCGATCCCATTCCATTATGTTTTCATTAGGTTTTCAATAACGAATCAGCATATCTATGATTCATAGTGTAATTAGATGCAGGTATAGCATTGTGTTGTTCAGCCTTATTATACCCTATAACATTTCACCATTTTCTTCTTAATATATATTTTGCTTAAAGTGTGTCCCTATCAATCGTAAAACTATCAGTTTTCATCTGAATTTACATATAGGATTGCAGGATTCCCACTTTTGTCGATTCCTGAGTTAAGATTTGAATTGTCTATTGTCAATGATAGACAATGTTTGGGACTTTGGGTGGGGGATTGCTGTCCCCTTAAGATTTTCATTAAAAGTGAATTTCATTGTGTTTCTCCTACAGTGTTATTATTTTCGTCGCTGTCATATTGTGTCAATGTTGCAGTTTCAAACGTAACTTCTTCAAAGTGTTTGTTTATATGTAGAATTTAACATTTTCTAATTTCAAATTAGCTTTTGAATTCGATTCCATTGTCAACAATAATGCAAAGAAAGCTTTAGAAAGCATATATATATATTACAAACGAACATCTTTCAAGGTTTCTAAATTCTGTCTTGGTTGGAAAATTCAACCGTTTCCGCCATTTCAATGACGAGTAATATTGGCTTAATTGTCCAGACTGGTATCTTTTTCAATGGTATCATTACATTGAGCACTTCTCAAGGTAATCATGCCTTGAGACCTAGATCAAAAGAAACTTTGTTACGAAAATCTGAAAGGAATTTTCAGAACTACAGCCACTATATGTAGCTTGCATTGATTTATTTTGTATCAATTTACTTTGATTCTAGGCTGTACCGCGTCGCCAATCATCGCCGCTACTAAATCCATAATCATTACCGTAATCAAGTATATTATTTAATGAAAACTTTTATATATATATATATTATAGTCGGATCAAGTTTTACAACTATTTTGTATCATTTGTATCTTAATTGTTTTTATATATTCATTTTAAATGTATGTATTTTCATGTTTAATTATTTTTGTAATTTTATGCAAGGCTATATAATGTTGACGAAGAGGAAATTGTTGAACGATTTTCCTGAATATTTATGATATATTTCTTAGAAGTATAATATTATTTTTTTATACAAGATATTCATATTTTCAATCGCAAAATTCATGATTCATATTTTTTTCCTTGCATAATTAATGTGATGAATAATGTAACAATTATCAAACTTCTTATTTTGCATGAAATTGAGAATTATCAGACCTCGAGACTCTATAATTACTATTCTAAAATATCACAAAGGTACAAACTTGTCTGTGTTCTGATTGATCAAAAGAAGGTAAATTAAATGCTAGGGTAAACATGGCTCCAAAAATTGCCAAGTTGAAAATCTTTGAACATTGTGAAAATATAGCAATTAGGGCTTTTTATGTGACTAATCCAATAAATATCTCAATTATGGCTACAATTTAGCTCCAGATATATAGCGATAATTTAACAATTTAGGCTGGAGGCTTGTGATTTCTTAACGCTTTGCGCTTATCTCCCGATTGCAAGGCATTGTCGATATAAATACTTTCTAGATGCACATTGCAGGTTTAAACACAATGTAAAATGATATGACTGTACGATTAATTGTTTTCCTTCAATGGTTTATTTTTCATACAAATATATTTGTGAAACTCCGAATAGTGGAAAAGGCTTTTGCCTCATCTTTGTGTCTATTCTATATTATTCTCTGTCTTGACAAATATTGAGCACTCTCACATACATGTGTTCACCTCATATTATATTATATTATCATACAAATAACAAATATATAAATGGAAATGAATGTTAAATGCCCAACTTTATGAGATGAAAACAGGCTACATTTAATGTTCATGAAGTGATAATTAAAGTCGTATATGATTGTTTAAAAATTGAAAACAGGCTACATTTAATGTTCATGAAGTGATAATCAAAGTCGTATCTGATTGTTCAAAAACTGAAAAATGGATATAAATCACAAGTATCTGGAATTCAAATCGAATACGGATTTCGAGATTAATGAACTGTTCATGAATTTGTTGGTGAATTTTCAGGCAATTTCACGTTCATGAACCGGTTCATGAAGTGTTCATGGACTTGTAATGGTTAGCGCGGCAGTCAACTTGTCATATCCGTTTGTAGAACTGTAAATTGTAATGCCCCACCTTGTTATCCCTCTTATGTCTCTGTCCTTCGTCGTGTCAACATGTGAACCAAATATATGTCTATGCCAAATTATATCTATGTCTTGTGTCTCTCAAATGTCTATCTCAATTATATCAACTAAATAACATGCACAGACTCTTTGTCATAAATTTTCAGGCAATTTCACGTTCATGAACCGGTTCATGAAGTGTTCATGAACTTTTTGTAACTGTTCATGAACTGTTCATGATTCAACAGAAACATGTTCGTGAACTCATGGATTTTTTCGCAAGGGTAAGGCTAGGGTTATATGGACGCACCGGACTCAATTGATTCATTCATTCAAATTAGATCTCATGATAGTGCGGTTCGTATAACACCATTCGGTTCATCAACATTTTCTAAAAACATTAAGTGCGTCAAACTAGCTCCACATGGCAAGCCTTGATGTGCGCAGCTCTTCTCCGTGAAGTAAATTCATCGCCGCGTGATTCGAGTGAGCTATCATCGCACCGAACTAAATACATTTGATTCACGGTGCCGTGACTAAGCTCCTATATCTACCTTATTTATATGGCAATAAACCAGGGGATGTGCAAATCATAAATAATATTAAAGGGTGTTTCCATGGCAATACGATGGAAAGAACATCGCTTTTGGGAAGTTGTTATGGTGACTTGTTTATATGATTGAAAGATGGCTGACAGGGAAGTTGATGTTTTCCAAAATCATGATTTCAAACATTTAAAAACGTTTTATTTTCGTCAATCACAATGCATCAGCACTAGAAGTGAGGTCGCTTTTATCATAATACGTTATTTTAATTAAAATTCGCATTTGCTTTGCTCTGAGTACTATAACTTTTTAGAACAAAAACTGTTTCCCGTAAAAATGCTTACAAACCTTTGAGATTACAAGTTTAAGATTGAGATTTTGAGTTTCAAACTATTAATAGGCAAGTAGAACGGAAAAATTGCTAAAAATGAATAATAATGCAAGCAAAACACTCTGGTTTCAAACCATGCCGTATAATTCCAAGAAAACTTCTCCCTATCATATGACATTTTGGCCAGTTTTTAACGATCTTCAACATTTGGTTCGTCTGTATAACCCCAAATGCGAATTTAATGCTATTCCGTGTCGCACCTATTTCGAATTGAGTCCCGTGCGTCTATATGATCCCAGCCTAATAACTGTGAAAACTGATGAAACAATATCAATATTTTCTCAAAATCCGGAATAATCATGTTAGTTTGGGCTGATCCAATTCCAAAGCTGAAAATCAATCCAAAATCTAACAATATCGGATCGGATTAGCACATCTTCAGTGTTCATGAACAGTTCATGAACTTAGCAAATTTTTTGCAGGAAGGTGTTACATTTCCAGGTTTTTCCTTGTTGATTTTTTGTTGATGCTTGATAATTTTAAATTTACAATTTTGTTTGACCACTGGTTTATAAACTTCAGACATTTTAATAGTCAATTTCAAAAAGTCCAATTCGATTTCAGATATTTTCAAGTCAATTTCAAAAATTCCAATTTAATTTTAGACATTTAAGTCAATTTCAAAGTTTCAAATTCAATTTCAGAAATTCTAATTTAATTTTAGACATTTAAAGTCGATTTCAAAGTTTCCAATTCGATTCCAGACATTTTCAAGTCAATTTCAGAAATTCAAATTTAAATTCAGAAATTTTCAAGTCAATTTGAGAAATGTCTGTTCAATTTCAGAAATTCCATTTTAATTTCAGACAGATGATTACTTTACAGACAATTACCAGTGTGTCTGTCAATTATGTAGTTACCTTGTTACATTTCTGAAGATTGGTGAGGCATGTTTTCCAAGTACCTTGGGCGACGTAACAGATATTTTTTGCCTGTAACAAGCCCTCGGCAAACCACAGCAACATTTGCACGACTTTTAAATCTTTCAAAAATTCTTGTCGTTTAGACACTCTCAATTTTGTCTGACGTGTTGCATCGTGTATTTTATTTGTCGCATTGTGTTTGATGGCCATCAAACATTTCCCAAGTCTTTCCAAGGATTTTTGTTATTGAACGTCTTAGTTATCTCGATGTTGTGGCTTCAAGCTTAATCTGAGTTTTTCTAGAATATTCTTGAGAAAGTTGTGTCCGTTTAGCCGCTCTTAAAAAAACTGCTTTAGAACACGAAAACACACGTCAGACAGAAACAGATTTGTTGTGCAAAAGTTGCCGTTGTCAGCCTAAGGTGTTAGGCATTACACATTTTATAATAATGCCTCGCTAATCTATGTTAATCCCCACTAATTTAATTATGCTCCCTCTATCCCCATTTGAGCATAAGTTATCATTTCTAAGGTTTTATGATTGACAAACACTCATGATATCGGCACTTGCCTGTGAAGTGATACTGTCTGAAATTGATATAGAAATTTCTGAAATGGACTTGAGAACTGTCTGAAATTGAATTTGAAATTTTTGAATTCCACTCAGAAAAATGTAGCATGATCTTTCAAACTCTCTTTAATTAAATATTTATCAAAAACCAATAAAGTACGGTAGTGGTTTAGGTTATTCGAGAACCATTATAGTATTTTTTCACCATGAAAATTTAAACTATAGTAGATAACAGCAAACAAAAAAGTTATAGTTATTTGAATTTTCAAGATATTTAATTGACTTATCAGATGTTCTTTATATATTATAAAGAGATTTTCTAATTTTAATAGTTCTATGATATTAAATTTTCATTTTGATATTCTAAAGGTTAACAATGGCGTGTTTGTTGGATCTATGTAAAAACAGTATTGTCATTAACCCATTGTTAATTATTATGTTTGTCATTAACTAGTATATAATGTTAATTATACTCTTAATTGCATTGCTGTCTGAATCAATGTCTTTAAACCAGGCATAAACGAACTAATTTCTGAAAAATTTCCACCGGTAATTAACTGTCTGTGAATTTGATTTGCTTCTGGGTAATTAGTTCCTTGGCAAGCTACAAAGAAAAACAAATCACCTTTGATAGTGGGACTTAATTTTAAGGCCCTGTTTACAAGGAGGGTGAGTTACTCGGATAGGCGAGTTACCCGGGTCTATTGTCTATGAGCGTTCTGTTTACAAGCAAAGTGAGAAAGTTGTCTCCCCCACCCGAGTAACTCGCCTACCCGAGTTACTCGCCTTGGCAGACTGGGTAACTCGCCTACCCAAGACAACTTTCTGTCACTTTTTGACTTGTAAATGGAAATAGGTGAGTAACTCGGGTAGGCGGGTTAAAATTAAAAATGGTAGCTTTAATTTTCTATTGTTTCGAACGTTTCCGCTGTAGACATCTTTTGTTCTCTAATCGTTCCATTTCAGCGCGCATGCTTAGATTGACTTCAAATTATTTAACTCGGGTAGGCGGGTTACTCAGGTGACCCTTGTAAACACACAACACATTTCAACTCGGTAAGACGAGTAACTCGCCTACTCGGGTAACTTGCCCTCCTTGTAAACAGGGCCTAAGTCTTACATCATCTTTGCACAACTATGTAGTGAAAAATTGCCCACATATCAAAAATACAACACAAATAAACTTAATTAATGTCGCAGAGAAGGTAGTATTCGAATAAGATTTTAAACAGGAATTTAAGAAATTGGAAATATAAAAGTGATTTAATCTGTACATTTTACCTCAATTTGCATGTATAATCTATAGTTTTATTTTTATGTAGCTACGTAATTTTATTTCAATTTATTAATCTAATATTTTACCTTTTATCAATCTATAATTATTTATTCTCTATATTTATCAACTTACACAGATATCTCGTTAGTCTGTAAAACCTGTATATAACGGCCAGCTACGAGAGGTAGATAAATTGACCACTATAGACAGGTGGCCTTTATATACAGGTTTGATTCAATGGAAAATACCATTTTAGACATTGCAAGAGTGACCACTATAGACAGTGTGGCCGCTGTATAGAGGTGACCGTTATAACAGGTTTGACTGTATTCTGTAAAACATGTCCTAGCTGGCAACTATAACATCTCTGATAGCGTAGTAGAATGCGTGAATTTATTATTAAATAAAGTTTATCATCAAGTCTACGGTTACTCATATAAATGACAAATTTTCAACACTTGTTGGTACATGCGCAATGCTAATGCAACTGGGTTGATCAATATTTTAGGTATTGTAAATGTGGAAATTTCCTGTTATCTATTTTATTTGACTTTGCTATAAGCATGAAATGGATTATAAATATTTCCCTTACAATATTATTAAAGTGTCGTGGATATACTTTATTTATAATTGACTTTTACAATAAGAAACAGAGATAAGGCAAAACTGTCTGAACGTTTACAGAAGTGGGGCAATCCGAAAGCGTACAGTTGCTTACAGGAAGGAGGAGGGGGTTCAAATATTGGGACATTTACCAAGTACATACTTATAAATGGCTCCTTATCATTATTCTTGAAACAGGTAAGATTGAAACTTTTTTCACTGAGCTGGTTGGTTAGCTGGTTGAGAAATCAGTATTTGAAGGGTCGAGGGTGTGTAACTTTTATGACCGGATGCCCTTCCAGATCTGCCAGGGACTGAACCCAAAAACCTGCGGGTAGCTGTTCGAAGCCCCAACCACTTATATAATCTCGAATGCCGCAAGATGGTATTGCAGTTATGAAACAGGATTGGGATTTTCCAAGGCATCGTTTCTAATTGGCTTATTGACATGAATGTTCCATGACAATTGGGTGCAATATGACAAAATAAAATCATACCTTGCGTTAGCTGGTGCATTCCTGCTAAGACAGGTGGTGAAAGCTGAAATTTGGATTTAATAAAATGGGATCAATGAAACAATATTAAGAACATTTCAATCATAATTTGTATTTATTTTCTACAGTGTGAGGATTCGCAAATGTACGTTATAAGTTGGACTGAGTTTGATGGAGAAATAAGTAGAAACAAAGTCTAGGTATCCCTTAAAATAAATGTCCCTTACAAGGAGGATTATAATCGACTGTGGTTGAAGTCCCCATGAAGGTTTAGTCATCCTTGACTTTATCTAAAAACATCAAATGAGTACCATCTGAGGATGAGGGATGGAATGGTTCAAAGGAAATCACACTGTGAGTAGCTGCGGTGCATCCTTAAGCCTCGGCCAAATGACTTTTTAATTTCGCCAACGGTTGTTGGCGTTTTTTTGCAAACATCTTGGGGGTGGCCCAACGACTTTTTATTTTCGACAACATTCATAGGATTTTGTTGAATTCATTTCCGTCAACAGCGGTTGATATTTGAGGGTTGGTGACTAGTCAATCGAGTCCACCAATCCTGAGTCAGGCTACGTCATTGTTGACCAATCAGAAGAAGGTTCATATTTTCAACAAAGTCCTATGAATGTTGGCGAACTAAAAAGTCATTTGGCCACTTCGCAAACATCGGTAGGATTTCTTCGAGAACAATAGAACTCAACAAAATCCTACCAATGTTGGCGAAATTTTCAAAATCTATTCAACATATCCAAAATTCAAAAACATGAAATTGATCATCAGCCAACAAATCCTAAAAGGTGGGGGTGGCCAACTGACTTTTTAATCAAGTCTATCTGCCATGGAAACTGCATAAATTGATCTGCATTGTCGCGACTGAGATCACTCACAATCAATGCTCTTAGCAAGAAGAGCCGCTCATCTAGAAATAGGGACGACAATCGACCTTTGGTGGGACGACACTGTCTCGACTACTTTTAATTAAATTGATTTTGATTGACAGCTCAATAGTTATATAATTTTTTTATTTCAAATAAACGTTTCTGATTCCAAAGATAATTGGCATAAGTATTGAAGAAGAGAAAGACCTTTTACTGAAACATGCATGTCTGGACTTGAGGGCCTTATAACAAAGGAAATGGCGCCCTACAAAACATTTCTGTACAACTCTTCTATTACAGATAGATAAATGGCTCTTGTTGCTCAGAGCAATGAAAAACTTTGCAGAAATGGTTGAATAAGTACAAAACATTTTCCCCAACGAAGAGGCTGGGCTTCCCTGACCGAGGAAGGTGTAGTCCCCTAGCCCCCTCTGGTATCACCCCCAAGATTTTTATGGCAAATACACTTTCATTGTCACTTCATAGGAATAAGTTCGTTAAGACAAAGACTCGGGGGGTTACGTACCATTTTACGGATTTTTATGGCAGATATAAATTTGTCATTCATTGTCATCTCATACGAATACATTAGGTAAAACAATGACTCAATTGATTAAATATACGTACCTTTTGATTCCGAAGCATATCGTATAATAGTTCTAAACGCCTGACAACATCTTCCATTTTTCTTCTTATTTGCTAAAAGAGAAATTTGCATTAACATAACATGCTGAAAACCAAGTTACACCCTTGAAAACATTTTATACGAATGGCATGGTCAATTCGCAAGGTGCAGTAGAGGTGTTGAACCGATCAAACAATAGAATCACAGCAGGACAGCTTTTACAAGGGTAGTAATTTTACCGTCAAACCCTTCTTAACTCAAATGCATATAAAATGGTCATAGAAACGGGAAAAAGATTACAGAATTGCTTTATGATGTCTGAATTTTTATATATCACGATTCCATTCTCAAAATATGAATTGGACTTTCAGCGAAGTCTTAAATGAGATTAGAATGTGCTATATTTAGCAAAGGTTTGTACTAGTAGTGTCTGGTGCTTCACCAAGACTTCCAGCTGTGTGTTGATATTTGTCGCGTGACTGCATCTTGCGTATTTATAGTGACCCTTTGCAGGGTTTTCAATATTTCATATTTCAGACCAAAAGCATTGAATTGAATCAAAATTGTCAACAATATTTCAAAAATTAAATGCTACAGAGCAATTAACACATATCTGATATTTTATAGTAGAAATATCTTATATTTTATATTTCAAAACCCCTGAAAAATGCCTTCATCATGGATAAAACTCTTCATAGCATTAACGAGATCATATTATATCATAGATATCATATCATCGTTGAATTTTGTTTATTTCCAATCTATCATTCAATAATTATGTCTTTATAACAACCAGCTACAATATTGCAATATTTTCTATCTATCTATCGACGTATGGGTTTATAGCTAAAATCTGTGTGCAGTGAAACCTGTATATAACAGCCAGCCATAAGCTGAGGTAGACAAATTGACCACATATTAGTTTAGACATTGTAAGGTAACCACTATAGATAGGTGGCCATTGTATAGAGGTGGTCATTATAACAGGTTTAACTGTGATCATATCTCACGGTCGAATCTCTTAAATGCATTTTCCAAACACATTGAGTACAAAAAAGTCACGTGACTAGTAATTTGCACCCAGTTACTATAGCAACACAAATAATATAACTGTACTGTAGCAGAAGCATATTTAACTACATTTTTAAGGAAAATTGTAAAGGGACGGCGTTCCCCCGGAGAAAATAGTGGGGGATGATGTCCCTCTCCAGGGTTCGACAAAAAGTTCCATCTTCTGGAATCCTAGAGACATTTTAACATTTTCTTTTGAGTTTTTTGTTGGAGTTTGTGAATAAATCAAAAATATCAATTTTCTTCTGAATTTGCTCAAACTTTCCAGGATATAGGATCACAGAATTCCTACTTGTGTCGGACCATGCCCCCTTGTTTCACAGTCAAAACACCACTGGACAAACCTGTTGATTTAAGGTTTTGTTACACTTACCGGATTAGGTGCAGCGCCTAGACATCTTTCAACTAAACCAGTTAGCGTTTGTTGGATAATCATGTCTTCAGCGGGAATTGGTGCTTTGATTACTTCTTTGGCAGGTTCGGGTTCTTGTTGCTGTTAGATAGAAAAATGTGTCACACTATATAGAAACCTGTTTATTTGTCAACAGTTTACAAGACAGAACAAATACATTCATAACAATAGAACTGTGAATGTCATTAAACTGATTTTGTCAGTAAAGTAGTTATAAATTTCATTATAGCTTTTGTTGTTATCAGGGCGTTCGAAGGCATTTTGAACGAAATATGGTCTGAAAAAATTGACGAAGAATCTAGCGAAATTGCTTGGAAAATGTTTGATGGCCATGAAACACAATGAGACAAATAAAATGAACGATTCAACACGTCAGAAAAATTGAAAGAATGGCTAGACGACAAGGATTCAAAAGTTAAACAGATGTTGCAGGCTTTAGGCGTCTGCAAATCTGATCCCCAGGGCCGTTTATAGGTTATTTGGGCCCAAAGCACTATCATGGTATTTGTTAGGCTTTGGACTTGATTTGTAGTCCTGTGTGCAAGGGGCATGGGAGCATTCTCCCCCATAACTTTCTCCAAAAATATTCATCTACTAGAAGCTCTCTAAGCATATTTTTTGACTCCCTTCTATTATTAACATTTCAATTATTTAATATTTAATATTTTACTACTACAGTAAATTTCATTTGAAATTTTGAAAAATGTACAAAAGTTTTGAAAATGGGCCTATTCGAGATTGTGGGCTCAAAGCATGTGCTTCTAGTGCGTAAGGGGTTAAACTGCCCAGGATGTCATAGTGTAATCTTCCTGTAATATCACTGTCTTGGTGCAGTCAAAATGGTGATAAAAAGCGGGTTGCAAAATTGTAATGCTAACAGGAGTGAATTAGTTGAGTTTGATAGAAAAAAGTTTTCATAAATAACAAACATTTTCAGAAATCTTTAAGATTACTATGATATTAACTGGAGTGGAATATTTTGGTTTGATAGAAACCGGTTTAAAAGGATAGAAACAGGTGTAAGCAGGTTTTGAAATTAACATGGTTACACTACATTTCAAAATGAGATTAAATTAAATGAATTATTAAACTCAGGTGCAGCATTTTTCTCTGTTACAAATTGTTTTAGACATAAAGTAAAAGAAAAGTAATTTAGACGGTAACGCCCTACTGAAGACACCCGTACCTCTCCTCTATTTCTAGAATGGCTCTTTTTGCTAAGAGCAATGATGTTAAACGCTCCTTAGATCCCAGCCGCAACACTGCAGATCAATTTCAACAGATTTCATGGCAGTAGGTCTTGATTGTCAATGCGCAACGATGCGCTGCAGCTACTCACAAATCAATTCCATCTGAACCATTCCATCAGCTATCCTTAGATGATACTCTTTTGATGTTTTCGATAAAGTCAAGGCTGAGTTGACCTTCGGGGGATATGAACCACAGTCGATTAGATATGACCAGATCTTAAGTTTGGTTGCTCTGCCATCTGAGCTAATCCTCCACTCATGAAGCAATTTCAATCTTGTGTTTTCATAATTATAGGCCTAACAGAGCAATAATAAGGCTAACGAATCGATGAGATAAAATATCTCATTGTTAAGTTATTTATACATCAGAATAAGACCTTACCTTGGGTTGTGCAGGCCGTACCATATTCTGTCCAGGCATCATAGAATTAGGTGCGTTGAATTGAGGCTGTGATGTACCGTTCATTGCTAAACAATTTCAACATATCATCATTTAATAATAATAAAATAATATAATAATATTAATAGTGGGATTGTTCCACACCAGTTCTTGGTATAATGCGCAAAGAAATTACTTAGAGCATTTATAGAATGAGAGTCGAAATGAAATATGCTAGAACTACACTACTTCATTTTTGACTCTCATTCTATCATCATTTATGAATTTATAAATTAAATATATAGAATCAATGATTTAATAAGAAAAGTCAACGAAAAAATGTTTAAATTTTTATTCATATTAACAAATAAAGTCAATGACTACTACAAATTTTTTTCTGTTTCACACTTTATTCAATCTTCAAACAGAAAAATGTGTTGTCATTGATTCTATTTTTAGGATTTTTCTATTTTAAGTGTGGTCAGTGCGATGCTGACTATGTTGGCTACACTTGCCGACACCTACATCAACGCGTTAATGACCATCGTTTTACGGCTGTTGGTAAACATTTAAGGGATGCCCATAATTTGGACACAAAAAACAATGACACTTTACCATTATTTAAAGTTTTATCTCGTGGTAAAACAAAATTTGACTGCTTAATAAAATAGATGGTGTTCATTGCAAAAATTGAACCGTCGCTCAATACACAAAAGGATTCTTTAATGTCCCTAGTGTTCAAATAGATATTTCTTGTCAATTTTATTTATTCTTTTATTTTGTATTACTTTATTATTATCCTATGTATATTGTATTAAATTAGCCCTTATAAATAGTCCTATAATAAATTTTAAACTTCAATTAACTTGAAAATGATTGCATGCTGACCCTTGATGACACAATTCGGGTATAAAATTGCTAATTGCTAATCATTTTGGCTTACATTCAACGCCGCACCTAAATAAGTGTGAATCCGCACCAAATCTTATGTTTTGCGCACCTAAATAACTTAGTGCTCTACGGCTCCGTTCCAAGGGGCTTTTATTCACATAAAACAGTGGGTCATATTAATTTACGAGATATGTAATACTTTTTTGTCTTTGGATTTATCATAAAATTCGTGAAAACATAATACAAAGAAAATCAAAGTAGTACGGGTTTTTAGTGGGGCAATAACTTATTCTCAATCATTTTTTCAAAAATAGTTGGAAAGACCCAGCCTTTGAAGAAGAACAGTAGGTTTTCAGTCAACCCCCATGCAGCAAGTGCTTGTTTACTGGTAGCCTGCATCACAGACCACAACATTTTGAAAACGTTCTTGGGATGTTTTGGTCTGTGACACAGGCTAGTTTACTGGGGGGCATAAACAAATTTACACATAGACATAATGGATATATAAATGACATGTGGCTAACAAATAATACTTAAAAAAGAAATTATCGTGTCTCCATTTTTCATTTAACATCCATAAATCCATAATTACACAACCGTATCCACATATTCACATGACCGGGGTGGTTTGTAAAGTTGCCCCACAAAACGGGTGTGGGAAATGAGCAGTTGACAGCTTCTGTACTTTAATATTGTATTTTTAAAATTGAATTAATGTTTTACAATTTTGTAAGTCTCAAAATTGCCTGAAGTTTTCGAAATCTATTGGGGTTACGACTGGGCCCACAAGCGAGAGATGCACCCGTTCAGAAAATCAAATTGACTAGTTCGTAAGGCCAAGATCGAGGTGCACTGAACCAATCACACAAATGTAATCAATCCAGGTAAGCACAACATAATCATTATATTGTAAACTGTACCTCCAAAGTTTCCAGGTTGCATCATATTTCCAGGTTGTGTATTCATGTGAGCGGCTGGGTTGAAGAACGCCATTGGTGCTGCTTGAGGTTGTTGTGGTTGCATACGATCAGTCGGCGTTAGTGGATCTCCTTGCTGCGATCAATGAATACACAGACATATTTAATGATTACAGAAGGTTACAACAGCGAAACACGTATAACACATATTAATCACCCATATTATACTGTAAAGTCTATAATTTGGCCGCTTGGACAGGTGGTTGTATATACAGGGTTGTTTAAATTGAATAGTACCTTTTCTTGCATAGTTAAGAAGTAAGCCTTACCTTTTTAGCAGCTGACATAGACATTGGAGCAGCCATTCCTGTGCCAGACGGAGGAGGTATTGCATCTGCATCAAAAAGATAGATAATACAATTATTATACAATACCGGTGCACATGTACTAAGAAATTGATAAAATTCTATGAGCATTGGCTTTATAGCGCATGGTAGGCATGCAAAGATAAATGAGGCATCAGAAAATCACGAGCCGCCATGGAGAGTGATTTCTGCCTTTGTTTGTCATGATTTGTTTGCATGAGTGACTTTACATTCTCATATGGGGCTTTTTGAATCGGCCATATTGAGATTCCTAACAATACATGTCAGGGTCACAGCTTTTTCACAAATTAGACCATCAGGGTTATCATTATTTTCATTGTCCTCACTGAGATCACGCTCACGTTCAATTATTATTATTAAATAAATTTATTGATGATAATCCAGATGCAATATGTCATACCTTGTTTTTGTATTCCTCCGCCCATTGGAGGTGGACCTGTTCCCATTGGGGGCGGACCTGCTCCCATTGGGGGTGGACCTGGCATGGGTTTATTCATCGACTGTTGCCCCATGTTACGTTGTTGGCCCATAGTTTGTGGTTGCCCCATATTATAACTGGCTCCAGTTTGCCATGAATTATTATACATCGATTGAGGTTGACTTGTCATTGTATTAGTTCCAGGCATCATCCCACCGACAGACGACATTGCTGGCGGCATTTGACCAGGTTGAAAGTAAGACGGTTGTGATGATGACACAGGATTTCTTGACATGTCATATTGTGACGTCATAGGTTGCTGATGATTCACCATTGAATTATTTGAAGGCGGTGGGGGATTATAAACCCCAGGCATTTGAGGGGTATTCGTTGGGTTATACATAGCTAGGTTAGGGGAGACAGATGGTTGTACTGGGGCACCATATGATTGACCATATGGATTGGCGTTCTGAAACAAAGAAAAATCAAAATATTTGAAACATTTTAAAATTCTGAATTTCCTGATTATAATTCAGTGGCTCATGGAAATATGATTGACTGTTACAAATCAATCTAGAAGTTTATTGCGATACGAATATTCACATAATTTCTCAATAAATTAAATTTTAAAACTAAATTGGGAATAGAAAGGGGTAAAAGATGTTTTACAGTATATATAAGAATATGTTTGACAGAAGCTTAACTACCTTGTCTGCATCACACAGACCTAGGATCCGACAAAAGTAGGAATCCTGCAATCCTACATTCCGGAAGGCCTCTAGGACTCCAGAAAACTGAACTTTTTGTTGGACCCTGCACAGATAACACTTAAAAGCGAAAGCAAATAATTTGCGTATATAAATACCTGCATTGATGATTGACTTTGCTGCACTGGAATGGTATTAGGTCGAGCTTCCACTCTCGGAAAGGGAAATGCAGGTGCAGCACCATGCATAGAAGGATTATCTTGCGCCCAATAGATACGATCTTTAAGAATACCAACAGCCTGAAAAAAAAAACGATTAAAAATTGAATTTAACCCAACTAAATATTACACAAGTCTGGCATCAATATTCCATGATTTGTTTGTACGTTAGAAATCATAAGGGCATTCGAAACAAGATTTGAGATAATTTACGACAATATCAATACAATATACGTGTACACAGAAGGATTTAATGAAAACGTAATAGATAAATCTATCTTATAAATCAAGTATTAAACATTTTCTTGTGCAAAATGGGCTATGTAAACACTCGGGTCTATATAGAACCGTGGTGGCTCATGATTTTCTTACACATTTCACAGAGTGTTTAATAGTTGCTCAACTTATTATATGATTACCTGATCACTGACGGTTGACAAATAAACCATTGCTGTTTCAAGATTTCCTTGCGAAGCCAATAAACTAGCATATGTACTATAAAACAAAGTAATTTTTATTTTATTATAAATTATGACGTCGGATTCCTGCAATCCAATTAAAGTAGTTGACTCATGTGACTGGAAATTCAACAAAATCATTGGGAAATGCATGGAGAACATAAATTAAAATACTCGATAATCAGTAGATAACTAGATAAATAAATAAATACAGTCAAACCTGTTATAATGATCACCTCTATAAAGCGACCACATGTCTATAGGTGGTTACTCTTGCAATGTCCAAAATAGCACCTTCTATTGAACCAAACTTGTATATAAAGGTCACCTGTCTAGAGTGGTCAATTTATCTATCTCTCGTAGCTGAATGTTATATACAGGTTTCACTGTAGTCAATAATTAGCAGACATGATCCCAGGAGTAAAAAGTTTAGGCTAAAAATATTTTTAGAAGAGTCTGTTGAAGGGTGCTAAAGGCGACGCAAGGTGGGACATTAGAAAGGGGGATTTTGATTGAGTTCAACTGTTGAATAACAAGGTTACACTCATACAAAAAGTTTAGCCTTTAGAATCCTGGAATATTTCCACATTTTTTTCCGAATATGTTGTTAAAATTTGACCAATAAATCATAAAAATATCTAAATCCTTCTGAATTTTCTCTAGCCTTCCGGCATCTAGGACTTCTCAATAATTGTATCATACCCTAATTACAATGTTATAAAAACAATGTTTTAAGATTTAAAATAAATCATAACGATAAATTTACCTTAATTGACTAGCAAGGTTTGGTAAGATGGAAGAATTTGCAGGTTGACGATCTTTCTCAACAGATCTTTTTAAAACCATAACCTTTTCAACTAGATCTTGTAACACGCTAGCAGATAATTCTGTTGAGATTGTTTTACACCAACAAGAAACCAGACGTTCAACATTTCCAGCACATATATAACATACCATAGCGGCGCTATGATACTTTCCACTATCAGCTTCAAGACGTTGTCCTAGAATATCACATAAGCTTGAGAATTCTTCTGCTTTGCCATACGTCACGAGTGCAGCTAATGATTCGCGCCAGTTATCAAGAGCACAGTTACATACTATCGTTTTCCAATCACGATTAATTACAGTTTGCATTAACTGAAAATAAATAAAAAGATTAAGGATTAAGGATTGAGATTTAAGGATTGAATAAGTTGGTTGTATATCTATACAAATAATATCATTACAAAATGCAGTCCACACACACAAACACAAGGTACAAGAAAGCTTTATAAAACTTTAATGGTCTACTTTTCGTGAATATTATACTAGCATATAACGGACGGCCGCTTGCGTATATTTTACAAATATTGTTTTGAAAAGAAAAAGAATCTAACGCCGTAAAGTTTGTACGATGATTATACAAACATTACAGTGAACAAACAAAATAAGATTGATCGAAAACAGAGAAATTATAACTATGACTTAAGCTCAGTAGACCTTCAAGCCTGGAAAATCCCAAAACAGGTGTAGATTTATACATCGGATAGTATTAGGTAATATTATTCAGAAATTATAAAGTTAACTTTATAAAATCGTAAGGAAAATTTTTTGAAATGTTCATCATAATTCATAAACGGCTTACGGTTTATGAAACGCATGTTAGATTTATCTCGTCACAACCATTCTAACAAGGCCAACATTACACGTTTTCATAAACTTTTTACAAACAGTTCATGAATTGCAATTCAAGAAAAATTAGGTAATTTAACGTTCATAAATAGTTCATGAACACATCAACTCTATTTGCAGAAGTTGTAACAAGAGAAACCCGCTGATTGGTCCAAAGCTTACGCATTGGATTAGGGTTGTGATAACACTCACCCTTGAAATACTAGATGATGATTGTTCAAAATATTTTTGTTGAGCTCTAGCCAACAGTTCTGGTCCTCCGGCAATAGCCAATAGAAATGCATCAGCCATTTTATCACCCTTCATACAGATATCAACGGCAGCTTCAAAATTACCAATCAGTAACGCTTGACTGAGTAGACCCTCCAAATCTGAAAAAATAGTTAAACAAATGAATACAATTATTCAATTTTATTATGCTAATTATTTGCAACATTTGAGACATACAGTGAAACCTGTATATAACAGCCAGCTATGAGAGGTAGAGAAATAGACCACTATAGACAGGTGGTCGATTTAACGGTATTCTGTGAATAACAGTAAGCCAAAGAAATCCAGAAATATTTACCGCTAACAACGGATTCTGCCAAAACCGGTAAAATGGTATGTCTCCCTTGCGTACTGTTATTGCCGGATGGTATACCGGTAGAGCCTTCGGACACATGTATCCAATGTTACATTATGGAAACAGACTTGATGCGGATAGCTATGGCATTAAAATGGTACTTCTACCGCATTCTGTATCTGGTTGGGGTTCGATTCCTTGTTGGTGCACACATGTTTATCGTTAGTAATCATTTGTATGTATAAATTTGTTAATGTCCCCACATAAACATGCACTCGTGTTTACGGGCTGACTCTTGATTGACTGTAACATGTAATATTATTATTATTAATATATTCAAATACAATGAAACCTGTATAAAACGGCCAACTAAGAGAGGTAGATAAATATAGACCACTATAGACAGGTGGCCTTTATATACAGGTTTGATTCAATAGAAAATACCATTTTAGACATTGAAAGAGTGACCACTATAGACAGGTGGCCGCTTTATAGAGGTGACCAATATAACAGGTTTGACTGTAATCCAAAATGCAACTTACTGTCACCAGATGGTATTTCTAAAGGCATCGACGGAAGATTTGATGAGCCTACAAAAAACACAATACAGTAGAACCTATGTATAAAAACCGTCTATAATATCTAAAACAATCGACCACTATAGACAGGTAATCTTAACACATTGGGTTGATTCGATAAATAGATCGAGCGCCACATATCTAAAACGGCAGGCTTCTCCAGGCAACTTGAAATTCACATAAAAATGTCCATAAAATACCATAAATACTTTCCCATTTCTGATTCTTAGTCGAATTTTATTGTGAAGCTCACCCAACGATGAATTGGTAAATCATTTCACGGTCAGAGCCCTCTTAATTCGTACATTTCGTGTTTTCGTCATGCTTCTATGGATTCGCAAAATTATGGGAGAACAACATAATCAAAGGCCATGAAGCTCACATGCAGCATTTTCTCAAAACGATAAGAAGGTTTTGACCGTGAATCATGAAATATAAATTGGATTTTTGAAGGGTTCACAATAAAATTTAGATGAAACAAGAAATAGGGAATTGTTTAGCATATTTTTATGAACACTATTATGTGATTTTCAAGTTGCCCAGAGAAACTTCCATTTTAGTTCTGTGGTGCTCGGTCTAAACATAGTGTTTTTTTGTTTATTACGGACGTATTTGAATACTTCAAAATCATCATTTTAACATTGCAATAACACATTTATTTTTCTGTGAATCATAATTCTTCATACGCAAAAAAATGGTGACTATGAAAATTTAAAACGAGATTTAAAGATATCTACTTATATCTTGTTAGTGAGTCTATTCTATTATTTGCTAACAATGAGCTACTGTTTATGTAAATATCTTATGTATTTGAATACTATTTGAATATTACAAATCATACAGACTGAATATTTGAAAAGTGATTTTGGCATTGAATAACATCCCTGACATTACTTTAATTACTTACTTGCATCTAAAGATATCAGTCCACTAGTAGTTGAACCAGCAGCAATAGCATCGAATGCATTAACAGCTTCATTATCTGACATTGGTGTCTAAGAAGATACACAAACAAATCATCAACGTTAGTGTATTTTTTTTTATTATTTTTTTTTTTTGGATTTATCATTTATCCACAAACCGGGTAAGCTTTCAGCTTTTTTTCACCGGGGTGGTTGGTTAAATTGGTTAGTATTTTGAAGCTTGTGTGCGTTTATAGCCGGATGCCCTTCCTGACGCCAACCTATAGTGCTCCGGCCAGGGATTGAACCTGAGACCATGCGGGCCGTGGTCCAACGCTCTAACCACTACACCAAGGCCGCACACAAATTGTTGTATGGAGATTTTGACACCTCTACTTAAAAATAGATTTTGATATTGTTTCTGTTGTTAGCTTTTCTGATGTTCCTCTTTGCCTTTTGGTTTGGCTAACAGAGGTGCATCAGTCTTGGTGGATGATCCCGTCTGCAGTGTCTGCTGCAGGCATGCAGGTCTTCGTAAATTACAGTCAAAGCTGTTATAACGGTCACCTCTATAGAGCAACCACCTGTCTATAGTGGTTACTCTCGCAATTTCTAAAATAGTATATTCTATTGAATCAAACCTGTATATAAAGGCTACCTGTCTATAGTGGTCAAATTATCTACCTCTCGTAGCTGGCCATTTATATACGGGTTTCAATGTAATTGTTAATTATAATATTACCTGATCTCCTCCTGTTGCAGGCGACACCTTTCCACTCAGCATTAGCCCTCCTTCACTATTTGGAGTGTCAGCCTACCAACATAAACAAAAAATAAAGACTTTAGATCGTTGATTGTTGAGCATGTCAGAACAGTTGTCATGTCAGTCATGTCTGGTTTGTTGTTATAAGCAGTGAAATGTTGAACTAAATTATCCCTCATATCTGGGAGTTAAACATCAAAAGACAGTTGGTAATTGTATCAGATCATCTGGAATATGAATGACCGAACAGAGGCAACACACATATCGGTACACTGGTATCAAACCTGATATAGAGACCACCTTACCTTCTTCTGCCTGAGGGGTTTTCAAATTTTTTCCGATGCACAATTACAAGCTTCAGTACTTCAATATCTTCAAAATATCCCATTTTGCAATTTTTCGTCTCAAAAATCTCTATTGGGGGTTACGCACACCCACACACCTCATGATTTGCGGCTGTAGTAGTAGCGTGACATTACAGATGGTATTGTATTAATAAACTGAAAGTAATTACCCCAGAAGCAGTAAGAAGCTGCATTTTTGTCGCTAATTCTCCAGGATCAACTGCGGCTAATGAACCTCTTGCGCTGTTTTCAGAAGACGTTATACCAGCAACCTGAGACAAATGAGTTTTAGTATTATAACAGCTTGAAACAACAGAGATCAACTTTAAAAACGAAGAGATATTTAATATTAAAATATAACACAGGTCCGACATCTTTAGTGAAATTAATAAACAAAAACAAAACATATTAAAGAAGACAAGAGAAAAGCGTTTTTACAGTTATCCCCTCTTTTAATATCCCACCTTGCTTAATATCCCCACATAAGACTGATTTCTATTTTCCATTCTCCATACAAACTCTCATCATCCTACCTCGCCTAATATCCCACCTTGCTTAATATCCCGCTTTCATCCGTATCAGAGGGGGGATATTAAGCAAGTTCGACTGTAATACCATTTTCTGTAAGTAATTCACAGTCATTGTTGTTTCACAAAAACAAAAAATCCATTCATTCATCCATTACATCCTTTACAACCTCTGTAATGCAACCACCTGTCTACAGTGACCACTTCAGTAAAAAAGCAAAAATCAATCAACCCTGTAAATAAACGTCACCTATCTTTTGTGGTCATCTTATGTGAATCTCAACTGGCTGATACATACAGATACATGGTTTACTGAAGAAACATACCTTCTTAGCAAAGTCTTGATGATTGTAGCCAAGGAGGTCAAGGAATAAAGCTCTAGGTTCATTATGGAAGTTAACCTAGAATGAGCATCAGCAAAACAAATGTTCATTTAATATATCGTAAATCTACATTTTTTATCGATAACAGGAAAATTTTTTCACCTTCAAGAATCGCCATAATGTTCGATCAGTCTCATTTTGACATTGACCAATTTTCTCATCGCAAAACTGTTCTAAATTTCCATTTAACAGACATGCTTCGAGTTGATGCGATCGCTGTAAGAATTCATTTTCTGTTACTACCTGGCTCATGAAAACCTAAACAAAAACACAGAAATTATAAAACAGAAGTCTGACATTTCCTTTTTCACAAGGCAAACTATTTTCTGGATACCAAACTGTGCTATTATTAAAATGGCCTATATAACTCTAGTCATTCCAGCAGGCAGCGTAGGCTTTGGATTTCCAAGGAGCATTATTTCTAGAAAGCTGTACTTTCTTCAACAGAATGAAAAATCAGCATATACAAGTCTAATTTCAAACACATTATTGCCGATATTTGACTATATGGCAAACAAATTTTTTTATCAACTTGCATATGTGTATCTAAGTTTACACTCATTCTAATTAATTATTTTAATTCAATATTATCAACTTGCAAATAAAACATAAGTTTGAATTGCGCTGCTAAATACATTATCAACTATATCAACATCCAAAGTCCAAGCTGAATGAACTCAACTCTTATAAAGCAATTCAAAGTGTTTTAGAACAAGTTATTGTTTCAACTGTGTTGAGCTTTCTAGAGAGTGATTTTGATGCTGATCTAAGACGACTTTAAAATCAAACAAAATATTTACATTACTAATTTTGGAATATGTTTTAATAAAATATAGGCTACCTGTGTTGATGCTTCGTCTTGAAATTTACCAAATGATATAAGTTTACCACCAAACTGTAAGTAGAACGGAAGACAAATAGTTAAAAACAAAATCATTAACGCAAAATCAAATACTTACTTGTAGGCCTACAAAAATTATTCCACTATCACAACAAAATATATAATATATACACAACTTTCAAATGATAGTTTGCTAATGTATTTTGGCAGATATAAATCGATTAGTCATCGACTAACAGGTCAAATTTATGGAATCGAACAAAATTGAGCAATTCAATTGGTCGAAAGTCGAATATGGTCAAACTTCGGTCAAATCTTAACTGTATGACCGCTCCCTGTTTTCTAAATGATAAGGTGAAAAGACGCAAGGGACAGTTGCGTTCTTGATGCATTAAAAATACATTAAAATTCATGTTATGATACATGCTTAAAAAGTGATCTGTTAGTTATTGATTTCAGGCCTGATGAATATCGTCACAATGACCTCGGCAGACCCTAGTCATTATCTGCTGATATTCACCTTGCCGTCAATGTTACTTATATCCTACTCTCATTCTAAATCCCAACTCAAATAATAATCCCATTTTCTTAATCACAATACAATAAGTCTTTTAAAACAAAGAGTTTGGTTCTACTTTCAAAATGGAAACTAAATGATTTAACGCTCAGAATAATTTACCAGAAATTAAGCATCAAAGACACTAAATTGACAAGTGGCTTTTGCACTCTGTCTTTGAATAAGTTGCGTGATGCACTAATTAATTACAATATTTGTGGCTTGAAAAATGGTATCCACTTTTCAAATTTGAGTATGCACGGCACGATGGTCAATTCACCAAGGGCTGCTATTGTTCTCCCTACATGGAATGTGGGATCACAGCTTGAAGCAGACTAGAAGAGCTTCGATTTTTGCGGTCAACCTCTTCTTACTTGAAAGGCATATAAATCGGACAAGAATATAATTTAACACTATCAAAATTATGTGATGCTACACTAGAAATTTAGGAATCTAATTTTATTAAAATCTCTCCAAAATCAACCGAAATGAGGTCTTGAACGTCATAGCAGTATATCAGAAATTTATAGCAAGTGTTTGTATGGAACCCATTGAGAGCTTGCCGCTTGCGTCAAGCTGTGCTCGATATTTGGATTGTGTGACTGCGCCTGGTCAATTGTATGCTTTTAAATAATGAAACTTACTCCAAAATGTGCACCACAACTCCGTTTCATCCACCTTGGCGGTTTCTTCAATGGTTCAATGATAACTGTTTGGGCTTGATCTTGAGTTGGTAAATTTTCTGATCCAAATGCTTCTGCAACCTAATAAATTACAACAGGAGAATTGACTATAAAGACCAAGAAATGTTTCTATTGAAAGTCTGCATTGGATTTGACTAGGTACTAGTAATCTGAATGTTTGAGAAATGTTTCGTGATACGAATGTTGAATCAGATCAATCCAAAGAAAAAAAGTGAAAATTCAGATTCGTTGTTGTTGATCTGATCCGTTTCGACCAATTCTGAATCTGTTTATTCAAAATGGGGAACTTTGCCTGGAATAAAAACCTACATTTTTGGACCAGAAAATTGTTATTTCTCATATAAATATCTATAGTGATCAAATGGCAGCAAATCAAGCCTGGTAAATTTTTTATTCAATCAATAAATAAATTTTTTTTTTCATTATTACCAAGGAAATCGAAAAAAATTTGATCCGAATTTGATTATAAGAAATTGGATTCGATCCGACAATGAAAATCTGATTGGATTGGATCGGATTCGCACCCCTCTATATTTCTATGGTTTAATTATTCAAAATTTTCCTGAAGGAGCATTTGCCCTTGACCTCCTATGCTCCTACAGTGTAACCTGTATATAACAGCCAGCTATGAGAAGTAGAATATAATTGACCATTATAGGCAGGTGGACTTTATATACAGGTTTGATTCAATAAAAATTGCTCTTTTAGACATACAAAGAGTAACCACTATAGACAGGTGGCTGCTGTATAGAGGTGACCATTATAACAGGTTTTACTGTACTACGGTCATTTTAGGCACTGTCGTTCATCCCTCTTCCTCAATATTTTGTCTCAGTATCAACAATTGATTGAACAAAGTACCTGATCTGCACCATGAAGAGGCTGTGACCCACCCATAATTGAGTGAATATTGATATGTCCATCAAAAGATGCCGTTGAAATCATGCCAGGATTACGTGGACACCAATTGACATCAAAACTCCATTGTGACGAAGTTGGCAGTTCATACACAATCTAGAAATAGAAAACAGAAACTTAGAACCTCACAAAAAAAATGAGTTAGATCAAATTTTGTAAATTTCAAATGACTTTATACCACAATTAAATTCACAAAATTAACTTGTTTAGGGCAAGAGTAGCACATTAGTCAAACTGTTTTAACCTGTGGGTATTACATAATACAGTCTAACCCGCTTAAGTGCAAGTCGGATATGTTAAGTTCCTGCTTCACTGCAAAAACCTGAATCTGAAACCGTATGATCTATTTTCTGGTCAAATGTTTGCTAAACAATGTCGGATGAATGTTTGCTAAACAATTTCGGATAAATGTTTGCTAAACAATTTCGGATAAATGTTTGCTAACAATGTTGGATAAATGTTTGCTAAACAATGTTGGATAAATGTTTGTCAAACATTGGGGATAAATGCAACGGAAATCGTTAACAATTTTGACTTGCACTTAAGCAGGTTACACTGTAATATCAGCACTTACTAACAAAAATGTAGTTGAAAGCCTCTCTGCTAGATCAAACTTTGTTTTGTCTAAAACAGGAACTATATAATAAGTTAATCTGCCCTGCATACACAGGTCATCTGCCTACATTGCCTACATTTAATTATGCTGTATAGAATAACGCATAAGTTAGTTGATTTATCTCTTTCCTCTCTTAGTTGTAAATTAATCACAAATAAACATTCAACGCGTGGTCATTTACAACGACTTTATTCAATACAAATGTGCCTGTTAAGCAGCACAATTAATTTATTTAGTCAGAGAATGATACCTTGGTGGAACAATTTACCTGAGTATGTGGTAAGCTCAAAAACACTGCAAAGTTTCAAGAAATCTCTCACGAATATGGACTTGTCGGAATATTGTAAAATGTTTTCGTAACTACAGTGTACTGTAACCCGCTTAAGTGCAAGTCAAAATTGCCAACGGTTTTCATTGCATTTATCTCAATTTGCAGTTATCCAAAATTGTTTACCAAGGACTTGAGCAGAATATTGTTCAACACGCTTCAAAGCCAGGTTGCAAATAAGCGGGAATTTCACTTATCCGAATTGTACATAAGCGGGTAACACTGTATTACATAATCATCTTTTTTATGTTAATCTTACTTTTGTTATTGTGTAAGGCTGTATGAAAGTGGAATTATTTGTGAATTTAATTCCTTGTATTTGCCTGTTATATTTTATATGACGAATAAATGAAATCAAATCAAATGTATAACTGTTTATAGTCATTAGATTAGATATACCTCTCCGCCTGGTTTCTCTGTATTCGGGTTCCAGCATAAGATGCGATTATCCTGAAATAATAAAGAATAAGATGCAGGCATGAGAGTCAAGCTCAGTCAAAAGAGAGGAAAAACATTTGAAAAATGCCAAAACGATAGCAAAACTTCAGATGAATTTCCCTTGTTTCAGAGCTGATACAAAACGAGAAAATCAGCTTTTCCGAGGAACACTCTCATGTCTGAAGATGAAAGAACAAAATAGAATGGCTGCCGTCACTTGTTATTACAATGTTGCACAGCAAGGGTCCAACAAAAGTAGGAATCCTGTAATCCTAGATTGGAGGTTAGCAGAGAACACTATGGCGGTCGGCTATTGGCAAATGGCCGATCAATTTCGTCTTTCTAACTGGCAATATATATACTTTTCGCATCCTGTTTGGATTCTCCTCAAAAAATATTTGCGACAAAAACGTCAGATCAAGTTTGAAAAAATATATTGTTCTCTGGAGGTTGCAGCAAATCAAGAAGAAAATTGACATGTTTATGATTTATTGGTCAAACTTCAACACAAAAAATTCAGACCAAAATGGAATCTAGGATTCCAGAAGGCTGAACCTTTCGTCGGACCCTGTGCAAAGTTACTTTTTAGTACATACCTTTCCGCATGACAACAGTAAATCAGGGTCTTGTGGACACCATGCTAGTTGAAGTACACCCCTATAAAAATGAATAAAAATAATAATAATGGCTCAGAATGTGTAATTATTTGCAACCACAATTACAAACTTGTTTTTGTTATTATGTAATTACTAACATTTAAAGTTACTATACAGTGAAACCTGCTTAAGTGCAACAATTCGGATAAGTGGAATACTTGCTTATCTGCAAGACTACAAAATTGCCTTGAAACCCTAGAAGACATTATGGGGTCAAGTCCCTGTTAAAACAATTTCGGATAAGTGAAAACTCCACTAAATGCAGTGAAAATTGTTCATAATTTTGACTTGAGCTTAATTAAACACACTGTACTATCACAAACAAATTACCCTGAAAATGTCAAAAATTATTCAAACCTGTTATAACGGTCACCTCTACAATGTGACCACATACATGAAAGGGTCAATTTATCTACCTTTCCCAGCTTGCTATACAGGCGTCACTGTATCACACACAAAGTAGCAGGAAATTGGCAGCAATAAATCAATACATCAAATGATCTTACTTTTGGTGACCTTGGAATGTTTTCATTGGAGAAGTTGCAAATCTTAGATCCCACATCTAAATGCCAAATGATGAATGAAAGAATATTAATAGAAGTTGAGTATTAGAGTCAAGTCTGATATAATGAATACCTCTATATAGCAGCCATCTATATATAATGGCCAGTCTGGTAATATACAGATATAGATACAGTGAAACCTGTATATAACGGCCAGCTACGAGAGGTAGATAAATTGAACACTATAGCAGGTGGCCTTTATATACAGGTTCGATTTAATGGAAATACCATTTTAGACATTGCAAAAGTGATCACTATAGACAGGTGGCCGCTGTATAGAGTTGACCGTTATAACAGGTTTGACTGTAGTTATCTCTAAATTTGTTTTGAGCGAAAAATAAAAAGACAAATGAAAAATATGAGTAAACAAGAAAAGTAGGGATCCCGGAAGTCTGAGCTAAAATGACCAGAAATCAGAAGTTTGTAATTTTGTAAAACAAATTTAGTAGTGATGTCTATAGACATTCGGACTTCGAAAAACAATTGCAATTCTGAAGCTAGATTCCAATATTTTGTTTGTGATGTAAATTGCATTTTACTCACTTTTGAATTGGAAATAAGCAATTTCACGGTAGCTCTGTATTTATGTCTAATTCGATGATGATTTATGTAGAAAAATTACAATTCTGTCCCAGTTACGTCTCTTAGATTCCATTGAAATTAGATAGTGTTTTTAATAAGGATACTTATTGCTTCTGTTGGTACCCTGCGGGAAAAATTCCGAAGAATAATTTAGGAAAAACTTAAGATTCCGGAAGGTAAAATCTTTTCTTGGAACCTGATCATAACAAAACATAAAAGTTTCCTTAATCTACCCCGTATTCTTTGAATTTAAATTTGAAATACTTTATTTTCATTAGTAGAGGTCTATTATTATCCATGGTTCAAGCCTACATACACTCCCTATAGTTTAACATAGCACTACAGGTCAAATAAGCTAACATCATATAAAAAACCTGTTTTACCTGTATAACTGGGTTTCGGTCATCTTCATTACCCATAACGATTTGTGTAGCAACTTCTGGATGCCAAGCGATTGCCTTGTAGTGAGACTATCAATCGCAAATAAAAAGCAAAATTAAATTATATTGGTGCACACGACAGCGGGCACATAAGGAGAAAACGAGAAGGCATCAGAAAACCAAGAGCTACCACAGTTAGTGATTTTCACCTTCTAGATTTCTCTTAAAGTGACTCAAGTGCGCCATAAAGCTATCGCTCATGGGAATTTATGCAACAACTGATTCGTATAATAACTAGCACACTTAATCGTTTGTTTGACTTTCTTACTCATAACATTTAATATTTTTTAAATTTCCTAATCAAATCAGAAATTCTTAATTGTGAAATCGAACTTGAATTGCAAGATCAATTGCGTTTTTGAACTTGGTTTTCCTTTTACGACGTTAATATGGTGATTTGATGTCATAACTTTAAAACCAATCGGATTGATCGAATCAATTTTGTTATTATAAAAGTAGATACAATATATTAAAAAATGATTTACTTACTATACTTTACCAACTTTACTTATGATAATTTACCAATTTAAGCAACTTACCATTGGTGAAAGCTCTCCAACTTTGATAATCGGCTCACTCTTTCGTAAATCCCATACAATAACTTTAGCAGACGGCGAAGCTGATGCCAAAATATGCTGCACTTGTTTGTTCCACATGACGCTACTAATATTATCTGGCGTAGCAGATGTATTATCTGGACTAACCGCATTAGTTGGATTATTCAAATCCCAAATAAGAATTTCTGATTCGCCACCACCCGTTGCAAGTAGATTTGTTTGAAATGTATTAAAATCTAACGCTTGGACTGGTCCAGAATGTTTTGTAAGGTGATGAACTAAACATGATTTTTTATCATCTTTCAATATTTTATTGGCATCCCAAACAAATACGTTGCCATTATCAGCACCACCGACAATTATTCCAGATGGATGAGTTCCATTTGATAAACCGTGTTTACCCCATAACAGTTTATGAAGTCTAAAAAGATCAATAGAATAATTTACAACCAGATATTTAGACCACATGGCTGCTATAGACAGGTGGGTATAATTTGGCTGCTACAGACAGGTACAGTTGGAATCCTGTTAAAGAAGTTGAACATTTTCTTCTGAATTTCTTGTCGAAGATTGGCCCATATACCTATAAATACGAATGTCTTTGCATATTTGCGTTTGCGGCGGATTTTCACGACTTGCCCAGCCATTTTAAAACCAAATTAATTAAATAACATATCATCTGATAGATAGTTGCAAATAGTTGTACGTAACAGGCTTTGTGTTTTCAAAATCTCCCTTTGCTTTGCGAATTGAAAGAGAAAGTCATTTCAAGAACTGATTTTGTTTTCGCTTTTTGGAACCCTCACGCTACGACATGCTTCATTGCATCCCGCTCTTCTGAGCTATTTGATATTTAAATTAACATGCTCCATAATTTTATTTACAAAATTTTACACATTAATCATTTGTTTGTCTTGACAAACCCTGTGACAACCAGACAACATCATCATTCTGGAATTTAGGATTTTAGGTTCCCAATTTAATGATAATTATTGTTTTCGTTTTTTACACACAATCTAATATTTTGCTCGCTACTTCAATTTGAAAATTTTTCAAGCCTTCGAGGTCCGTCAATTATATGAATGAACCCTTTATTGAAAGCCTTATAATTATTATCAAACTTTGATCGAAAGCCAAATGAAGAGATCTGAACAATACATCAACGGTGTCATTTCTTGTTCTATTTCCTCATCAGACAATCCTATGTGTTTAATTTATGTATTTTCTCCTGTAGCACATTGTAATAAACATCAATGTCTGTAATTGGTGTCATCAAATTAATATTATTTCTTAAATTTGTAAAGCGCCTAGAGCATTGTGCTATGAGCGCTGTATAAATGAACATTATTATTATTATTATTATTATTATTATTATTATTATTATTATTATTATTATTATTATTATTATTATTATTATTATTATTATTATTATTATTATTATTATTATTATTATCATTATTATTACCTCATTTCACACGGCAGTGAACCAACAACTTTCAATTCTTTCTCTTGACTACCAAGATCAACATGGAATATATCCAATGCAGCTGATGTACTATAATATTATAATAAAACAAACAAGTTAGGACACACTGCTGGGGAGACAGAAAATATTATCATTTGCAGATGATATTTCAAGTGATGAGAATTTTTAACTACTTTTTTAATCTAACTGTTATGGCGAAGACATTCCCTCCTATTCTGATTAGTCAGGGTCCGATAAAATATTTTTCCTCCTGGGATTTCAATTTATTTTATAAACTTTTTTTAAATAATGTCTCATGTAAACGTTTGAAAATATATGATAAAAAGTCCACAGTTTTCCCTCTCTGTCCAAGAATAATAAAGCAAATCATTTTTCTTCAGATTAGAACAACTTGGATACAATTATTTCTTCTAATTCCTTTAAAGTTTGTGTTAGCCTTCCGGGACTCTCAGTCTTAGAATCCCCCATATTCCACAGTTTTCCCTCTCTGTCCAAGAAAAGTAAAGCAAATTATTTTATTCTGATTAGAACAACTTGGATACAACTACTTCGACCACTTCCTCCTAAGTTTGTGCTAGCCTTCCGGGACTCTCAATTCCATAATCCCCATTTTATTGAACCCTGTGAGGATGTGGCTAATGTTAATTTAAAAGTACTTGTCTGTTGTGCTTTTTTCTAATCATAGCATGGAAGTTTGCCAGTTGCAAGGCAGAACTAGGCACAATACCTGCTTACAGCCAAAGTTTGATTATAATTATAGGTCGATTTTCGATACTAAAAATAATTATTGGTAGGCCTATATACCTAATAGGTTGTTGATTACAAACATTTTGAGAGAAAAATTAGCTATCTTGGATATTGACTATGGCAAAGTATTTAAACATGAAAATATTAACTATGAGCATACCTGAAAGTGGCATCAAGTTGTTGCGCAGCTGTGCCTGCAGCCAAGTAAATAGGATACTGTTCTGCAGGACTCCAGGCAATGTTAGCCGTCCGGCTGACTTCTTTAATCTTCATATCTTCAAAGAGGATAAAAAACATAAATTTAATAAAATGGGTGTGCTCACTATCAAATGATGTCATCAAAGACTTTTAGTCTACTTGGATTTTACTTAATTGGTATAGGAATGTTAGTTGATTGAATGGTCCTAGCCTTGTTGGGGCCTTTGATCTAGGGGACTTGGGACCAGTGATCTTTTGGTTGGGGAATGGAGTTCCTCATTACTTTCTCTGGGGAAACGACGTCCCTTCATTATTTCCAATTGAAGCGATTTGACATGTTTGTTTTTTTGTTCAGAGTGACATTATCATCGATATTATCAGTAATATTATAAGTAAAGTATTATCATATTTTAAATTAGCGATGTGAATAAAGCATTTTCTGAAACGACGATAGAATTTACCGCATCGGTCCCTTCAAATGCACTAGTACGCCTACAGAACTCCTCAGAAATTTTAACTCCACATAATATATAATAAAACATATTCAAACAATTATCAGTGTATAATGATATCAATCGATCATTGATGGTTGAAGTTTTCTCGATTTCTTCATGTCTTTTTCACTCAACATAATTCAAAATTCCATTTGACTAGCAGCATGAAATTTGATCATGTTGCTATGAGAGCACATTCGCCATTGTTCTCAAATAATAGAAATCGAATGGTGTTAATCAAATGGAAGGATGCCGCATACGTTTTTTTCATCGCTTTTTATCTGTTTTCAAAAATTTTTAAACATCAATATAATTAGACTATTGCAAAAAATTCTTTCAGAAACAACTTTTTAACAAAATATAATGGGTCAAGAAAAAAACATTTGAAAAATAAATTTTGGAAAATAATTTTTTTTTTCGGAAAATTCCGGGACTCAAACAGGTCCCAGGTATCTAGTCCGGGAATCCGGTTAGTCATTTCCCGCCATTGCGATGCGCTGATGTATGTATGTCGTAACAGTTAATTCAAACTCTCCAGAGTAGTGAGAGAGTTAGCAAATGAAGTTGTTTAAATGCTGCTTGCTGATTACATTAAAGGCTAAATCCTATGTGAAGAATACGATCTTGAATTATATTTTAAATTTGTTTGCCATTCTCAATACAAAACAGGAACACTGCTCCCTGTGTTCCCTCGCCAAAACATCACTGCTTGTCCAGTCTGCAGATAAGGGCAGTTTCGCCGAGATCTAGGGTACGCAATAGCAATTACTTTGTTGGCATCTGACCATAAAATATCTAAAAAGTGTTGAATCTCGGCTGCGTTGTTGCCATAATCTGCAGACTGGCTGCTTGAGCTCAAATTATTCTTAGTATATGTTAGCATGAATTGTGCACAATTGTGATATTGTAGTAATGTAGTTATGTGGGGTCAAATTGTAGCTTAATTTATCGCAAAGTATTTTACATTAAACAAAATTTTTAATATCATCCTGAGTTGCAAATAATTAAATATGTAGCCTAAGGGCCCTGAGTAGTAATTTCACAAATAGTTTGGATAAGAAAACTGTGCTGTAGTAAAATGAATGGTTCTGATTGAGCCAAGTCTAATGTAGTATAAAGTTCCCTATTTAATCATTTCTAGGCTGGGCTTCAGAATTTTAGATTATTCAATGTCCAAACATTTCCTTCCAGCCAACAGAAGCTATATAATAATAATCACGAATTGCGAAAACATATATGTGTATGCTTCAAAAACAGCTCCCTGTTAAAAATAAAAACTTAACTAACAAAACATAGGCCTATCAACAAGCAACAGACAACCACACAAAACAAGCAAAATTGATGTCACGATATGTTGTCACCAATTTATTTATTCAAGAGTCACAAATTGAATGCAAAATAATATTATCTAAGATAAGCTAGCTCTTATTTTGTTCTTCTACCCACCAATTCACTATCAAATTCAGGATAGCAATCGATAAGTTAATAACATTAGAAATTCCTTCAGAGTTGAACTTCAGGAGAAATCTCAACATCATCAACTGTTGTGGTTTATACAAAGTCCTACCATAGCAATTAAAACAACATTATTCATACAAATATAATAGAATGTATGCAATAAATAATTGTATTACCTGTAAACTATCTTCAGGATCAATCCTTATGCTCTGCAGGTATAATAAACAGTCAAGGTTACTAATACTAATTTGTAATTTTTATCGCAGCTTTTCTACAGGCCAACGTGGCAGAATGTTGTTGTTGTTGCAGGCCATGTTTAGACCTCATTTTCATTAATTACCTCTTACTCGTGGTAATAATTTCGGCTGTGGTCGCTTTTGACAGGGAAAACCACCAGAAATTGAAATTTTGTACTGGAATTAGTCGGCTGTTTCGAGATCCTCGTTGGAACTACGAAGTTCTTTGTCAGTTTAATTCGCATTGTTTGTGCCTGTCAACTGAGAGAAACAAAATTTCAAAATCTGATTCCACCACTACGACAAAACCTTCAACATTTTGAAAACTCAGATAAATATTTTCTCTGTGCTACATAGAGTAAAGTTAAGCATACAGAGTTAATGATGCCGATTCAACTTGCCGCACTACATGCCATTGCCTTGCCCAAATAGGATACTAATCGGTAAGCAATTTTGAGTTTATTTGGCAACTCTGTACCAGCAGCAAGGCTGGATTTATTTTTTAATCCACCCCACTGTACACAAAGAATGCCGTTATTCACAGACAGTGCGGCCTTGGTGCAGTGGCTAGGGCATCGGGTTCAATCCCTGTCCGGAGCACTATGTCTATTGGTTGGTGTCAGGAAGGACATCCGGCTATTAAACGCACACAAGCTTCAAAATACTAACAAATTAACCAACCACCCCGGTGAAAAGAGCTGCAAGCTTACCCAGTTTGTGGAAAAATGATAAATCCAGAAAAAAAAATTCTACATGGGCACAATTGAAAAAACTAAGTCATCATCTATTGGAATATCATCTTCATAGTTGTAATTCAAAAACAAATATAATTTACAACAACAGAGAATGTTATCATCTACAAACTCATTAATTTTATCATCTACAAGATATTCAATTGATGTTAGTCAGAGTTTTTTCTCTAGGCATAGGTTGCTTTCCAATTCGGGTGTAACTTGTAACTCATCAATTTTATTGCCTTGCATTCAAACTGCTGAAGTACCAACACGAAGAAGTGTCCATGGTTTTCTAGTGTCGTTTATTAATGGCATCTGTCTGAGCCGCGTTGCCTATAAAAACAATACAATAAAACCATACATTAATCCTTAATTGGAGAAAATTGAATTGGGTAAAGTTACTAAAGCAACATCGAGTATGTAATTAATGCCAAAAATAAAAACAACAACAAACAAAGTTCCATGATTTTAATTGGTCTATCGACTACTATGCGAATGCGTTTTTTACAAAGAAAGCATTGTGTTGCGTTTGGTGACTTATGGATGGCATTTGAAACTGTTTACATTTTTATAGAGTGTTGTTCAAGTTACTTCTGAGTTATTTGAACTGAAATCAAAGCATGTTTAAATGAATGCCGTTTTTCGATGTTTACAATTGAAGGAGAAGTATCAATCAAATATTTACCAAAATAGCAAATAGTAATTTCATTATCAAATAATACACAATCTGCCTTGAACTATTGAAAATGTGTGCACTCGACGAAATGAAACAATCGAAAAGCTCAAAATACAACACATTTCCCTTGTTCCGCTTGCCCTTTCATGCACAAACTTATCAATACTATGTAGCAAAGTGTGTACAATACAATACCCATAGGGCAGAGCCAGAGCAACTGCGAAGTTTGACAATTACGATAAATCAATTAGTAACGGCAAGATATTATAATAGAACCAAGATAGTCTAACTCAGATTTGTGTTTTTGAGAGTTTTAAACAGGCCATAATATTATCTTACCTTTGTGAAAATCAACCAAATAAATTGTATTTAACATCCTCAAGCATTGAATAATTCAAATTTAAAAACGACGTCTTTGCCTGACATCAATAACATCCTCAAAAGTCTATCTTTGTTGACCCAATATCGATCAATTCCAAACATTTTGATCTGTTTTGCCACGGCAAAATCACTGAGAATTGGCCTCAAAATCTATTTTAAGATCATCTCGTTTCGATGCGAAAAAATTACCGGGGCTAAGATTATCAAATAAACAAACTTACTTTCTTGTGAAAAGTAAAACATTTTTTCGCGCGGTTTAGATGAAATCATGAAACCCGGTTCTGATGACTTTTTGCCACTCGCGACATTTCAAACATATTGAATATCACCAATGTTTAATAAATGTTTCACAAGAAAGTAAGTTTGTTTATTTGATAATCTTAGCCCCGGTAATTTTTTCGCATCGAAACGAGATGATCTTAAAATAGATTTTGAGGCCAATTCTCAGTGATTTTGCCGTGGCAAAACAGATCAAAATGTTTGGAAATGATCGATATTGGGTCAACAAAGATGGACTTTTGAGGATGTTATTGATGTCGGACAAAGACATCGTTTTTAAATTTGAATTATTCAATGCTTGAGGATGTTAAATACAATTTATTTGGTTGATTTTCACAAAGGTAAGATAATATTATGGCCTGTTTAAAACTCTCAAAAACACAAATCTGAGTTAGACTATCTTGGTTCTATTATAATATCTTGGTAACGGGCTACATACCTTGGTGCAGCTTTGATGATATCATCTACTCGTAAAATCATTTCCGCTGCTTCTGATGCAGCTAATAGAACGTGTCGCTTAACAATGTATGATTCTGTAATTCCAACAGTCGACATATCAGCTATACAACCATTTTCCATTTCTAAAGAGTATGAAACAAAACAAAATTGATATGGTACAATTAACTATTTTGTGTGCATACTAAAAATTCCTCAATTTATCACAATTTCCCCATCAACAGTTTAACATTAAAATGCAATCGGATTAACTGAGAGAAAGTTGTTTGCTGTTTTCTCCAAACAGTTTTCATGTAATGTATTTGATTCTTTTCCTAACAGTCAGGGTCCGACAAAGTCCGGAAACTAGGAAACCTAGTTTGCGGAAGGCTAGCAAAATTCAGAAGGAAAGGCAAAATGTTGGATATAAAGCTAAAATAAAGTTTCAAATTTACGTTTTTATGTCAGTAAAATTACTCAAACGTTTATATAAAACATTAAGGTTTGCGGAAGGTAAAACATTTTGTCGGACCCTGCTAACAGTATTAATTATATGCTCTGTACTGTTTGTATTTAATTGTATACTTGCGCATCAATATCAAACTTCATTAATTGTTGCATTCCAAGTTGGGACACTCTTTCATGTGCCGCTCTTGGCTCCCATTGGACGGATGCAATTCGCATGATTTTATGGGCAAATTTTCGTTCCGTGTCCGTCACACTCAGGCTCACGAAATTTGAAAAAGCGCACAAATATAATATTATGAATTCGAAAAACCTTTTGTTGAGCAAAACCTAGTTTTTAATGGAACGGAAATGGAGATTTTCGAGCCCTAAAAGTTGTGTGTCCAGGCTGTCACAAAGTGCAGGATCCCGGGAACCTGGTTCACGGAAGGCCAGCACAAAATCAGAAGGTTTCCAATCTTATCATGATTATTTTTTTATTATTTATGTTTTGAAATCCATGCGACTTGCTTCAAAGTAAGTTAAATTTCTGAAATCTTAAGATCAATTCTTTAAAACTATGAAGCATTATAAATTTAATCCCAGAAGGTTTACAATCGCACACCACAGTTCCCGGAAGATTGAAACTTCTGTGACACCCTGTGTGTGTCCTAACTCTTACAAATACAACGCCGTAAACAACAATGGTGATTCGTTGCTAGAAATCTATATTTAATCTCCGCTAATAGCCAAATATACCCAAAAATGTACATACCTAATCCGTAAGAATGTTTTCCTTCAGTGTGTACAGCACGTAATTGCGATACCAAATCTGCACTGTCATAACCAGCATTGTCGGCAATAATAGTTGGTAACTGTAAAAATAGAACATATTTACAACAGTGCAGACATGAGAATTCAAATTGAAAAAGTCTGATAGCCTGCGTTACAGACCGCGATTCAATCACGAAAGAATAGGGTCTGTGTGAAAAGCTCGGTTTCTCTGTAAGGGCCTCGTATCAGAATAAGATTGATGTCACATAATTATGCAAGATTAAGATGATTCTCACTGGGCTTCTCACATTACTTTGTTTACTTCAGTTGACATGATTGCAATAAGTTATATTTTAGGCTTCGTAACTATGACATTTAATTGATCGAACAGAGGTGATGAATTTATTCACGAAGAACAATATATATACCAATTTACCATGCATCGATCAGAAACTTCCGCTCTAGGTTTTTGAGAAGTGGCTGGACAGAGAGCTGCGCAAATCACACAGACCCTATTCTTTTGTGAACAAATGGCGGAAATATTGTGACTATAAATCTGCTAAAAGTCTTGTTAATATTACTGTCCTGAGGAGCCCAAATCATGATAATAAGCAGTTGAGATAATAACTATAGTGAATTAGTCAGGTTTGATAGAAAGTGGTTTTTAAAAAATGTGAATTTAAGTCAATACTTATTCAACAAAAATATCAATAAAGCATCGATAATTGGAATAGTAAAATGAAGATGTTTGGTTATTTTAATTAAAATTGAATATGCTTGTTTTCAAAGTTATAGGATTTTTTTTCGCTGTGACTATTTGACCGACAGTCACAGCCATTATGGATACCAACGCATGCGTATCATGAACGAACAGTAACTTACAAACATTTTGGAATATAAATAATGAAAATTAATTAAAATTTGGACGCTAGTAGAACGCATTCCGAATGAGCTACGCCAACCGACGAAAGCTCATGAAACAGAAATGAATTTAGCCTCGACCGGGTGGTTATCACGTAATCGGACCCTAAACCTAAGCATGGGACAAGCGAAACACGTGATCGAGTGAATGACGTATTTGACTACCTGCGCACATGCAGTTGACTGCGATTGCCGGTCAAATAGACACTCCGTTCTTTTTTCATTCTTTCATTAATATCTTGCATGATTTCTTCGAAAGTTGTAAATTCTTCTTTGTTTATCAGAGCTTTTGATATACTAACAAGCGATTTAAAGGAATGCTCTATGCTCCATTTATATTGCCATTTTATGTGCAAAAATCTATCAATCATGAATAGGTAAGATTATTCCTGAAAATTTATAAAGGTTGACAACTCAGACACGAGAATTGAAATTTCAAAAATAGTCTGAAATCTACAATATCTTGATCAATTTCAATGGAATTGAATGGTAAAAAGCAATAACTAGAGTTTCACAAGGCCCAAAATAGTCTGAAATCCGCTAAAAGTCTGAGAATTCTCATGTCTGCAACCTACCTGTCGAAGTGAGTGTGCGAAAGATTCAATGGCCAAAGCCTCTTTACCAGGTGTTTGTGCAGCTAATTTACTGACAGCATTGGCCATTAGCATTTCACTAGATCCTATAAAAATAAATACAATAATGAGTGATTGTATGACAATGCAGTTGATAAGGAAATGATCTCAAACACTATGCGGGCTCACGGATAGATATAGCATCCTAAGCTCTGGGCAAACGACGGCAACTTTTGCGCAACAAATTTGTTTTTGTCTGACATGTTTTTTTTCGTGTTCTGAAGCAGTCTTTTCAAGAGCGGCTAAACGGACAAGACTTTTTTAAGACTATTCTAGAAAAAAGTCAGATTGAGCTTAAAAATAAGCCATGGAGAAGCAACAACATCAAAAAAGTTCGATACATTTCGAACAAAATGGTTCAAAAAGACGTTCGATAACAAAAATCCTTGGAAAGACTTTGAAAATGTTTGATGGCCATCAAACACGATGCGACATATAAAATACACAATGCAACACGTCAGATAAAATCGAAGGAGTAGCTAAACCACAAAATTTTTCGAAGGATTTAAAAGTGGTGCAAATGTTGCCGTCGTTTGCCCAGGGCTTTACAGTACACTAACACCACCTGATCAATTATCTGTTTCTGCAGGATTTGCTTGGCTCTTGACTAATTGAATTTTCAAACACTTTGGAGTGGTTATCAATAAAAATGGGCTATTTCATAATCACTTCAGCCTTTTTGGTGGATATTCATGTCTTTTCCTGGTGAAGTTCATTTTAGAAGTAAACGAAATGCTTCCAGAAGAAATTTCTTGTTTATATTTAAATTGTATGATTAATCAAATACAAAGTCCTCAGCATCCATCATAAAACTAAGCACAGCGAAGTTCTTCTTGCAGCTCCATCCATAGGCTTTATATTAACGTAGTGAAAAACTAAATAGGCATATTGATATATAAATTAGATGTATACCTCCTCCAAATAGGATTCTTGTTTCTTTAACTGTTTGAGACAAGACGCACAACGCATCATGGAGTGATCGTTCGGCTTCATCTAAAATTTGTTGAGTAGCACCACGTAATACAACACTACATGCTTCACCCATGGCCACACCAGAGAAATGAATAAGCTAAAAATAAAAATATTGTCACTTGTACACTTGGCAAATCAACTCATGTAGCACAGCAAAACTAACAGCCTGCTGTGTGACTGTATGCGTGCTTCACAACAATTTCCTAGATTCTAAAATTATTCAGGGTAGTGCTGAATTTCAAAAAAGTTTTATCTAGTTATTCATTTATTCAGAAAGTTGCGATAGAAAGTTAAAAAAAATTATGACAGGAAGTTCAGAAAAAGTAGAATTTAGAAAACGTTTAACTGTGCATTCATATAGCAACAGAAGCAATGAAGATAGACAACAACTCATAACTTTGTCTCTGTACCTTGTCTTCGCCAATCATTACTTCTTCGATGAGTTTGCATTGACCGAGTTTGACAAATTCTGGTTTACCAAAAGTTGAAACTATTTCACCGCCTAGAATATGGTGAGGATAAGACACAATGAAATACTAATTTGAAAGTGTGTAAGTGCTGCTAAAGCTATGGCCAACATAAACATTTTCGCCAATATCAACATATTAAAGCACAATTTTAGTTGACAAAATGGCAACCGTAAAATATAGAAATTGATAAGTGGTAGTGTTGTTATGCATGCATGTCGACTTCCTATACAACTTCTAGAGTCCAAATTTACCCAATGATATAGAACCATGATGTGTTTTGATAAACTACAGCAAAATATAGAGATAAACTACTTCAGAAGAACAGAATTTCACACTTGAAATAAATCGAAAGTCTAGACATAAGTAGCTGTCCGCGTCAAATTATGAATTAAGTCATTTTCAAGCAATCACTGGAGCCTCGTATTTTGCTGATCAAAAGATGTGCTGGCCAAAGCGGCCAAATGACATTTTTGATTGGCCTACAACTTTGAAAAAGGTCGAGAACAATAGATTGGGCACCGTTGGCCAAATTTTTGATCATCTTCAAACTGCTTTTTTCGTAGCCCAACACACGCCAACTCATCCCGATTCATCCCAACTCAATTTCTGGGTGGTCAAATGACTTTTTATTTTGGCCAACATTAAAAAAAAATCAGAGTTGGCGTGTGTTGCACCACATGTTGCACCACAAGTTATATGGCTGTAGCATAAGCATAATTTTTGACTGGATACTGGATATGTACTCGACCCAGAGCAAT